>NW_021025140.1:181337-229291 GCF_004153795.1 Camellia sinensis | reverse complement strand
GGCAAACTGCTGTAAATGTTGTTTTAATTGCATGAATTGCACTCCTATGGATGAAGTTGGATTTCGCTTGAAATTGGCAACATATGTCAATCGATAATGGGAAGTTTTTAAGCACCACTTGTACGTTGAGTGGTGAAAATCATGTTCTAAGCCCTACTACGAGTGGTTGGCAAACACTCAACATCTTTATCGAACACCTACTTGTCAATATTTAGTCTGGTAGCACCTTCAACAAACCATTTTCAAAACAAACAAACATGAGATGTTTTGTTTGCCAGTACTTTTTAAAGCTACGATTTTTAGTCATATCAGTACGGGCGCGGCATCACGTAATATATGAGTAAGCATATACATTAAACGCCGGCTTGTAAAACACATGTGCTTCTATCAATAAATACATAAATATGCTTGTTTAGTAAAATAGGACCTCCTGATCTTTTTAATTATTCGGTTGTGTGAGCGGGGCTGTTTGCTCATTGAATTGACTTCTCCCTCGGTCGTATCGCCAAGTTCTCCAGCAACGGCACAAACCTTGTTTGTGAATGACTTTGGACACGTGGCCTTGGCACGAGGTTTAGGGATTTTCCTAATTCACCCCAAAATAAATTATTTACTTGGTTGGTGACTCTGTATCTGGAAATCTATCCATGTTCTGGCACTTCTTTTATTCAAATTCTGAGATTTACCTCCAATAAGCGATTTGCTCTGGATTTTGGACTTGCTTTTGGGTGGATTTATTCTGTCTTGCATTTTTCTGCTACTTTTGCATGAGATGATTCAAGAAACACATATTTGTAGGTTAGAACTGAAACTATAGTAAATGTGACTAATGAATAACAAAACGATTTCGCGTGCTCCTTCGGATTCTAGCTGCAGGAGTCCGGTATTGGCGCTGACGTAAGTCTACTTGCTCACGGTCTTACACTACTGCCTTCCGTGTTTTTTTTGTTTTTTTTTTAGTTTCTTTTTGCACAAGGCCAAAATATTGAGTATTGTTGTGAATGTGTTCTTTTTGTTTTGTTTTTGTTTGTCGTTTCTTCCGGAGCAACCACCCATGAAGCTGAAGATTGTAGACATTGTAGTTTTTGCTTTCTTACTAATAGTTATTGATGAAGATGTTTTTCTTCTTCGTTTTTATGTGGTTCCAGTTTACTTCGAGCTGAATGTGTTTTACTTTGAAATTGAGCATGAAATTGTGACTGCAAACTTCTTTATGGCTTCTTGGACATGAATTTGAAATATTTTAGAGCTAGTTTTTTATGTGGTTTTGGTCAACTTTACAGTAATTTGACAATGATGGAGCTGTATTTTAGAGCGTTGTTTGTTATATGTTTGTTCATCAAGGAGATTTTTAGGGTGTTTGATAATTGTACTAATTCTATTAACTTAATGCTAATTTGAATTTGATGATTTATCTGCGTTTTTTATTGTGTTGTAATTGTTGTGTGTTTTTTTTCTTTTTTCCTCTCATTTCGTGAATTATATGTCTGTTTTATACTCAAACTCCTAACTCATTTAGATTTTATTATTTGTCATGTCATTTGTGATGGTTCCAGTTTTGTTTCATATGATAAACCCTTAGGAATGATTTAGTGTCGAAAAAAAAATATTAAATTTGTCTGTGTTCATACTTAAAATTCATGAATGTGAAAATTGTTGAGTATAATTACCCCTCCAAGTCAAATTCCCTTCCTTGTCAAAGCAAAAGAAAATTGGTTCAGTACTTGATGTGTGTTTCATATGCAATACTCAGTGTTTGAACAAAATATATTTGTTCTAGTACTTAATTCCAGATATATGATTTGTTCAAATACTATAGGTATGACTTTTCCAATACTTTACGATAATAAATTTGGTTTCTAAATTGTTTTATACAAGATACTTAGTGCTGAAAAAAATATTTGTCCATTATACTATTATAATTTCCTAACATGTGATAGTAGTTGTTGTTTTAGATACTCTAGTGTGCTTATTATGAGATTGCTCTTGTCAAATTGAATTTGAAAATCACATGCGCCGCAAAAAGTTTTTATGAACAACAATTTAATAACTTACTTTCTCTATTAGATAATGTTGGATAATGGTACCATCTTTGAATTGTTAATATTTCCTTATTAAGTTTGATTTCAAGATCTGTTGATAATAGAAATTGCATGGAATTAACTGATTAGATGCAAAATCAGGTTAGCGTTATTAAGATGCAAAAATGAATGAAAGTAGTGACAAGAGAATAAAGAAAATGAATATTGGGACAATGATAGATGAGAATGATATCATTGTTTTATTAAATTATGGGGTTATTCTTTAAGTAGTAATAAGAAAAAAATATCTATTAAATTTGGCGTGTCCAAAGCCTATTTTTGTTAGACATTAAATTTACGGGGGGCAATAAGAGAATTTCGGATATTATGCATATTTTACAGCACACTCTATATACTCTCAGATACTACACCATCAATAAATTAAATTTGATTATTACTTAATGAATCAACTCAATTCTAGATGAAAATGGTACACTTCATTAAGGACAATATGAGTGATGTGCTATCCTATCAAAAAGATGCTGTTGATATATTATAAATACAATAACCACTCTTCACAATCATTTTATTCCTATAGGGATCTTAGGATGGTTTAACACTATATAATACTATTTTTCGAGCTATTTTATTTTCACCGATTGATATACATAAAAAATACTTATAATTATCATTCATATTAATCAATTAGCTCTTTCATTCTCTCTCATTATACTCTATACTTAATATTTTCAAATTCAATATTTATTGCGTTTCTTTGAAGATTGTAGGGTTAATAATATTGAAATACAATTAGTTTGAATGGATTTGTCTGACCCATGGATGATACTGAGATAGTTGGTTCCAATATAAACATTAAAAATATTGATTTGAACATTGAAAAGTATTAGTTTATAACCAGAGTTTGTTCGTCGTATTAGGAAGATGAGTTTGTTCGTCGTATGTTTATAACCAGAGTGAACTTTTACACAATGTTCGATTGTTTATATTTGAAACAAAACAATTTTATTCAAATTATTAAAACTAAACCAAATTAAATGTTCATACATTTAAAAAAAAATTGAAACATTTTAAGTTAGTTCGCTAAAAAAATTAAACTTTTTATTTATTGTTCAGATATAATTTTTTGAACACATTAAGTTTATTCAACTCTGTATTTATGAACATGACTAATTTATAAATTTGAAATGACAAACGAGAGATGAGAGTTCAAGACCAACAATGAAGATCAACACCGATGAAGATGAAAGCCGAATATAAAAGACTCCGCCAGTGATTTGAAACGACGAAACGATAAGATGAGACATGACGAGAGTTCAACACTAATTAGGAGATCAAACACCGGTGAAGATGGAGGCAGAATGAAACCTCCACCGACGATGGAGATCAAGACCGCATGAAGATGGTCTTTGTTGGTCTCTCTTCTAAAGATTGTAGATTTTTTTTTATTATTTTGTAGTAGTGAAGATGGAGAATTTTTTGATATGTGTAATAGTGTGTATTCAAATAGTTAGAGTGTGTTAATTTAGGATTAGTAATGGAAAGTCAAGTTATGAACTAAAATATTTTAAATTCTAAAAATTATTTTGTGTGTATAAAATATGGTTGTACAGAGAGGTATTAGTTGCATATAAATAGAATTAGGAGTGAGCATGGTCCGGATTGGTTTGGATTGAGGTAAAAACTAAGACCAAATCCGTTATCTACGGTTCCTTAAAATTGGAATCAATTTACTTTTTAAATCGTAGAACCAATCTGAAACCAATCTATTAAACATGGATTGGATCGATTTTAGACCACTGATTCCACATAATTAAAAAACAAAAAAATATAAATATTTTAATTTTGTAAAAATTATAAACATAATTGAACCCAAATCACTTTCCCCCCCCTCCCCCACCCAATCCATACTATTCTTTCCACCAAAAGCTACCGCACTTAACTCTAAAAATAAAATAATTGAAACCCACAAAACAACCCGCACTAACCAAAACAAATTCCCAATGCTGCATTCCCAAAAAAACTTCACCCAATGCTGCACTCTTTATTTCCGAGACAACACCGACACACCTCCCATGGCCGGAAAACTCCCTTTCCCGAAACTATGGGGATTCAAGTTCGGAACAACTTGATGAATAACTTGATACATGGCTGAGCATCATAGTTTAGGGGAAAAAAAACACCTCAGCAAAACTAAAAATTTAAAAGAGAAAATGTGAGAAATCTATGGGGATTCAAGTTTATTAGAAGAAGAACAAGAAACATGACTATAGTATAAATATAGACTATTTGTATACGGTCTGGATCGGTTCCAATCCGGAAAGGGTTCAATTCAGAACGGAATCAGTGGCCTACAGATTTTTTAATTTCGAATCCGAAACCGAACCACGATTCAAAAAATAATCCAAACCTACCGGATTGGACTGGACCGGATCGGATTATAGATTATACGGATTTTGTTCAGGCCTTAAATAGAAATCACCCCAAGAAAGCTCACTTACGAAGAGGTAAGCTTTGTTTTCAAGACCAAAATATCCCTTACACATCTTTAAATTTACGAAAAACATGCCATTTCTTCATCATCTTCATCTAAACCTTACAAAACCCTAAAACCTAAACCTAAACCTAAACCTAACCCTAACCTAACTCAAATAGTCACACCCACGCTCATCCCCAACGTCTCGAGCTACTTCTATCTTGGTTCCAAAGCTCCACAATAGTCCCATCTTTGGATTTGGGGTGCTTGCTATGCATCCAGCACAGCAAGCACTGTTGTGCGGCCCTATGGGTTTATTTCAAGATTCGTTTTGATAATTCAAAACGTTCACATTTTACCGTATATTGAGTAGAACATACCTATAAAAAGTGAAGTTTAATCGGATATCATTAATTCTTTTCATCCACTTACATTTGTATCTTAAAAATAAATGACATTGTGATTAAAATATTAAAATGAATACAAATGTGAGTAGATGCAATAGTTAACGATATCGATTAACTTACACTACAACATTTTCTAGTTTAGTGACATTTGAAAGTGCCACAAAACTATTCTTCTAATGACATTTTTTTTTGTTGTGGCATTTTGAAACAAGTGCCACTTCTATCGGTGCCCGGTAGATACGAGTGCCACGATAGATACTTGCAGTGTCACTGCACCATCATGACTAAAAACTTTCTATGACATTTTAATGTCATGGTAGATATTATTTGTGGCACTATCAAGCGCCATTTAAAAAGAGTTAGTGACACTTAATAGTGTCATTACCAATCAAGACTAAAAACCTTTCAGTGACACTTTAATGTCATGGTAGGCACTATTCGTGACGCTGTCAAGTGCCATTCGTGACGATAATTCGTTGTAGAACAATTTGATCTGCTCTTGCAGAGACTCGAACCGCCAACCTCCCGCACCATAAACCTTATACACCAAACTCTTCCACTACACCTCTATAGCACCATATAATTATTTTATGCAACATATATTATTTATATAGTACATACATTTATATTAATATAAAAGTATATTGTATAAACATAATTATTTTATTGAACATAAATTAGTAAAATACTATTTACTAGTAAAATAAAAAAAGACCACTTTTGGCGACAAAATATTTTTTGGTCGCCAATTCTAATACTTTTGGCTACTAATTATTTTTAGTTGCTATAAAAAACTTAACTTTTGCCAACCAAAATCGGGTTTGGTCACCGAAGATGCACTTTCAGCTACCAAAATTTTGGTCGCCAAAAATTTATTTCCGCCTTAGGATTTTAGTTCTCCCGCGCTAAAAAATAACCACTTTTTGGCGACTAAACTATTTTTTTAGTCGCCAATTATAGACCTTGGCTACTAAATTTTTTTAGTCTACCAGTCACCAAAAAGCTTTACTTTTGGCTACTAAATTTTTTTTAGTTGGTAAAACCCATATAATCAGTGACCAAACTTATTTTTAGTCGCCAATTGTAGACTTTTGGCTACTAAATTGTTTTAGTTGCCAAAAAGCTTTACTTTGGGCTACTAAATTTTTTTTTTCACTAAAACCCAAATAATCAGCGACCAAACTTAGTTTTGGTCGCCAATTGTAGACTTTTGGCTATTAAAATTGTTTAGTCGCCAAAAACCTTTACTTTTGACTACTAATGTTGTTTTGGTTACTGAAAGATATACTATCAGCGACCAAATTTTTTTTGGTCAGGAAATTTAGTCGCCGAATATGCTTTTTCCTGTAGTGTATATTGAGTTTAATTTATTTATTTTTAATCATTTACTGCATTGTAAAAATTTTAAAAATATATTGGCATTTTTTGTTTTTTCAAAAATGCCATTATAAGCTTGGAAAGTTTTTGACTTAGTGGCATTTCTCAAAATGCTGTAAAATATTTGTTTATGAAATTTTTCATCTAAGTGCCATAAAAAGTAATTTGCACCTACCTAGTGTCCTGGCATTTTTTAAAAAATGCCATTGCTACTAAAGTTTAGTGGTATCTGTTGGTAAATGTCATGAACATAATTTTTTGTGTCATTATTTTATAAAATGCCATAAAATTGATGTGACATTTCTTTGCCACTAGAGCTTTATATGTTTGTGGCTTTGTGGCATTTATCTAAATGTGTCACCAAATATTATTTTTGTGGCATTTTCTAAAAACATGCCACTAGTATAGTGTCACTAAAGTGTAAAACATTTAATGCCAATTTTTATTTTTGTGGCATTTTTTAAAAACATGCTACTAGTGTAGTGTCACTAAAGTATAAATTTGTTGTAATGGCATTTTTGTTGTGGTGAAGTGACACTTTTTTTAATTGAAATGCCACTAGAGCCTTGTATGTTTGTGGCTCTATGACATTTTTCTAAAAAATGCCACCAAATATTCTTTTTGTGACATTTTTTAAGAACATGCCACTAGTATAGTGTCACTAAAATATGTTTTTGTTGTAGTGTTGTGACACTTGTTCATTGAAATGTCACTAGAGCCTTTTATGTTTGTCGTTTTGTGGCATTTTTCAAAAACGTGCCACTAAATATCATTTTCTGTGACATTTTCTAAAAATATGCCACTAGTGTAGTGCCACTAAAGTATGTTTTTATTGTAGTGTTAATTTTTTTACAAATATATTTTACTCGATGTATTTTAAAATATAAACGGTTCAAATTATTAAAATAAATCTTAAAATAAGCTCATAAGACTACTCAACAGTACCTACTGTACTGGGCGCATAGCAGGCTCCCCATCTCTCCCATCTTTAAATTTCACACTTGTGCAGTTACCTCGCGCTCGCCGCTATGCCGTCGTCACCCTTTCTTCCCGCACGCACGTCCCTTTACTCCCTCTTTCCTCACCCCATCTCCATTCACGTGATTCCAGTTTCAAAGAAAACCAATTTCAATAATCAGTGGGCGAAGACCCAATTTCAGCAATTAATGGGCAAATCACAGTTCCACAATTAATGGGTAACCCATTCAAGCAATTAATCTAAAATAAATGAGTTAAGTTCAATTTTCTTGATACAATGCACCCTCCCCCAATATGATATATGAACATATATGTATAACAGTGTATATCTATATATTAACTTTAAATATGAGTGATTAAATAATCCATTTTTTTTATTATTTGGGAAACTATAAACCATGTTAAAAACTATAAATTAGATTATGAAATTAGAAGTATTTGGATAAATATGTGTTACTAATTGGTTACTATGTAATCTGAATAAAAAAAAAATTGTATATAATATAGAAAAAGAGAGAAAGAGATTATATATATATATATATATATACAGATTATATATGTATTTATAAATTTCTTAGAGTTAGTAACATGGAAGGAAAAAGAAAGAAAATAAATGTATATATATTTGTTGGTTTAATTTAAAAGAGAGTAGATGAAGAAGATAAGAATATCAAGGTCAATTTGCATGTTCTGTTAATAGAAATTAGCGTGAGTTTTAGTTCATAAATTGCGTGAGGATTATATTGTTATTTCTAAATAATAGGAGATAATCTGTACATGACCTAAATCATAAGAGTAAGTGAGACTTTGCCCCTCCCAAAAAAAAAAAAAAAAGTTAGAACAACTGCCTAACTATTCAAATTGCCTTGACTAGCCAAATGGCAACTTTAACCATTTTTTAACATAAAAAGGGAGTATATTAATAATAAAAATAAACAAAGCCGCTTATGTCCACTAATATTTCTTTGGTACGTTGGGGCTGTAGGGAGATTTAGGTAGGAAGGAGGTTTGGTTAAAATAATTTATTATAAAACAACATATATTGAAATAATTAATAAGATAAAATGTTACATTTAATTAATAATTATTTTATTTTTTTCTCACAACCATCAAATCAATTACAAAAAAAAAAAATCAACTAACTTTCTAAACACAATATTTTTAGCTAAATTAAAATAATCAAAAAAACTAAATAATCAACTAAGCCTACCGTCATAATTTATCATTTTCTTAATTATAATGGTGAGATCATCTTATATTCTGTCATTAGTTAATAAAAAAAACTACAAATGAAATTAAGGGCACACTCATTTTCTCCGATGAATCCGATCATATAATTTATTTTTTTATTTTTTTATCAACTGACTAATCGATAAAAGATTAATTATAATATAAAATAATTATGTCTAAATGGACGAACAGAATCCAACAACAATATATCTAGAAGTCCAACAACTACCAAGCTCAATAACTACTATAACGATAGAGAAATAATAATCTTTACCTTTAACAAAAATTGATCTCCTGACCTTTCGAATAACACTGTGACAAAATGCACATTTGGCGACTAAAAAAAATTTAGTCGCCAAAAAATGGATAATTGGTGACTAATAATTTTTTTTAGTCGGCAAAAGTAAAATATTTAGCTGTTATTTTTTTTAGTCGGCGTATATTGATTATTGGCGACTAAAAAAAATTCAGTCGTTAAAAATACTGGAATTGGCAACAAAAAAAAATTAGCCGCTAAAAGTGTCAGAATTGGCGACAAAAAAAAATTAGTCGTCATATATTGAGTTTTGGCAACTAAAAGCATTTAAAAAACTGGTAGCTAAAAAGTCACGTTTTTAGCGACTAAAAAATTGGTAGCTAAAAAACTGAGGGTGAAAAATATTTTCTTTTTGGCGACTAAATATTTTCTTTTGGGTGACTAAATTTTTAGTCAGCAATTGGTGACTTTCGGCGACCAAAAAAAAATTAGTCGCCAATACTTTTCCCGACAATTATCTAGCGACAAAGCTAGCAACCAAAAAATTTAGTTGGCAAAAATCTTCGGGGACTAAAAAGATGACTTTTGGCGACTAAAAATTTAGTCGCCAAAAGTGTAATTTGTTGTAGTGAACTATCTATTAGTTTTAATAATTTATCACATTAATTATCTATTAGTTTTAAATCATAATTGGATTTTGTTGAGACCCTTTAAATTCTAGTGAGTTTTTTTTATTTATTTATTTTTTATATATAAACTAATATAATAGTTCACAAAATTTTGAGACTTTTTTATTTGGGGTCCAAAGTAACGACTTTGCTAGCTTATGCTCAAAGCCGGCCCTCATGATACTCAATATATTTAAAACATAATTGTTAAAAATTGTGTCATTGCGTGCAAGAGATGAACTCCATAATAATTTTAATGTTGCAAAGAATACCCACTCCCATTCAATGACAAAGTAAGTTTCTAAGTTAGGTCAGAATTTGGTACAAATTAAGCAAGTTCAAGCAGATTAATTAGTTGAATAAATAAATAAATACAAATAAATAAAGGGATATTATTAGAGGGTTTTCATTTTTGTGTATTGACTATTATAAAAGTGTTGACCTATAGTTAAAATAACTCGAACTTTGTTGAATGGAACATGGGTTTGATAGTCCAAGTGCCATGACCAGCCCAAGTGCCACCTTTAAGTCCGATGCTCTTTTTAACTTATTACTTTTCATACAAAATTAATCCACATGTCACTAAACTTTTGTGACACATTTACTTAATTTCATAAAGATTTTGAGGGATGATTATAAATGGACGAAAATACTATTAGTCTGTATTTGGATATTTAATTTGTGGAGGAAAAATAAAAATATAATATAAGTTCATTTTTTTCTCTCTTTTTTTTTTTATTTTTTCTCTGCAAATTTAAAATTCAAATTAATAAAGGTGAATAATCAGACTAGTTGATATTGAATCCAATTATCCAAAAGAAAAAAGAAAAAAAAACCTCAAATTTGTAAGCAATTCGGGCTCACTCCAAGTTTGATTTATTATGCTCGGGTTGCAAGTCAAGTTTGGGGGATTCTATTTGCACTCAAAAAATTATTAAATACACTCAATTTCTCAATACACCTTATTAATTATTTAGGATTACAATTTACTCTCAATACACCTCATTTTTTTTTTACCCCTAAATTACCCTTAAAAGATACACCCAAATTATATACAAATCAAAATCCTAAATTACATTACTTTGAAAAATTCTTTCAAAAATCCTTAAACAAATTTCTCAAGCAAAAGATAACGATGAAAAAAGACGACAAAATACACGCCTCTCTTCATTTCTACCTCCTCATTCTTTTCCAATGATAATATAAATACATATAGGGAAAATTGGTCTAAGATCCCTACCCGACTTTTGGTAAGAGGAGAGGTCCACAATAATATTTTTTGATGCCTACGGTTCCTCAACCTTATTTTTCGTTGTCAAATACCTAATTTACCCTTCTTTATAACATACGTTTGTTTGGATTTTGGCAAATTGAATATTCTATTGTTGTTTTGTAGAAGATTTCATGGGGATGGACTTCACGGTGGAGATTTCGTAGAGATTTTGTAAGTGTTGTAGTGGACTTGACGATGGCGATTGCTATGATTGTGTAGGTGTTACAGTGGTGTTGATCGTGTAGGTTTTTCGGTGGAGTTGAATCAAGTATGCTATGGATTTCGATTTTTGTTTTGAATTGTATGTAAGGATTCCGATTTCATATTAGTTTTTCGAGTGTATTTTGCATTAGGTTTTTGTTTTCACTTTTGATCAATTTAAAAGAGAGGGTAGCTCAGTGAAGTTGTTTATGATTTTTGGAGTTGATTTTTCATTCTTTGTTATTGATCAATTTTAGAGAGAAGCCAGGTTGATAGAGTTGATTTTGATTTTTGGAGTTCATTTTTCATTCTCTGTTTTTTGATCAATTCAAAGAGAGTTGACAGTGGAGTTGATTTTGATTTTCAAAGTTCATTTTTCGTGCTTTGTTTTTCATCAACATGCTTATCAATGATAAGTTTTGTTCTCTATTTTTTCAAACCAGAGAAATTTCTTTAAACTAGAGATAAGTGTAAATTTCTTATCATTTTTTGTTTTCTGTTTTTTTGCACTTTTGTTGGTATAGTCCAAAGAAAGTTGTAAGTTTGTTATTATAATCCAACGAAAATCATAGAGAAAATTATAAGTTCATATGGACATACTATTGTAAGTTTGTAGTTTAGTGAAAATCACAGAGAAAATTATAAGTTTGTAGTTCAGTGAAAATCACAGAGAAAATTGTAAGTTTGTAGCCTAATGAAAATCACAGAGAAAACTGTAATTTGTTATGGATATGTTATTATAAGTTTGTTATATTTTATTTTATTTTTTTTCTCAATTGAATGTTTTATGAGCATAACAGATTTTCTCTATGAGTTTCTCTGAGTTTGTATGGAATAGTTAGCATTTTTGTCAATTTGATGTTAATGCATTTTTGTTTTTGTGATCTTGAAAGTAAATATAAGTTCTTAAATTTCTCTGGACTTTTATTTGTAGTTTAGGGAAAATTATAAGTTTGTTATTATAATTTAGAGATAATCATAATTTTATTTGGACATGTTATTAAAAGTTGTTATTTTTTTATTTTTAATGTCCTCTAGACTAGATATATGGATTGAGGATTTAACTAAATGTTTCATTTCTAAGCAAAAGTTATTTTTTGTATTTTTTCTTTCAGTTTAGATAGACAATGCAGTGTTTTTTGTTATCTTGAAGGTGTATATAAGTTTGTAAATTTCTCTGGATTTTGATTTGAGTGCAATACTGCTGTAGACACCCCATTTTTGACTGCCCTTAAGACTTGGACGCTTTATTCCGAACACCCGATGATGAAAGTTACACTGTACAATCTTTTGAATTCTTAGTGAAGAAATTTGGATTCAAATTCTAATCTCAAATCTTATACCCCATTTTGGCCAAACTATTTTAGACCTTCAAACCCTCTTTTTCAAAATATTTTTCCAAATGTTTCTGCGATGTTCTGAGGCTCGCATTTCGTTTAAAATATTACACTTTTCGGTAAACCGTGTAAGGACAAAGTGGAGATACATGAAGGGGAGGTGAACTCTTTAAAAAATATTTAAAAAATCTTAGTTATAGGTTTGGAGTTGAAGAAAATAGGAGGGGAGGGAAGAAAACTAGTTTAAGAAGAAGTTGAGTATCAAACCGTTGAGAAAGAATGAGCATCCTTCACTAAATTAGGCATATCTCTTTGCACACTTATAATTTAGATATAAGGCTACCACCATTGGAAAGTAGACTTCCGGGCTTCAATTTCGACTCAAGAATCACCTAAAATCGATTCGGATGGGGGAGATATGCTCGTTTCAAGTCGGGCCTGAAATGCAGATTTTTAGACCCGGCCATGCCTCATTGAGACCCATGCCTCATTGAGACCCAGTCGGGCCTCAATGAAAACTTTTCCAAACTTGCTTTTTAGGCCCAGTCGTGTCTTAATGGCGCCAGACAGACAACTGGCAGGAATTGAACAAATATCTTTGTTTGAAGATATTTTTGACCATTTTGGCTCAAATTCTATAAATAGGATCTCTTCATTCATAATTCAAGGTTAGCAAAATTTCCAAAAGTTTTGAAGAGCTAAATAGACCTCCTTCCATCTTCCTTCCTCCTTTGACCCTCAGACGTTCTTTAGCTATACATACAGAATACATACACCATTAGAACTTGTTCTTGAAGTTTTTGTTGAAGTTTTAGACCATATTTCATAGAACTTGAGGGTGTTGGAATCAAATTTGTTTAGCTACAAGCATTCTCTCTTTCAAGAGGTATAACTTTTGCATCTTCTTCCTTATTTCTCTTTTACTCTTTTCTCTTTTTTACATGCCTTGTACACTGTTTTGGGATTGTTTTGTGGGCTGAAGTTTGTGATTTAAGAGCTATCAAAGGTGGAGGGGTTAACCACCCTTCCTTGAACCTTATTCCAAGCTTATATCCTTGTGTTTCCCACTTATTTCTCTGATTTTAGCCACTGTTTTAGGGCTGCTTTTGGAATTTTTTGGACTATTTTCAGAGGCTAAAATATGGTTTAGAAGTCTCAAAAGTGGAAGGGTTAGCCACCCCTCCTTAGTTTTGCTTACTAGCTTTGTATCTCTTTGTTTTTGCCTATCTTTTTGTAATCTTTTAATATGGGTTTAGCTATTCCTAAATTTTCCAAAACAAAAACATTTAGGTGGCGACTTTGTAGCTGGCAAAGCAATCCATGTTTGGCACTTCTTTATAAAAATCAGTTTTCCAAAATGATTTGCCGGATTTGGACTCTTTGGTGATTTATCGGTCTTGCATTGCACTTTGTGAGATTAAATTCAGAACCGTGACATTGAGTCCGAACCATAGTAGCTAAAGAACAAAATGGATTTCGCGCCTTCGCGGCGGAGCCGTTTGTAGACGTCCCTGAACGTCCCGGGAGGGAATCCCCCGTTTTGTTCATTTGGGCTCACTACAGTTCAGGACTCAAAGTGACGGTTCTGTATCTAATCTCGCAGAGTGCAATGCAAGACCGATGAAATCATCAAAGAGTCCAAATCTGGAAAATCGTTTTTGAAAACAAATTTTTTGAAAGAAGTGCCAAACATGGACTGCTTTGCCAGATACAGAGTCGCCACCTAAATATTTATTTTGGGGGAATTTAGGAAACCCCGACTCATTGCCTAAGGCCACGTGTCCGTTATCACCAAAGTTGCCTCAGCTCGAGAACTTGAGTTCGATTGGGGAAGGTCACTTCGTGAGTACCCCCGCTCGCCTGATCAAAGATCGGCCTCTACTAACCATGATATCTAGTTTTGAAAACATTATGCGTTCTTATTTCGATTATTAGCCTAGATTTACTATGTGATGCGCACAGCATACAAGTATAGACTGGATCGCCTGAATTGGAACAAAACATCTCATGTTTGTTTTGAAAACGGTTTGCTACTCGCAAGTAGGCTAAAATGTGGATTTGCCACCCTCAGGTGGGCTTAGAAAAAAATGATGATTTGTCACTCTCAAGTGGGCTTAAAACTTATAATTGATGAATTGTTCCAATCCAGATAACCCAACCTTCACCCACAGGCATTCAGGCAGGTATATCACATAAGCAATTAGCCTCATGGTAAGCATACTATCATGGCAGTCACTCACACACATGCGGGAATACTAAAGCATAAACACTTACTGAGTACTCCAAGCCAAAACAGAAACTAGTTAGAAATCAATGCATGATCCTAACTATATAGAAATGCCTAATGCAACACATGCAAAAATGCAACTACAATAGGCTCGGCTATTCTAAGATGGCATATGATGATACTACAACTAACACGTATTCAATTTGGAATTGAAATACAAATGCAGTTAGTATGATGCGCCGAGCCCTGGTGCATGCAAAACAGATGAATGATGCAAACATGCAAGCATAAGTATGCTAATTGAAACATGCCCTAATCTAACCATCATAAGCTGGTAAATAAAAGGGAGAAAGACGTGGGGTTGGAAGACATACATCACATGCACGCACACTTATTACAATTGTGCCCTCGCTCGGAGGGTCCAAAAGAATAATACAGTCCGAATAAATAATTATAGTCCGAATAAGTACAAAATCCTAATTAATTAACAACTTAACTAGGAAAGCGGATAAATTAGCAGGCAAGCTATGGACCGCCTCAGCTCTTTCCGAATGATGAATGATGCATGTTCGAGTTGCCTTGCGCGGAAATCCATTGCGATGTCCCGATTCGCCTCTGTTTATACTTAATCCCGAAATGCTGTGCGAAGCTCCGGAAGGCCGTTGATTTCTGATTTGCTGCAACAGAGAGCAAGAAAGGGGCATGGCAAAGTATTTTCACATATGTATGCATGACTACTCTTCCGGGAGTGTAGTCTTCGATCCTCGTGCCACCAATCATGCATCTCGATGCATGATGGCCGAGGAGTCGAATTGCACAACTCGATGTAAAATGAATGCACATAAAAACACAACAAGACCTAAACTCTATCATCGGTAATCCGAAGTGTCAGCGACCGGGAATTGAGACACGTTCCGTCACTTGGAGTACGAAACGTCCCTCATTTCCTGTGCTTGGGCTAACTCCTATCCCAAACACAATGCAAATGAGATGGCATACACAATGCGACTAACATACAACCTAGCATACGCAATGCTATGAAATGGTATGAACAATGCTCTAACATGCGACCTAGCATACGCAATGCTATGAAATGGCATACACAATGCTCTAACATGCGACCTAGCATACGCAATGCTATGGACCGAAATGGCATACACAATGCACGATAGACTTATACCAAAATGAGTGGACCTCAGCCACACTCACATCAGTGGCCATTAGATGAAAATGAGACAACCGAAATGGGTGCACACATGCACAAATACCAAGGACCGAACCTGAGGCATGGAATGCCACTCTACCAAAGCATGGCAAGGATGAAACATGACATGGAATAGCATAAATTATAGCTCTAAAACAACATGAAATATGGTCCCGAAACATGTAAATATGTCACACAATGCAAGCTAGGGGGCCCGGGTACCGAAACTAGTGAAGTGCGTTACACTAGAGGTACCCAAAGCAATGCACCAAAGGAAAAACCAACCCAAAAAAGACCTAGGCAGGTCTGAAATAGTGGGGAGATGGCCTAAAATGATGGCTCGGAATGCGACGGAATGGAGCTCATTCAATGGTCGGTAAATGAGGCATGCAAGCCCGACTCTCAAGCACACTTAAACAGATGAAAACATGGCAATATGGCATTCATACTCTCAAATGCATTTAAAGAGATGAAAACATGGAAACATGGCATTCAAACAAGCTCTAAAATGTGATGCATAATAGGCTCAAAACATGAACACACCTCAGTATATGCATGCAATGAAACTCAAAACTCGAAGCTAGTTAAATGCATTGAACTACAAGTATGCAAAACAGACATCATTCAACCACAAGGCCCAAAAACAGAGCTAGGGTAGTCCAAAATAAGCACATTATCAGTTTAAGACATGGCCAAAATGTGCTAAAATCAAGGTCCAACAAAGCATGTAAAGAAAGCTAGTGAACAATGAGTTGTTCTACAACTATACGAAGCATATGAAAGCTCATTAAACTAGCCAAAAAAAGATGTATGCCATGCCAAAATATGCCCAAATAATCACTGAAACTTAATCAATGCATGCAAAAATGATGAGCTCCTTTGGAAGGCCATGCAAGGGGTTACTCTACACCTATATGATGGACACATAAGAGGTCAAAACCACCTCTAGAAATCAGTTATGACAACCTTAAAACTCACCAAATAGGCCCTGGAATTGGTCTAGGAAGCATGCAATGAAAGGTCCCTTTGAAAGGCCTTGAATAAGATTGCTCTACACATGCATCATAGACATAAAATATGGCTAAATGGGCTCCAGAAAGAGCTAATGCAGACCATAAAACTCACAAAATAAGTCCTGGAATGTGACTTCACAACATGCAAGATGGAGCCCCTTTGGAAGGCCAACAATGCTAGTAAAGAGGACAAGGGGTGAGAGGGTCACCCCTTTCTGATTTTGAAGCTCAAAAACACATATTGGCCACTGGAAATCCACTAGATTTCAGTGGCCAAAAGGCCAAACCAAGGCCAATGCAAATGCTCTAATGCATAGCCCTAAACATGAGGAAATAGAGCATACAAGGGGGAAGATGACCCCAAACAGAAAAAAGTTCTGAAACAAACATGTTTATAAGATCAAAACAAGACTTTTTTCAGTTTATGTCGAAGTCCAAAAATGCTTGCAAATAAGGCTAGACTATGGAGCAAAATAATGTAAAAATGGGGAAAATAGAGGCTTACCCTTGTAGAGCCGACCCTCAACAAATTCTGGACCAAAAATGTGACTCCTCAAGCTCTGCAAATGACCTCCAAGATGCTTGAATGGATGGTGGAGGTGGTAGGCTATGAGGTGTAGTGCAAATGGTGCAAGAATATTAGGGTTTGGAGCTTTGAAGAAGAAGGCTATGGAGGGACGAGTGTATATCCCTTGGCTAAATTTTCTAACCCCTGCAAATGGAGATGGAGAGTTGGTTTTATAGAGGAGAAGAGCCAAGGCTTCTTGGAGAAGCCTTAAGAGAGGGTCAAAGCTTCTCAAAGAAGCTTTAACCAAAAGGGTCAAGCTTCTTGAGGAAGCTAGACCAAAAGAGTCAAGCTTCTCCAAGAAGCTAAGCAAGGGGGTCAAAACCAACTAAAAAGGATCAAAAAGATGGTCAAAGTCTCGGACAGTGGGTCAAATGCTTCACAGCTGGCACAGCTGTGTTGCACTTGAGAAGAGCAAAAAGCAGAAAGCTAGCCGACCAGCTAAGGTGGCCGGCCGGCCACTCCCCCTGGTCGGCCGACCAAGGGTCAAAAGGTTCAAGGTGAAATGCTGGTCAGCCACCTCAGATTGGTGGCCTCCCAGATTAGTGCAACACAGTTGTATGGTGGCAAACCAAAAAAAGTGACCCAGGAGAGAGGAAAACCAGCTTTTTAGCAAGGTTCAAAAGGGTCAAGAAGAATTACTGGTCGGCCTACCCATATTGGTGGCCTCCCAGATGAGCACAACACAATGGTGGTATGAAAAGCCATAAATTGTGGCTCAAAAGTAAGAAAAACCAGTTTTCTGTCAGAAAAACCGACTTTTGGAGAGAGAAAAAAAGAAAACTAGTTTCCAAGGGGAAAAAGTGGCCTCCCACCATACTACCACCTCCCTAGCAATGAAAATAGGGTCCCTACCAAAAATGGACCAAGACGGATGCAAAACGATGGTTCGGGAGCCAAAACGCGTAGTCCGGAGCCCTGAAAATAGGCTGTTAGGCACCGGAGCAAACGGAAGTAGTTAAGCGATCCCAAACCGAGGCACACGGCCGACGGCTCCGAAAATCAAAAACTGGGCTCCAAACGGGAAAAATGGCCTACGACCACGAAGCGTAGCCTACGGCCACTGAGAGATGGTCTACGAGACCTCTCCCTCCCTTCGGGAAGAGAAAATAGAGAAAATAGGACCCGGTTCGCAAACCGAGAAAAAGCACAAAAGAGCCTCGAAGTTTGGAAGCAAGGCTCGCAGCCGAGACTCCGCAACCTCAGAACAAGCACAATATGCAACATCACCAAGCGCTCAATTGGTGACGTTTGAGTCTTAAGGTCGGTCAAAAATGGGGTGTCTACACCGTGACATTCGGGCACGTCTACAGTTTCTGGCGACTCTGCTGGAGATTTAGAGAACTTGACTCGAACTCATGATATCTTGTTTTGTCTACACTCATGTGCTTCTTTGCATTGCATTTGCATTGGTGCACCTAGGACAACATGTTTGCCGTATGCTATTCCTAAACAGTTTGCCGGAGGCTCACTTCGAGAAGTGTGCCATAAGGCTGACCGGTTGCAGGTTTTGCCACGACGGGAACACAAACCTCGGTTTTTACCGGGGCACCCTTTTTGACCATTCGACCTAGTGCATGTCAGAATCCATAGTGACCCTTCCAAGCTAGGACAGGTTGCTTACCTGATTGTAGGTTGTTTGAAACTGCTGTGTGCATAGTGAAACCCTAGCTCCTGACAAGATAGGACAGGGAAACCCTACCCCTCCATAGGGGTGTTTTGGCTCTCACTTGCTTGCTATGTGCTTTTAGAGTGTGCCTCTACAGGAATGCATGTATCAGTTTGCAAGTTTGAGTATCGGCCTGAGGGTATCAGTTTGGTTCTGATTTTGGGCAAAATTTGGTGGAGAGTGCAGTCATTCAGCTATGCTCATATCCGTCCTTATGAAACCAGGTTGAGATGATGTCTATTTTCTCTTTTGCAAGGTAGTCTTGGAACCATAGCTTCAGAAGGCTCCAATATCCCCCGAGTACATTGGACTTCTGTTGATAGACTTTGTCAGGTCAGAGATTCAGTTCAAGGGCAACCAGTGTTCCTTCGCTGTAGCAAAGTAAAGAAGGGCTAGACAGGGCTCATTGGTTCATCTAATCCAACAATCACCAGTTACATCACCTTTGTTCAAACTCAGCAGATCGTGATGGCACAGGGTTTGGAAGAAGTTGTGGTCGTGATAGCAACATTAAATCAGGGAACTGCCATGCAGGATGAGACTAATGCTGAAACGCAACGCCCATCTGGGGCATTTACCACACATCTAATCTCAGGACCCCAGCCGAATTTGGACCCACTCCCGCTAGCTAAAGATTTGCATGGTCTGGATCCTCGAGAAGGGTTGGCTCAAGCTCGAGTTTTTAGACCCTTGGCGCAGCCTACTGAGAGGCTTTATCCTCTTGATACTACTGATCTTGATCTGAGCTCAGAGAAAATTGCAAACCTTGAAGAGTAGGTCAAAATGGCATAGGGCTTTAACTCCATTCATGACATTGAGGATGGGTATGCTGAGTTTGCCGTAAGGCTCCCAGATAGATTCAGAATGCCACATATTGACTGTTTCAACAGGTCTGGGGATCCTATGGTACATGTCTGGCTTTTCGTGGATATCTTGAAACCGATGGGTCTGACTAAGCCGCAGAAACTCTCTCTGTATGCCAGAACCCTGTCGGGTGCAACCGCCACTTGGTATGCCAAGTTGGAGGATACAGTGAAGCAAAACTGGGAGAAATTGGCTGAGGACTTTGTTGATCAATATTCTTACAACACGCAGATTGAAATGACCTTGCAAGAGCTTGAAGCAACCTGCCAGAACCTATCAGAGCCTTTTGTGGAATTTGTTGCAAGGTGGAGAGCAAAGGCAGCATAGATGACAGATCGCCCTTCTGAAAGGGATCAAGTGTGGATAGTGGTGCAGAATCTTGAGCCTGATATGTTGCAAAAGTTGATAGTCGTTTCACTATCCACTTTCAAGAGTTTACATGAACTGGGGATTCAGATCGAGAATGCGTTCAACAGAGGGACTATTCCCAAAACAAGCGAACCGGTAAGGAGGGTGTTTTTCGAGAGTACCCATGCCAGTAGCACTATGCCCAAACCCATTAAAATCAATACAGTCGCCATAGCCGACCCTTTTGCCAAGACTAGCCTACAAACAGCCAGCCCAGCCCGAGCTCAGGGCAAAACTTTCACCCCCCTCTATATGAGCCTAACCAATGCACTAAAAGTCCTGATGGAGAGAGGGTATCTCAAACCCCTTGATCCTCAACCTCTACCTAACCGACTCCCTGTCGGGCATAACTCCACGAAATACTATGTGTATCATCAGCAGCACGGCCATGGCACCGATGGTTGCTACTGCCTTCGTCATGAGATCCAGAATCTTATTGACAACCGAACAATAGCTCCACCTCGAAATCCCAAGGACCAAGTACCTTATCCACATCTCAAACTCGGCCATGCACTGCCACCCACCTACAACCCCAGTATATACACCCCAACCCATATACTCAAGCCCGAGGTGTTTATTCCGGAAAGCATAGGCTTAAGAACGATGGATGCACTTGAACCCCAATCATCTCAAACTCGTGACCCCATTACTTCTGAGCTGGGGAGCATGATTGAAGATCTTCAGAGAACAGTGGCAGATTTAACCTTTGGGGTTTTGGCCCCATCATCGACCACATCACATGCTAGAAGTTTCACGCCAAAAGGCCTCCCAATCTTGGGACAAGTTGCATTGGAAGAAGGCCAATCCCTTGGCAAAGTGGAGGCAAGTGGTAAGAACAAGGTAGGGGCAGGCATTGGTCCCGATGAACACCTTTTGTGGGCTGTTGAGGCTTTGAAAGCCGAAGGGCTGAACAGACAGCAAGTGATTGCAGTTGTTGCAAAGATTGTGGATGGCACTTTTGCCACTCAGAACGAGAGCAATTTGAACCAAGGGGCAAGCCGGGAAAAGGGTCGTCATACCAGGAACGTTCCTTTCAACTCTAATCCTACTCTCGGAAGAGATTAGAAAACCCAGCTAGCACCGGCCGACCCCTTTGCTAGGGCATCCAACAAAAATCCACAAACCTCGAAGTATCAGTCCCGAGGTCGGAGGGTCTTCCATGCCCTCTATATGCCTTTGTCCAAGGCTTTTCAAATCCTTGTTGAACAATGCCATCTCAAACCCCTTGAGCCTCGGCCTCTTCCTGGTTGTCTTCCAGCCATTCATGATGCTGCCCAGTACTGTGCCTACCATCAACAAACCGGTCATGGCACTGACCTTTGTTTTCGTCTTCGTCATGAAATATAAGATTTGATTAACAACGAGGTTATCGTCGCACCAAGCTCAGCAAAGTCTATCGTCACCGAATCAGTGAGCCTGGGGGATAATGTGATGTGCTCGGGGGATGAACCACCTGCGGATGGCACCCAGTTTACTCCAGATATGATGGATGGCCCGCACTATTTTGAGCATTGTGCAAATGCTAGTTTTTGTACTTTTTGACTTGGGTATTGGGTCAGTCTTGTTGTTTTGTATTGAGTTAGTCCCTTTGTACCGAGTCAATTGGGTCTGCCTTGTTGTATCGAGTCAGTCCTGTTGTTAGAGTCAGGTGATTTCGGGGGTGTTACCTCGGACATCATTATCTTGTTTTGTATTTGTCTTTTACACTCTTTTGAGTCTGTTTCTGCCATGGAGCCAGTTACGCCAGAAGATCTGAATGGAACAACAGTGATTTTCACACTTTTGTGTCTGTTTCTGCCTTGAGCCAGTTGTGCCAGCAAATTTGAATGAAACAGTAATGTTTTTTACTTACTTTTCTGTGCCTCGAAATCATTGCATTGACCTAAGTTTTTCAAAACTTTTTAAACAATGTGTTGAAAACAAAGAGGAAGGAATTCCTCGGGATTTGCAAAAATTTGATCAATTGAGAGAAAGAGATGTGTGCTAAGCCCTTAATGAATGATATCATGCTTGTTAATGTGAGTACTGAGAAGGATCCTAGCTTGATCTAGATTAGTTCTACATGGTCTTCAGCGTGAGCGACTAGTCGCTTTCTTAAAAGATTTCAAAAAATGTTTTGTGTGGTCCTACGAAGATGTGTGTGGAATCACTCTTGAGATTGTGCAGCATAGGATCACTCTCAGCCTCAAGACTCGACCCCTTTTGCTTTCAAACCTTGAACTTGGATTCAGACTGTTCAATGGTCAACCGCAAAAGAGGCCCGTCATGCCAGATCAGAAGCAACCCTTGGACTAGGGGCAAGAAGGTCAGATATGATCAAAAGAAAGCTTGCAAAGTTGGATGAGAAGTAGCCCTTGAACTAGGGGGCAAAAATGTCAAATGTGCTCAAAGATTCAAGAATGGATCATTCTGCAAATCGATGAAGATCGGCAAGAATGCCAAATCCCAGAATGGAAGAAAGAAGAAAGTATTGCTGAAGGACAATCAAGTTCATATCCACAGCACTAGGGGCAAATTCAGCCCGCATTGGATGGACTTCTACATCATCAGCGAACAGCAGCCATTCTCCTAGATTCAGATGGCTTCGAGATCTCAAAACCATTCAAACATGGACCAAGTTAAACTTTTACCCTTGAGAGGCTCGCTAGGCCGAAAACCCGAAGAGGCGGCCCAGGAAAAAGTTAGAGCAAGAAAAAGAACAAAAAAAATGAAGAAAATGAAAGATGAAAAGAAAAGAAAAGAAAATGAAAAAATGCAAAGAAAAGAACAAAAAAAGATAAAAAGAAAGAAGAAAAAAAAATGAAATGAAATGAAATGAAATGAAAAGAAAAACAAAGCTCGCAAGGTTGAAGACCCAGAAGAGCGGCCTTGGCAAAAGTTAGAGCGCAAAAGGAGAGGTTGAATACCCGAGTGTACCTTAACCCCGGAACTATGTCAGGCTTGATTCCCATCTTTGGGATACGTAGGCAACTTCATTCCGAAGTTCAGTCGTAAACACTTCAAATTCAACTGTCCTGTCCATGAGATTGAACGGGTCATCTTTGTCATTTCTGTATCCAAGAGTTCGGTTGTGATCTCCACTATGAGAACTGGTTACAGTGTGCTGCGGTGCTATTCAAACAAGGGGCAATTTTCCATTGTTTTGGATCTGGGGTTGTGCATCTCAAGAGTAAATTCTGTGTTGGTCGAGCAGTGACCATTTGCAAAAATAGTTTTTGAGAATTTTTAATGAAGTTGACTATTTCTCTCAAAAATTATTCCATTTCTCCAAAACTGAACCATTTCTTGGACCCAAAAAAGAAAAATTTTCAGTGCTTATAGCCTGACTTGCATGTTTCAAATTAGAAAATTGAACAAGCATGTTAATCTGACTCTCATGTCAGTCAAAATTGTTTTAGTAGAAAGCCAAAAACAAAAAAATGGTCAAAATGATGAACTAAGGGTACAGTTGAGTCAGGTTTTCTGTCTTTTCCCCTTTATCAATGCATTCGCCAAAAAAGGCACCGTACTTGTCAGAAAAGGCACCTTATTCGCCAGAAAGGGCACAACTGAAGCTAACAGCAAAGGGCCGAAAGCTCTCTCATTCTCCGAGCAGCGAGGTATCAAGTCATGTGCAAAGCACGAACAGGAAAGGGAGCAGGATATTCCACTCCCTTATCCGAAAAGGTCTGGTCACATCCGAACTGGCCAAGGGCGTCATCAACCGATGTCAGCTATAGATTTGCTACACACCCAGTTGTATCGCAACCCTTCTGTGGGAAAGCTAACTGTTGTGAGCAGAAGAAGAAGAAGAATCTAGTAGAGTACTAGGGGCAAGAGCCCATTCCCGCTTATCCATCAACCACCCAGGGGAGGGAAAAAAAAAAAAAGAGATTGAAGAATAGAGAGATGTGTGCTGAGAGAAAAAGTGAGAAAAATGGGTTTTTTCAAAAAAACAAGAGATTGAGTGCCAGAGTGATGTGAGAATCACAAATGAGAATGGGGGGGGAGGGGGGGGGGGAAACAAAACCCGAAGAAATAGGCTTCCTATGCACATCTGAGTATTGCTGTGTTTGTTGTTTTTGTTTCTCTCGATTCGTGTTTTGAGTCGTTTCGAGTGTTAATAGATGTGTTTTGTGTTTAGCTTGTTTCACCTTTGTTTTCCTTTGTTGAGTCGTTTTGATTGTGGTCAATTATAGGCTCAACACCTGGTTAAGAATTCATTTCTCAATTTCAAAAAAAATCGTTTTGTGCTCAGAGTGCTGTGTCGTTCTCCATTTTGTGCAAAACAGGATTTGTTTTGCAGGGTTCAACCCAGGTCATGTGAGAACAGTAGAACAAGGACCGATCTGAAGCTATCTAGGTTCTAGACTGCAAAGCAAAGAGGGAAAATGTGGAGCACCTCAGTGTGTTTCACTTTCTGCAAATTCCGAGATTGTATTCCGGATGTACCTCCTCAGGTCTTGTCAATGCTCCGAAGTATGAGTATGCTTCTACCTCAAGCTCAAGTTCAAGCCTGCTTCAACGCCAGAATGGCGATAAGAAGTGCTCTCCTTGAGTATCATTCCCTGCCAGGGGCATCTTGGCTGTGTTTGCAATGAGTTCCTAGGAGACCAACTGCGACGGTGGAAACTAGAGTTCGAATGGCTGTTGCCTAGAACGCAAAGGTTCGGGATTTCTGAGACTAAAGTCTGGTTTAAATACCCAGGGCTGTATCCCCGGCTTGAAATCTGTATGGAAGCCCCATAGGTTGAGGTAGTGAGTATGCGCCTCAATTCTTGATACTGAACCAACCTAGTCTGTCACCCCATTGGAGAATAGGGAAATTTGTGAACATGGCCAGGAAGGAATGGTAGTAACTGCGGTTTGGAAGTATAATCAAGAAAGTGCAAGAAGAACCCACTTTTCAGCTCAAAATGTTTCTGCGGAAGTTTCAACTCATGTCTTCGACGCGTAGCTCATCGTTAGTTGGCATGCACGAGGTGTATCCTTTTGAAATATATTGTAACCCCTTCGAGAGGTAAATCGGAGGTCACAACTAAATCGGTCTTGCCGAGACGTGCATTTCTTCATTGAGCATATTGCATCGAATATGCATTGATTATTGTGCATAGAATATGTATTCACACTCTACCTGCATTGTTATGCACCCTTTTAGTTGCATTGTTATGCACACTCCACCCGCATTGTTATGCACTCTTCACTTGCGTTGTCACGCACGTTTCGCCTACATTGTTACGCACGTTTTACTGGCATTGCCATGCACCACTTTACTTGCGTTGTCACGCACATTTCACTTGCATTGTTATGCTTGCTTTACTTGCATTGTTATGCACACTTCTTCACTTGTGTTGCCACGCACATTCTCTTGCATTGTTGTGCACTTTTCACTTGCATTGTTATGCATATTTCCATCGGCATCATATGCGCACACGTTTATCTTGTATTGAAATTGTACCTTGATATATCATTGATCATGTGTTTCTACTATATTGTACCTGTTGAGTTTCTTTCTTGTGTAGGCACGATATTATATATACGGTTCATTTAAAGTTGGTAAAACTAGACGATATTGTATGTACGATTCATTCAGAGAAGTTCCGGTTCAGTTTGACTGCTATCCTTTCTCCTCTCGCATTTGGAGCGCGTTTGGATACCTTCCTCCTCTCGCGTTTGGCGCGCGTTTGGATTACCTTTCTCCTCTCGTGTTTGGCGCGCGTTTGGATACCTTTCTCCTTTAGTGTTTGGCGCGCGTTTGGATGCCCTTCCTCCTCTCGCGTTTGGCACGTGTTTGGATACTCTTCCTCCTGTCGCGCTTGGCGCGCGTTTGGATACCTTCCTCCTCTCGCGTTTGGCGCTCGTTTGGATTACCTTTCTCCTCTCGCGTTTGGCGCGCGTTTGAAAACCCTTCCTCCTCTCATGTTTGGCGGGCGTTTGCTGCTCGTTTGGATACCTTTCCTCCTCTTGCGTTTGGCGCGCATTTGGATACCTTTCTCCTTTCGCGATTGGCGCGCGTTTAGATTACCTTTCTCCTCTCGCGTTTGGCGCGCGTTTGGATGCCTTTCTCTTTTCGCATTTGGCACGCATTGGGATACCCTTCCTCCTCTCACGTTTGGATACTCTTCCTCCTCTCGCGTTTGGCGCGCGTTTGGATACCCTTCCTCCTCTCGCGTTTGGCGTGCGTTTGGATACCCTTCCTCCTCTCGCGTTTGGCGTGCGTTTGGATACTCTTCCTCTGCTCATGCTTGGCGCGCGTTTGGATGCCTTCCTCCGCTCACGTTTGGCGCGCGTTTGGCTACCTTTCTCCTTTCGCGTTTGGCGCGCGTTTGGATACCCTCTGGTCTAGGAGACCTTAAATCCTCTAAAGGTGTAATTCTTTTGGTGTTTGTCATGCCCGAACGACTTCCGGTGGTCTGGTATAGCCACCTGCCTGTGTTTGTTGTGAGTTCCTAGGAGATCGACTGAGACGGTGGAAACTAGAGTTCGAATGGCTCATGCCTAGAACACAAAGGTTCAAGATTTCCGAGACTAAAGTCTGGTTTAAATACCCAAGGGTGTATCCTCAGCTTGAAATCTGTATGAAAGCCCCATAGGTTGAGGTAGCGGGTATGCGCCTCAATTCTGGATACTGAACCAACCTAGTATGTTATCCTATTGGAGAATAGGGAAAGCTGCGACCATAGCCAAGGAGAAAAGTAGTACCTATGGTTCAACCAAGAAGAAGTGAAAGATCCCCAGCAGCATGAGGTGAGTCATCACCAATTGCCCCTGCAAGGTACTTTCACTTCCCAACTACATTGCATTTTAGCTATTACATTGCATTGTACATAGCATCTATCACATGCATTTACTGCATTGTCTATTTATCGCCTGCATCCTTTCCATGTTAAGCTTAGTCTAGCATGTGATCATACCTTTTCCTTCGTCGAAGCATGGTTCTGTGATTATGTGTACGTGCCTATTCCACTAAGAGAATTACGGTCTGAGGGCTTCGGCACCTTTTCTGTGTTAGACGTGGTCTGTTTTGAGTCTATGCCTTTTCTAGGCAAAATGTGGTTTGGCTGCATGCCTTATTCACTCCACCCATTGCATCGTATTTTAGTTTGCTACATTCAGCATGTAGGATCATGATCTTTCCTCAGCAGATCATTCCTCGTTTATATCATTCCACCCAATTACTTCTATTCTTTCTGCAAAACACATAGTTCTGTCTATGCATACACCTATTCCACTAAGAGAATTGTGGTTAGAGCGCTCTGGCACCTTTTCTATGTTACACGTTGTTTGATTTTGCATCTCCATCTCTTTATGATATTTGTGTGGTTTTGCACTGCTTGTGGTTTGATTATTTCATTACATTGTATGTCATTGCATTGTTTTGTAATATTGTGTATCATTTTGCATCCTGCCCCTGAACTACATTGGTTTGATTCCTTGCAAAGGGATACATAGGCAGCCTGCGGGCGCAACCATTTATTTATCTATATTTTGTTTGTTTGTCCAAGTCTTCGGCCTTGTCAAAAATGGGTCGTCTCTGGACTTTGACATTCACACACGTCATTTCATGACTTCTGAGCTCTGTCAAAGTGGGGCAACAGTACACACCCCATTTTTGATCGCCCTTAAGTCTTGGGCGCTACTGATGGTTTCCTTGGTGATGAAAGATGTGCAGGGCAAAGGTTCGATTTATTCGGCAAGAGGAGAGTCAAATCCTAACCTCACACCCCATTTTGGACCAAAGCTATTTTTGAATGGTGTTTAGACCTTGAAACCCTCTCTTTCAAAATATTTTTGAAATAAAGTTTCTACGATGTTCTGAGGCTCGCATTTTGTCAAATGTTGCGCTTTTCGGTAAACCGAGTGAGAACAAAGTGGAAATGAATAAAAGAGAGATGAAATCTTTGAAAAATCTTTCAAAGCACCTTGTTTAGGGGTGTGGAGTTGAAGAAAAGAGGAGAAGAGAGAAGAAACCAAGTTGAGGAAGAAATTGGGTATGAATCGTTAAGAGATAGACGAGCAGTCCTCGTTAAATCGGGCCTATCCTTTCGTATACTTGGATTTAAGCTATGAGGCCACACCGTTGGAAAGAAAACTTCTGGGGCTTCATTTTTCAATCAAGAATCTCCTCAAACCGAGTCCGAATGGGAGAGATATGGTTGGTTGAAGTTGGGCATCATTCCGGTTGGACCGAAACTGAGCGGCTTCACCAAAACATGCATAACTTTTTGCACAGTTGGAATTTTGATGCAAGGCTACACCATTGAAAAGGTTACTTCTGGGGCTTCAATTTGGACACAAGAATGACCTAAAAAGAAGCTCATATGAAGGAGTTATGCCCATTTGAAATTGGGCCTAAAAAGCAGATTTTGTTGCCCGATCAGCCAAAAAAGTAGCAGATAAGTAGCAGATCGGCACAAAAGATGGCCGATCGGCCAAGAGTGACCTAAACTCAAATTTTTTGAAGATATTTCACCTCCAGCTGTTCCACACAACCTCCAGATGTCCCATATTTTGATATTTTCGACCAAAAGCTTTGAATTGCTATATATGAAGCGAAATATCTCATATTCAAAGACTTAGAACTTCTTGAACAAGTTTGGGAGCTTCTCACACTAAAATCTCTCTCTCTCTCTACAATTTCCAGAGCTAAATTTCTGCCTCTCTCTCTAGTTTCCTCTCTCTCTTGCTCTTTGGTGCATAGAAGTGCAAAGAAGTAGAGTTTGGTGCATAGAAGTGCATAGAAGTAAAGAAATACTTCTATTTTGCCTAGGCATCCTTCATCAAGGTTGCATATCTATAGGCTGAGGTCCCTTGGAGCTTATTTTTGGGTTGATAGAAGGTCATTTGAACCAAGAATGATGCCATTTTTCTGTTATGCTCCAAAGTTAATCACTCACCCCTTTTAGTTTGTTTTGCATACTAGCTTTGCCACAGTTTTCAACTACTTTGGGGCTGTTTTTTGGGGTGGTGTTGAACTAAAAAAACCTCTGTTTTTCCTCTATTGTTTAGTCCTAAAAGTCTTGGTCTATGCCTTGGTTGGCTAGGGGGTTGTCCTCCCTTTTGCTCCTTGGCTTGTAAGGCCTTGTGAGCTAACTTTCAAACTTTTCAAACTTCTTTTTGGCATTAGAACCACTAAAATCTAGAGGAGTTTCAATGGTAAAAACCCTATTTTGAGGGCCCAAATAGGAGAGGGTCGTCCCTTCTCCTCTTGTCTTGCTTGCTAGTGTTGATGGCCAACCAAATGAGCATGTGTTTTTACTTCCTTATGGCTTTGTTTAGGCTCATTTTTGTGACTTATCAGACCTGCCATAACTCTGTTTTTGGCTTGTTAGCCTTACAGAGTAGCATGCTCTTGTGGTTTGAATTAGCTTAGTTCAAGCATGTTTTTGGTGTTATTTTGACATGTTATAACTCTGATTTTGATTGGTGGACTCACTCCTTCCATGGTTTATACACTTGTAGTGTATTTCTCACAAACTAGTCTTGTATGCTTCATGAAGTAGCATGCCTTTCTAGCATGATTTGATTCTATTTCAGCATGTTTTTGGTGATGTTTTGCCATGTCATGCCTCTGTTAAGGTTTGGTTTGGTTAGCCCTTGCATGCTTCATGCACTTGTAGTGCAATTCCATGAATTAGCCTAATGCGTATCATG
Source organism: Camellia sinensis (assembly GCF_004153795.1). Lineage (NCBI taxonomy): Eukaryota > Viridiplantae > Streptophyta > Magnoliopsida > Ericales > Theaceae > Camellia > Camellia sinensis. The sequence continues at coordinate 199,466 of NW_021025140.1, read as the reverse complement.
CTTTAACATGTCATTCTAGGATGATTTTGGCTTAACTCTAAGAAGCTTTTGGTCATTTTTTAGCATGCTTAAGCTCTGATTTTATTTTTTTTTGGCCATGCACGCCATGATTTGTATAGCTATGGTTCATCCTAGCTTGTTAGCTTTGTGCATCAAGTCCACTAGCATGCATTGCTTGACCTATTTGAATGATTTGGCATCATTTGTTATGTGATTTCAGAGCATGTTTCACTGCCATTGTGGGAGCCGGATTTTATTAGATCCATAGGGACGGATGAGTGTGTCCGGTCCATAATGTAACCTGTATTCGGCATATACCCCCGCCAGTTAAGGAGCCGAATAAAATAACTAGTATCCCAGCCAATAGAGCTGACACCGAGTAGAGGTACACGTGACGGAAAAAGGATGGGCCCAGCCCAAAGGCCCAAAGAAAATACTATAAATATGGGTTCATCCATCAAAGAGAGGCAGGTGAGAATTGTTGTGCTTAATTTAGAATATAAGTAATCTTGAGTGTTGAGACTGACTTGTCCGTCGGCACCCCCGACCGGAGTGTTTATTCCTTTTCAGGTGACTATCAGTGGATCACGAGCGTACCCCAGGATCAGAAGAGTATTTCCAAACCACTTCTCCACAATTGGCGCCGTCTGTGGAAATACTCAAGCATATCCATGGCGGGCGTGACGGAGGACCCTCCAATAGTCACTAATGAAACCACGCAGAGAGACGACCTCACTCCACCAAACAGGCTTGGACCGGACACCATCCCCGTAAGACGCGCTCTGAACTTCGCCTCACCCTCGACTCCAGAGCATGTAGCAATGCAAGCGATCATGGAACAGGTAAAGAAAAATGAACAAAGGTTGAAGAACATGATCGCAGAAAACGAACGACTTCGTGAAGATTTGGCCTTGGAAGTGGCGAAGTCCAAACAAGCTGTACGCCTAAATTCGGAACGATCTCCGAAGGCAGGTAGTCGACGACCTCGAGCCCGACAGGACGACACAGATAGCAACTCCGACTCGTTATCCCTAGAGCCCAGGAAGAAGGGGCGACCTAAAACTACCAGTTCTTCTGAAGAAAGTCCCTGTATAAGGCACAAGCGAAGAAGGAACAGTTCGGACGAAGATCAACACGACCCATTCGTACGACGAATTGCAAAGGCAGTACTACCCAAGAAATTCAAAGCCCCGTCATTCACCTTGTACGACAGCAAATCAGATCCCACCGACCACATCCGCCACTACAGGCAAGCCATGACATTGCATGTAAACAACGAGGCCCTCATGTGCCAAATATTTCCTAGCAGTTTGGGACCATTGGCTGTCAGGTGGTATTATAAACTGGAGCCGGCTTCGATCAAAACCTTCCACCAATTACAGAAATCCTTCAGGGCCAGATTCATCACTAACGAGGTCCAGCCGAAACAAGCTGACTCTCTCTAGGCACTGCAAATCTTGCCAGGAGAAACACTAAGAGCATATTTGGCGCGATATTGGGAATGCTTTATTCTTGTTGATGACGCTTGCAACAACTCCATGGTCATCACCGCATTCAAAATGGGATTACATCCAGACAGTGCCCTCCGCAGTTCGTTGACTAGAAGACCCCCCAAAACGGCCTGGGGGTTGATGAAGAAAGTAGAGGAATACTACAAAGTGGAAGATGACACCTTGCGGGTTAAAGCCGGACACATGGCCAACAAAACGGCCCCTCCTGAAACTGTTCAGCCAATATGTTCCATACCACCTCAGAGCCCCGAACCACGACAATGAGCTAAACGAGACAAGAAACGGGATTCTCGCCGATCAAGCGATCAATGCTCACACCGAGCAAACGAGCAACTGCAAGTTGATAGTAGGTGCACAAAGCGCGCTGACAAGAAATATACGGAGCTGTCAAAGCCAATCAGCTCGGTTATGTCCAAAATGGTGGGACCTCCCGACACGAGAAGGCGGGATAGGCGGTGTGACTATCACAAAGATCACGGCCATGATACGGACAGTTTCTATGCTTTGAAAGACCATCTTGAGGAATTGGTGCAAGATGGTTGGCTCCAGCAACATGCCCGAAAGAGCGCAATCAAAACAGTTGCCTATCGGCAGGATTCACCTCCGCTCGGCGTCATTCATATGATATACAGCCTTCCAACGCCTTTTACCGTACACACAATTCAGTCCCCCAACAGTTGCCCCCCAGAAGCAACGCGCACCGACGAAACGGCCCCACGAAGCTCCGAGTATTAGCATCGACGATTCCGATCTTACCGGCATCACACTCCCCCATATTGATCCATTGGTCATTGAACTACACGTAAACCGATTTACCGTTGAACGCATCCTTATAGACCAGGGGAGCACATCGGAGGTTATGTATTACGAGACCTTCATCAAACTCGGCTTCAATGAATCAGACCAGTCTCCGGCTCCTCATCCATTATTCTGCTTCAACGCAAATCCAGAGTACCCGTTGGGGAAAATCACACTTCCCGTTCGAGCGGGCTCCCAAATAGTGGATAAGGAATTCGTGGTCGTCAAGCTCCCTTCGCCGTATAATCTCATCATGGGCCGAACTTGGTTGCATACTATTCAGGTCATCCCAAGCACCTATCATCAGCTGCAATGCTTCCCGACCGAACACGGCATTGAGCAAATCTGTGGTTCCCAGCAATCCACACAAGCATGTTATCTCCTTTCTGGAAAGACACCAACGGAGTCGTAGGTCAACTCCACTGAAGTGCCGAGTCACAGGTCAACTCCACTGAAGCCACGGAAGCCCTAGGCGATACCAGCAACAGCTTGCCAAGTTGCATAATCAACGCGTTCAGCTGCGTCGCTACACTGGGAGAGTTGATCCTGAAGGCACTTCCAGATGACAAGAAACCGGTTGATGAAAAATTGGGTCGTAATTGAGACAGCCATTATTGGATAGATTCCATATCGGCTCAGAAATATATCAAGAAGGAGTCTGCCACGGCCCTGGAACCCGTCGCACTTGCGAAAATTCTGTCATTAAACCCGACTTGTGGGGAATGATCCTAGTTCTAAATGATTCACCATGTACACATTCTACTTTTGAAATGCAAGGATTCTTGTTGAAAAGTTGTAATCCCACCCATTGCAAAATATAATTAAAAAATACTGCAAAGGAAAAAAGTCCCGGGATTTGGAGCCCCATTGGCGCATGACGCCTTTGGGCTGAAAAAGCCTCTGGATTCGGAGCGCCCTTCGTGGATATCACGATTGGCCGAAAAAGCCTCCAGATTCGAAGCCCCATCGGCGCATGACGTCTTTGGACCGAAAACGCCTCCGGATTCGGAACGCCCTTCGTGGATATCACGATTGGCCGAAAAAAGACTCCGGATTCGGAGCCCCATCGGCGCATGACGTCTTTGGGCCGAAAAAGTCTCCAAATTCGGAGCGCCCTTCATGGATATCACGATTGGCCAAAATGCCTCCAAATTCGGAGCCCATCAGCGCATGACGTCTTTAGGATGAAAAAGCCTCCGGATTCGGAACGCCCTTCGTGGATATCACGATTGGCCAAAAAGCCTCCAGATTCGGAGCCCCATCGGCACATGACTTCTTTCGCCGATAAAGCCTCCAAATTCAGCTGACCAAATAGTGTCCCACCGGGCGACGCTCAAGGGCCGTATGAAAAAATGCTTAATTAAAGCAGGGGTATGCAAGTTGAGCCGGCACAACCACATGAACAAAACAAAATGTGCCAACATTCGAGCATCACAACGAAATAAGATGCTTAATTAAGAACGAGATATATAAACTTTTAAAATGACACATTTTATTCAATTAAACAATAATTACAAAAATGCAATCTGCGTTCGAGCATTACAATATCTATCTTCATACGGCGTCGCCTTCATCCTCACCCTTCTCAAACTTCGAAGGTAAAAAAGGGGAAGTGGTCGCGTTGGTACAACAGCAGCAGCAAATCAGTGCCCGCTGCTCCGAGAGCATCCGCAGCTTTAAATGCTTTGATCTGACCGCGCTTGAATCCACGATGTTCACACCGGCGAGACAATCACTCTCGAGGTGGAAAGCTTTGACACCATAGACAACGTCAAAGCCAAGATCCAGGATAAGAAAGGAATTCCCCATGAAAATAGTAAAACTCAACGGTCCCGGCGCTACGTCGGTCTCATTTCTCAGTCGCGGTCACGGAGAACTTCCCCGTTGCTGTTTCTCCCTTCAGGGTGATCTGCTTCGACGACTTGGGGGCTAACGTTTTTCCCATTCTTTGAACGCCCTACCTCTCGCACGGGTGGATTCTCTGCTACGATTCATTGTAGTATGAAGCTCAGCCAAAGTTGAAGCTTCTCCTCTACTAATTGAAGAAAACTCCATTTGACATTCACACTTATCTAACCCCACGCAGGGCAATTGTTTTAAATTGAGTTTAAACACAGTAAGTGAAGTTACTGACGCAAAGAGTCCGTGGCGATTTATTTCTAATCCTTGTAGTGACCCCGAGGTGATTTCATTAAACACTGAACTCCAAAAGACGGACGCCGATCGACATTGGCCACAGCCATTCCATGGACTAATTTTCAACTTTTCGAAGTTAAAATGGCACAAATATCTAAATGGCAACTAAAGATGGGCTGACAGTCTCTGGATTCAGAGCCCCATCAGCGCATGACATCTTTGGGCCGAAAAGGCCTCCGGATGCGGAGCGCCCTCGGCGCGTGACGTCTCCGAAGTCGAAATACACGTGTGCCGAATAAAAATTACAACGAAACAAAGTTGAAATAGGCAAAATTGAAATAAACAATGTACTATTCAAATTAGATTGTTCAAGCCGTATAAACGTAATACGTGCGCACATTCGGAATAAAATGTGTACTAATATAAAATGCGTAATAAGCGCATTACAAATTAAGAACTAAGCATTTTATTAAAATCAGCTAATAAATACATAATTTCACTTTCAATTTGCATAATCATTACAAGGTTTTCTTCGGTTCGGCGGCCTCTTCATCATCACTCTTCTCAATTTCGAAAGCAGAGAAGGGTAAATCATTCTGTTGGTACAACGGAAACGCCGGATCCAATCCTTTCGCCTGGAGATTCTTAACTTGCCAAAGTGCCTTGATCCAACTGTGATTAAATCCACGATTTTCACATCGACAGACTTCTTCGATGAGTTTCTCCTTGGTCTTCTGATTCCCGACCTTTCAGCCGTCGTGGAAGCCTTTTCATAAGCCGTAGCCCTCGCAGTCTCAATCGCAAACATGCTAGCCGTATTACGATCGACGATCGCATCACTAATCAGCCTTTGAGTAACCCTCTCTTCGACAATCGGTTTGGGGTGGCTGGTTGCTTGGGGCCTGGCAGACTTGATTTTCCTTAGCTCACGCTCAGCCTTCTCGGCGCGAGCTTCTAACTTCCGAATGCGTTCATCTCTCTATTCTATGTCGCGGCGAGCGGCGCGGAGACGCATGGTGATCTCATAAGCCGTGTACAATCCCATCAATACCCCGTGAACGCCTTCCCGAAACACTTCGAAGTCCGGCCGCCCTACCATCGACTGTTGAACTTCGGGTGGAAAAATCTGTCTAGCAAACTCGACTGCCACATTTGGATCTCGAATGATCGAATCTGCCTCTGTCATTGGTCTATTACCCACGAAGACCGTGAAACTCAATGGGCAAGGAGTCGCATCGGATTCTCTTCCAGGACGAGGTTGATGAGACTTACGCTGTGGCTGTTTGTCCCTCTTGGGCAACCTACTTCGACGACGAGGAGATTAGTGTCCCTCCCGATCCCTCGAAGTCCTACTGCCCTCGCACAAAGGTTCACCGCTTCGACTCATGGCACCTCCCAACCTAGCTAGCGTCTTTGTTTCACCTCTGCTGTTGAAGAAAAGCTTTTTTGATATTCGCACTTGTTTAATTTTCTACCAAGAGCTGGACTGAGTTGCTGACTGAGCACATAAATAGGACCCTAGTTCACGAAGTACACGCCCATTTATTCTCTACGAATGCAGCACCTCCAAGGCAATCTCATTAATATTGAAGCGTCAACAGCCCGGTGCCGACTGAGTCATATGCCCCAATCGCCCCATCCACCATTGTTAATCGGCGTTCTACGATCATGAACCAGCTGGGGCAAGGGAAGATTCATCAATCTAGACGGCTTGAGTGCCCCAGTCGTTCCACGAATCGATTCTCTACAAGATTCATATGTAAGGTGTTAATCGGCGTTCTACGATCATGAACCAGCTAGGGCAAGGCCAGATTCATCAATCTAGACGGCTTGAGTGCCCCAGCCATTCCACGAATCGATTCTCTACAAGATTCATATGTAACATGTTAATCGGTGTTCTACGATCATGAACCAGCTAGGGCAAGGGCAGATTCATTAATCTAGACGGCTTGAGTGCCCCAGCCGTTCCACAAATCGATTCTCCAGTACAAGATTCATAAGTAACGTGTTAATCGGCATTCTACGTTCATGAACCAGCTAGGGCAAGGGCGGATTCATTAATCTAGACGGCTTGAGTGCCCCAACCGTTCCATGAATCGATTCTCCAGTACAAGATTCATAAGTAACGTGTTAATCGGTGTTCTACGATCATGAACCAGCTGGGGCAAGGGCAGATTCATCAATCTAGACGGCTTGAGTGCCCCAACTGTTCCACAAATCGATTTATCGAATAGTAGTCATAAATTCATTTTGTTTATGATTAAATCAGATCCCTAATTTTAATCGGCTGATTAAGTCTGCCGTCTTACGTAAGCTTGACATTTTGTCCTAACTGCTGATTCTCCTAACTATATACTCATACAGCAAACAATACGAGAAATAATTTGAGAGCATATAAAATTTTCATTGATAAATTGGGCGCTAGCAGCAGACATTTTACATATGAAAATCCAAAAAAGACGGAAGTCAACTAACAAAAAGCATACATTGCAATCGAGTAAAGCCTAACAAAACTAGAATGCCACCCAAATCAAGTCTCAAGATCAGACTCAAGCGGCTCAACGTCCACTTGCTCGTATGGAATTGGCATGCCCAATGTAACTCCAGCGGTAGCAAGGGCTTTGAGCCAGCTGTGTCTGAATCCCCGATTCTCAAATTTGGGGACTTCTTCTACGTAGTCATTAAAAGCGGCGCTCTTCCCAGCCTCGAACGCCGCAGAAGCCTCAGATTCGGCTTTTTCCTTGGCTTGCTTCAACCCTTCCAACTCGGCCTCCAATTTCGCAAGCGCCTCCTTGGCTAACTTGAGCGATTCCTCGCTCTTGTTTGCCCTCTCCTCGGCGTCAGACCTAAGTTGATCAGCAGTCTTAGCCCTTTCCTTCTCAACCTCTGCCCGTGCACTTTCCATTGCGGCCCTCATTGCCTCAAACTCGGCCCTGCTCCTTTGGCCATCAACTTTCGATTACAAACTGCCAATCCTTTCAACAGTGTCACGCTGGTGTCGGCCTAATTCGGCAATCCTTCCAATTGTCTGCAAAACAAAGGATCGTCACATTCCAAGAAACATCAAATGCAAACCAAAAGATCATCACATTCCAAGGATAAACACTTACCAAAAAGGCCGACTGAGCAGCTAATGCTACCGTTGCCAAGTTCGGCTCGGCACGAAAGGTCGCCATGTCAGCCGGCAAGGAGACCGCGGTAGCCAAGCTCAATGCCACAACTAGATCTTTTAAAGCCGACGCTTCGGAGGAGACCGGCATGTTTTTTATCTTTGGTTCAATGACGAAAGGAGCAACCACAGCCGACTCTTCTAAGTGTGGCCGCTTATCAACTGGGCCCTCTTTGGAGCCGCCCTTACCCTCAGCGCTTCTTTTTTCACCTCGATCCTCTGAAATCAGCAGCTCTTCTGTAATCGGGCGCTCGATATCCTTTTCTATCTCGACGACGACAACTTGGGCCGATTCCTCTACAATAGTAGGTTGAACAGATTCAGTTAGGATAAATCTAGAACGGATGGCCTCGGCCTTTTTTCAGGCAGCCATGCGTTCGGCGTTCCTCTTTCGTGCCATATGTGTTAGATTTTACCCAGCCATATCTTTAGAGTAATCACCGGGAAGGTCTCCCAAGTTCGAAAAAATATCTTCGAATGTGTCCCCTCGGCCTGATGTAGACGGAGAGTCAGAATAGTTCAATCGGCTTCCTCAAAGGCCGAATTAATCGCTTCGTCAACCGCGGCTGACCGGTCCGAATCCTCAGCGATTAGTTCGACCACTTGTTCTTCTGCGTGTTTAGAATCAGATGACTCTAAACCGATCTGCCTCAAGTTTTTGAAGCTGGGGAAGATGAGGGCAGCAAGTTGATTGTCACCTTGGGCGATCGGAATGTTGTCTGCCGCCGAGAACGTTGTGTAAGTCGGCTCGTATAGCAGGAGAATGTGGACTGCCCACCCATGTTTTCGAAGGTTTGGACGGCCGATGAACTGTAGTGTGGTTTTGATTTCTGCGAGCACGACGTCGTCGTCTGAAACCAACACTCTTTTCAAATCGTTGCCTGCACAAACAAAACGATAAAATGAACATAGTGCCAAATACATATACATGCAAATATGAAGACCAAAGTGATCTAATCGGCCACCTGGTTCACCTTTTTTCCTCGGCATCGGGTCTAGACAATCTTCGCCTTCGCTGAACTCCCAGTTGCCGCGGACAACGACCATCACGTCGTCGACACGCTTGCCAGAGCTGGTGAGCATAGTCACTAAGTGATGATCAGTATCCTTAGCTCTAAGAAAGTAGCGCCCTAGCCGGCCAGTAGATTTGGCAAGGGCGTAACAGTGCCGAATGGCAGGAATACCTATATTGGTCCCAAGACGACGATTTAGTTCTACGATCCCCATTACGATATGAAAGAAATTGACGTTGGGCTGGGAGGGGATCAGACCCCAGTATCTAAGAACAGCCCTCAAAAGTGGGTGAAGAAGAAAGCGGACTCCACCCTCAGCAATTGATAAGAGAGGGAAGACGATTGTGCTCTCATTTTCCCTCTGCATATCAGCGATGCTGTCTGCCAAAAGTGACAGATGGACGTCATCAGGGATGGAGAAATGGTGTCGAAAGCCGGAGATTCGATCCGTCGAAAGGAGCTCTTTCAGATGTTTTGCCATTCTTTTTAAGCCAAACCCAAGGATTACGGAAAGTTAAAAGCCAATAAGGAAGCGGGATCAAAAATGAGGGAGAAGAAGACTTACAGGAGATAAAGCGAGAAACGAGTTGTAGAAGCCGTGAAGAGATAGAGTTGCACTGGAGGGCAAGCAAGATATCTTTTGAACATTCAGGACATACACTCGAAGAGGCAATTTCGAATCATATTAAATGGAAGCAGTGTACGAAGGGGCGGGAAAGCATTACGATGACTAAGAAGCGTGTACGCATTCTGACATGCATTAGAAAGAGGGTTAACCACCGAATTTTTGACTTCTCAGGCTAAAAGCCAAACACGCCGACTAACTGATGATGGCAGGGTGTTTGGGGGGCAATTATGGGAGCCGAATTTTATTAGATCCATAGGGACGGATGAGTGTGCCCGATCCGAAATGTAACCTGTATTCGGCATATACCCCCACCAGTTAAGGAGCTGAATAAAATAACCCGTATCCTAGCCAATAGAACTGACGTCGAGTAGAGGTACACGTGATGGAACAAGGATGGGCCCAACCCAAAGGCCCAAAGAAAATACTATAAATATGGGATCATCCATCAGAGAGAGGCAGGTGAGAATTGTTGTGCTTAATTTAGAATATAAGTAATCTTGAGTGTTGAGAGTGACTTGTCCGTCGGAGTGCTAATTTCGGCACTCCCGACCAGAGTGTTTATTCCTTTTCAGGTGACTATTAGTGGATCACGAGTGTCCCCCAGGATCAGAAGTGTATCTCCAAACCACTTCTCCACAGCCATTCACTCACATCTTTCACTTTTTCAATGCGTTGAAGGGTTGGTCATTTATGCCTTGAACATGAGCCTTTGCGTATGCCGTCATGCCTAAGCTTGTGAGCTTTCATTTCAATGTGTATTTGGGGTTATTTTGCCATGATATAACTCTGATTTTTGTTGGCGAAGCCATCTCATGCTTGGTCTTGATAGGTGTAGTGTAATCCACCTTATTTGCCTTGCATCCATCATGCCTTATGCCCTTCATGCCAGCATATTTTGACTTCTTTCTATACATGTTTTTGACTCATTTTAACATGTTCTAGGACTGTTTTGGGTTGCCCTTGCCATATGCTTCATGTTTTGCATAGTTGTAGCACAAGTGCCTTGCTAGCCTTAAGCTTTGGACACCATAGCATGCTTCATTTGTATCATGTACATGATTTGGCATCATTCCACCTGACATTTTAGAGCGTGTAGCATTGTCATGTTCCCACTTCATTCACCCTTTGAGTGCCTCTAAGAGTTGTACATTTGTTACCTTGTTTGTAGCTTAGTGTGTATGCATGCATGCCTAGGCATTTGTGCCTCGATCTTAGCATATTTCGGTCTTTGTTTAGACCTATTTGAACTCTGTCCATGATTGGTTCATGCCTTTGTACCATGTATTGCATGCCTCCTTTGTAGTCCTCTTTGGTAGCTTTATGCTTTAAGGACCCTAGCATGCCATGCTTGTATTGATTGAATGAATTGGCATCATTTCATACCTTATTTTAGTGCTTATAGTGTTGCTACACTCTTACATTTGTCACTCCTTGAGCACTTTTGAGAGTTATGCTTTTATGCTTAGTTGGTGGGCTAGAGCATGTGCATGCATTGTCTTGCATTTCATGCCAGCATTTCAACATTTTGGCCACTGATTTGGGCATGATTGAGGTTTGTCCATTTTAGTTTAAGTCCATTTTGCATGTTGTTGCATGCTTGTTCCATTTTGTTGTTGTTGCATGCTTGTCGCATTGCATGTTGTCGCATGCTTGTCGCATTGCATGATTCTTGCATGTTGTTTACATGTTTAGGTTGCATTACATAGTGCCTACATGCTCATGTTGCATTACATTGTTTGCATGTCATTAGCTTGGTTAAGTTGTGCATGCATTGCATTGTGTTTGGTTTGGGTGTTAAGCCAAACACGAGGAACGAGAGACGTTTCATACTTGAAGTGATGAAACGTGCCTCAATTCTCGGTCGCCGACCCTCTTGATCATGCGTGATAGAGGTTAAGGCATTTACGTGTTTTGTGCATTTCATCCATATTGATTTGTGCAACTCGGCCTCTTTGGCCATCATGCATCGAAATGCGTGATTGATGGCTCAAGAGTCGAGCACTACACTCCTTTGAGCTTCAAACATGATAAGGAGTGTGGTTGCACACACATTTTCGTGCAAATACATTTACATGCCTCTATTTGTGCTCTGTTGCAGTAAAAAGGAGAGTTTGCAGGAAGAGATGGCCGATCGGCTATTTGGTGTGCCGATCGGCTAACAATATTTGGTCGATAGCCTCAAAATTGGTCGATGATCATTATCCACTGGCCGATTGCCACTCCTCTTGGCCGATGACCTCTCAGAGTGTCCATGAGGTGGGTCAAAAGCATTATGGAAGTTGGCACAGTTTTCAGAGGTGCAGAAGTGTGCAAACAGAGGCAACATGAGGCATGGCAATGAATTTCCGAGTGAAGCCGACCGAGCATGTATATGCCCCTCTTCTCGAGGCCGTTTTAACTGCTTTGTATAGTTAGTTAATTTGTAATTAATTAGTTAATGTGTTAGCTAATTTAATTCATTATTGTAAATTCTTGATTAGCTTAGCATAGCTAATTTTCAATTCGGTGTTGTAATAATTAGTCTAATTAGATTATTAGATTAGTTAGAATAGCTTAGCGTAGCTAGCTTGTATTATTCATTTGGACCCTCCGTCGAGAGGACGCATTTTTGTAATAAGTGTGCGTGAGTGTATGAATGTCTTCCAACCCCACGTCTTTTTCCCTTTTACTTAACTGCTTACGATGGGTAGTTCTAGGTCATGTTTTGATTAGCATCCTTATGCTTGCATGTTTGCATTCATTCATCTGTCTTGCATACACCGGGCTCGGCGCATCATACAAACTACATTGTATTTCAATACATTTACTTGAATACGTGTTCAACAGTATGTTATCAAGTTGTATCTCATATGTCATCTTAGAATAGCCGAGCCTATTTCTAGTTTCATTTTGCATGTGTTGCATTAGCCATCTTAACATGAACTAGGATCATGCATGATTTCTAACTAGTTCTCTGTTTTGGCTCAGAGTACACTGTGAGTGTTTACGCTTTAGCATACTGCATGTGTGTTATTGATTGCCATGAAAGCATGCTTGCCATGAGGCTAACTGCTTATATGCTTAACTATATGAATGCCTGTGGATGCAGGCTTCATTGCTTGAATTAGAACAATTCATCGAAATGCGAGTTTTAAGCCCACTTTGCAGACTGGCAAAATCATATTTTCTAAGCCCACTTAAGGGTGGCAAAATCCACGACTTAGCCTACTTGCAAGTAGCACCTTCAAACCATTTTCAAACAAACAAACATGAGATATTTTGTTCAAACTTAGGCGATCTAGTATATACTTGTATGCTGTGTGCATCACGTAGTAAGCTAGTCTAATAACCGAAATAAGAACACATGTGTTTTAAAAAATAACATATCATGCTTAGTAAAGGCCGATCTTTGATCGGGCAAACGGGGGTGCTCATTGCATGACCTTCCTCTCTCGTACCCAAGTTCCCGAGCCGATGCAACTTTGGTGATGACGAACACGTGGCCTTAGGCACGAGTCAGGGTTTCCTAAATTTTCCAAAATAAAAACATTTAGGTGACGACTCTGTATCTGGCAAAGCAATCCATGTTTGACACGTCTTTATAAAAATCAGTTTTCCAAAACGATTTGCCAGATTTGGACCTTTTGCTGATTTATCGGTCTTGCATTGCACTTTGCGAGATTAGATTCAGAACCGTGACATTGAGTCTGAACTGTAGTAGCTAATGAACAAAACGGATTTCGTGCCTTCGCGCGAGGAGCCGTGATGTTCGGGCACGTCTACACAGGGGAGCAGGGACTGGTCTATTGGAATGGTGATTCATCTAGAGAGTTCAAGGTGGCTGATATGTACAGATTTTGTGATTCACTATGGGGTCCAAAACTTGGAATCTGCAGCTCTGTATGGAATAATGCTATCCCTCCTAAAGTACAATTCTTTGGATGGTTGGCATGGCAAGATAAAGTTAAAACAATCCACCCTGCGCATTTTTTTTCCAAGGATGAATATGAATCTGCCATAGATGTGCTACTTCAGTGCCCCTTCTCTTGGAAAGTTTGGTCAGGAATGCTGCAGTGGTGGGGCTTTCAGTGGGCACAACCTGGTACAGTGGAGGGTTTATTGCATTGTTGGACTGGTGGGAAACTTCAGAAGTTTGAAAAAAGGCTATGAGCTGTTCCATTAGCTGTACTTTCCTCACTTTGGAAACTGAGAAATGAGTGTGTCTTCAATGGGGCTCAGCCATGCTGTTTTGAACTGTGTAAACTCATCAAAATCAGGCTAGCCTTTTGGTTTAAAGCTTCAGTCCAAGGGTTGCATTATTCAGTGAACGAATTTGTGCACAATCTGAGGCAGATAAGGGACTGCATCTAAATTGTAGGTGGCTATGGTGGATTGAGCAGTATTGGTGGGGTTTCTTGGGTGTTTGGTTGGCCTCTTACCAACCCTTGATGTAACAATCTGCTTGTCTAGCAATAATGATGGTTGCACCCATCCTTTCTGTCTACTTTATTGATGTAATAATCTCATTTGTACATTTGATTTGTTATCAATAAAGTTATTTTTACTGATAAAAAAAACTTGTATACTGACAAAAAAGTTATTTATTATCAATAAAGTTATTTACTCTCAATTAGAATTTTTTTTTAGTTATTTATTTCTTTTTTTATTATGAACTTGTAATAATGCGTGTTGATGTTGGTGTTAGTATTGAACTTGCAATTTGTTTAGACTTGTTTATATAATTAATTGTCTATTTCTAATATAATTATCTTGATATTTTTAAATATTCTCTTACTAATTGACAGAAGAAAAAAATGAGTACAGAGAAAGCATAATCAAACAATCAAACACGTTGGGAATGAAAGACCAGGCTCTTGAAAGTGTTTTGGAGAATTTAAACATGTGTTGAATGAAAGAATCTGTACAAATTTTGAATATAAGAATTTGTTTAGTTCATATTAAGAATTTCGTTATTGTTCGTTGGTTCCTTATTTGTTGCATCGAAAATGGAATTAAGCTATTATGGCCCTTTCAAATAAATAATGTTAGAAATATTAAATTTTCTATCAAATAAATAATTGAATGTCTCAAATTTTCTATCAATAAGAATGCCGTCTGGATAAGTTTGAGGTCGCTAATTGACTTATCAGACACTGCCAGAGGGACACATGTGAGACAACATCATATTGTTTAGACCACCGTCCACAATTTCTTACCCATTAGGCTTTGTTTGGCAAATGTTTTTGAAAACTTATTATTTAAGAAAATTAAAAAACAAAAAGCTTAGAGTTTGATTTTTGAAACAAAACAAATCTTAAAATTTTAAGTATATCAATTTAAATTCAAATATTTTAATTTAATTTCAATCTAAATCATTTACATGTTTTTGTTAAGTAAAATTGACTGAAAAAGAGTATTTTAGTTGATAAATTCAATGTAGGTGCATATAAAATATCTAAAATATCTTTTTTCGTTGAGTTTAATGGCTACAATATTATTTTTTCATCAGTTTTATTTAACAAAAATAGAAAAATAGTTGAAAATGAAAATAAGTTAAAAGATTAAGATTTAAATTGAAAAAATTTAAAACTTAGTGTTTATTTTGTTATAAGAGTCAAATTTTTATTTTTGCTTTTGTTATTATTATTATTTTTTTTGGTTCTAATTTTTCCTATTATTTATGAGTTTTTTTCTTCTTTTTTTTAAGTCCTTAGTAATTGTTTTTGGGGGGCAATTTTTTTTTCTACATATATAAATATTTCTAGAAGACCCTTATAATAACTTTCTGTCATTGTTGAATACTTTTCATACAATGGTTTTCTATGTGTTGTATTTAAAGTACGAGACGAGTCATACTACGAGAAACAAGTTGTGTTGCTAACGTAGTTTAGAGTAAACAACTCATACTATTTGAGATGATTCATGTCTATGCGTTGAACAAAACAATCCTCTTGATCAATGTTTCAAACTTATAGTGGCGAAACATTGGGTAGTTCAAATCGTATTGCAATTAGATGTTGATGTTAAACCCTATTTACGTAATTAGTTGTGGATTCTTTCCCCTAGGATTTTCCTCAAATCAAATTATGAACCTTAATCTTTATTATTAATTTAATTTTCTAGTTGTTATTTTAATTCTCACTTTAATTTAATTTTCATCAATCATTTTCGTCTATATTAATCTAGGATTCTTGCTATTAAAATTAGCTGAATTTCACATTAGTCTTTATGGATCGATACCTAAACTTGCCATTATCTACAGAATTTAGGTACAGTTTAATATTTATTTTTGGTGTATTTAACAGCCCACCGCAGTGATATTTATTATTTTATATAAAAATATGAAACAAAGTTTTTACATGTCACATTAGTATTAAAAGAGTTTACCACATATACTATAAGTCAAACCTACTCAATAATTTAGGAGGAATTATAAATCAATGTAAATTTAGAAAAAAATTTGCACGCAAGTGATAAACTTTATAAATAATAATTAAAATTATAAATTTTTTCATTTATTAGTAAATATTTTTTCGATTGTAATTGCCCCAATAATTTAAGCCATACTTAAAAGGAAATATAAATACAAAATAAAATAAATTCTATTTCTGAGTGTATATGATGGTGAAAAATTATATATTTTTGTAGTGAATAAAATGTGTATATATTTCATGGTGAGCAAAATATTATATTTTGCGATGAGAAAAATTATATCATTTTATAATTTATATAATAAATTTTTGAGGTATTATTACAAAAATTATATTTTCTTTTGGAGAAACCAATTTTGGAGAAACGAACCCAATTGGGGTTGTCCTCCACACCCTTTGCTTTTCTTTTGCTAAACACTCAGTCTCTCTCTCTCTCTCTCTCTCTCTCTCTCCAATGATGCTCAATCTTTGAGCTTGAAATGGGAGTCTTTAGAGTGAGATTTTGCCAAAGTGTTGTACATAAAAGCTGGAGAGTTCGTCGTGATCTTCGTAATGGTGTTCTCGGATTTATGATCGGGTGATGTTTGCATTTTCGAATTGATTTTCTTCATATTTGAGGTAGGGACTTTCTTTATATTTTTACATTAAAGTTATGTTAGGATTATTTTAAGAAAATATATCATTATAAGAGGTATTGCATATATATATATATATATATATTCCAGATTGTTGTTAGGTAATTTTTGAAAAAATAATTGTGTTGGATTGTTAAGAAAAGTGGTATTTTGAGGTTAATTTGAGAAGACCACCTTGTGTTGAAATTTTGTTGCTAAAAATCTGAAAATTTAATTTTTATAGTTGTATGGATTGTATCTACATCATATTATGATTAGATGATTTAGTTTGAGAAATATTAAGTTGAAATATTTTTTTTCTTTGATTTGGAATTTATTTTTGAGAAAAAATAAATTTATGTTGATAAATATCGAGTAAATGCTTAAGTTCGGATTATAGAATTGTTTTGGGATTAAAAACTCTAAAAATGTTATGTTCATGATATTTTTTAAAAGATGATATGTTGATGATTAAGATGTGTTCATTTTTATGAAAATAAAAATGTGAAATGTGGACTTTTGAACTCATACCCTTGAAAATATTACTATTGGGCATATTTCATAATTTTTTATGTAAATATCATGTTGGTTAAGTAATTTTAGAAAAAGTTGTGAAATTGTTATTGGTAGAGAATTTAGTAAAAATATTACCTCTTTAAATAGCTTGGCATGAAAAATGGTTATGTTGAAATATAGTTATATTTGGGGAATGAGGCTTGTGAAGTTAGGTTTGGTATTGTTAATTTGAAAATTTTTTAATATAATAAATTTACTAATTTAGTGGATTAAATTAGTTTTGGTTAAAAGGTTATATCCGTTATGGTTAAAAGTGTGTTATTAAGATTATACCATAACTTTTGACATAGTAGGATGGAAATTGTAACATTTAATAAGTAGGAATCTCCTTTGAGTTATATATATGTTTTTGCAAAATCTAGATGATTTTCGAAATCATCCTTTAATTTGTTTTGAAAATTGATTGTTGATTCAAGAAGATGAGAGATTTTTTTTTTTTAAGTGGATTTACTTTTTTGTTCATTTTAAAATAAAAATTGAGGGTTTTGAACTATGAGGATTGAAGAGAAATGTTTTTGGTGACTTTCTTTCAATAAATGAAGATGAGTGGTTTTGGTGAGAAAATCTAAAAATTGGGATTTTTTTAAAGAAAGATGTTGACAATCTTTGAAGATGTTGTTATATATATATATATTGTGTGCCAAAATAAATAATGTTTGAAAAATTATTTATTTGTTTACATATAAATGATGGCTTTCATGGAATATGAAAATTGTTGAGGTTTTGGAAATTATTATTCAAAATGTTGATATAGTCTTGAAGTAACTAAATGATTGAGATTACTCTAAGTGTGAGAATTATGTTGTCCTAAGGATGAATTGGAATAAAATTATTTATATTCATATTGAGAAATTATATTGAAATGAGAAATGAGAATTTTGATCACAATGGGAATATTGTGTGGAAGTATTGAAAGTGAAAGAAATATTGCATTGTATTATTAACCATTGCATTGTCATATCAATTCATTTGATAATGATGAGCTTTGAAATTTAATTTGAAAACTTTGCATTGAGAAATGAATGTTGGGAAACAAGTTTTTATGAAATGATTTTGGGGTAAATACGGTGGTAAGTCTTGAAAGGTGGTATAGATGATAGGTGTCGAGCCTTCCAGTTAATACTTGTAAAAATGACAAATTGGTAGTACTTGTATAGTCTACTTGCAGACACCAGTCTAGGGATTGAAAGGTGGTGTAGATGATAGGTGTCGAGCCTTCCAGTTAATACTGGTAAAAATAACAAATTGGTAGTACTTGTATAGTTTACTTGCAG
>NW_021025140.1:154288-177440 GCF_004153795.1 Camellia sinensis | reverse complement strand
GGAGCACACGAGCCATAGGAGTGGAACGCCTTCAACCTATTTTGGCCCTGCCTTGATCTGTATGTGTGGAACATTTAAGCCGCACGAGTGGATTCGCCTCATTTTTCGAGCACAAGCGATTTTGATCAGAATTTAGAGGAGGTGATATCCATTTCGTTTATGCTATGTTGTGACATGATATGAATTGATCGGTCTTTAAGACCTAATGATTTCTGGTGTGGAACAAACTGTTGTACGGAACTAAGTGCTGCGGTGCGAGTCACCTCTAGAATCCGTGCGAGCCACCTCTTGAATCCACACATATATGATAAGGGCTTTCATGCCGTTCTGTTAAGGGCTTCATGTGGTTCTGTATTTCTGTGAACGGCTCTATGCCATTCTGCAAGGGCTTAATGCCACTCCGTTCAAGGCCTTAAAGCCATTATGTTTAAAGACTGGGCCTAAGGCCGTTCTGGGGTTAATGCAGAATCAAATTAGCCATATGCCCTCTTTGTTTATATATGCATTGATATGTATTATAATTCAAGATGAGCATTAAATTGTTTATGTACTATTATGCACTAAGCTTTGCTCACTTTGTGTTATGTCTATTCTGTAGGTAATCACTTTGGAAGTCCGTCTTAACCCTTGATGCTCGCCCTTCAGTTATCAACCTCAGTGTGTCCAGGCACCCAAACCAAGCCATGTATTTTTGTGAAGTTTTGTTAAGATTTCGGCTTGCGCTTTTTGCACTTTAATTGTTATCTAAAGTTGAAATGTACGTATATGACCCCCTTTCTTTACCAACATTTGGTCATACACTCAAAAAAAGGGGCTAAGTATGTGTATGTGATCCTGACATGTTAGTATAGCTCAATGGCTGTTAATCTGTTTGTTATTTTTTTAATATTAAATGCTTCCGTTCAGGCCCCATACGTTATATACATGAGGTTTTATGTCCGTTTCTGAGGTGGTCATGTCCAAACTTTTAGGGGCGGGTTTGGGGCGTGACACGACAACTTACGTCTTGCCCACACTAACAAAGATTGGGGGCAGAACCAACCGGATGACACCTGGTATGTTGAGGAGGTTGACCATATGACTAGAAGTGAGCGGTATTTGAGGCCCCCACACTTGGACCAGCCAGAGGCATCCGAGAAGGACAAAGAAGCGAAAAGGCAGAAGGAAAAACTGCTGGAAGATAAGGCTATACTGAAATAGCTTAAGAAAATTCAAGCAGACATCTCCATCTGGGGACTGCTTATGGCCTCGAGGGTTCACAGACAGGCCATCCTTACAGCCATGAATAGGGCCAAGCTTTCAATCGATACAACTCCGGAGTAGTTCGTAGGGCTGGTTTTTCTAGGATGAGCTTCCCCGACCTTGACCTTTACTGACAAAGAGTTGCCGCCTGAGGGCTCAGATCATAACAAACCACTCTACATCTTTGTGGAGTGTAGAGAGAAATGGATACCGGTGGTCCTTGTTGACACAGGATCTGCTATCAATGTATGTCTGTCGAGAACGGCGTATGCTATCGGGTTGAAGCCCGCGTATTTTGTTCCTACAGCCCAGGTGATACAGGCCTATGATAATACTTACTGAGAGGTGATGGGGACCGTACGGATTAAGACTCAGGTTGGTCCGGGGCAGTAGGACTGAGTTTCATGTCTTGGATATACCGGTAACCTTCAATCTACTCATTGGGCGGCCATGGCTGCACCAGGTGAAAGCTGTCTCCTACCTTACACCAAATGCTGAAGTACCCCCACGGGAAGGGGGTGGCAATCGTTTTTGGGAATTCTTCGATACATCCACCGCCAGAGGTTTCTACACCAGTCCTAGAGATTGAGGATGGCGCGGAGGATGTATTTTTGTGAGGATTCACCCTAACTAAGGCCTGGGTTGTACAATATATGCTAGTTGTTGATAAGGGGCTATACGTCAGTGCACAGTCTGTCGTCCTTATGAACAAGCTTCAGCACATGCCTGGAATGGGATTAGGGAGAAGTGGCCGAAAGGGCGTTACAGCATCGGCCGAAGTGCCGCATAACCCATTTACCTTTGGATTAGGTTATCTACTGACCAAAGAGGATTGGGCGAGGAAAGGAAGAGAGATGGTCGAAAGAGCCAGAGCCAAACAAGCCAGGAAGCATTACAAGTTTATGCACAGACCTATCTGGGGAACCCTGAACGGACGCTTTGTCTGGGAGGGGAAAGATTTCCCGATCTGCGGCTTTCTGGAGTCATGGCTAAATACAAAGAGGCAGCACTTGCCAGATTTGAGATTTTCTTTGACTTGCAATTATCCGGGGATGAAGTTGCCGAAGAGCTGACAAACCCACCAGCTGAGGCTGAGCAGTGCAAGGAGAATGGTTCCGAGAGCACAAAAATTGAGATGGGGTTAGCACTGGCTTGTCTCGTCTCCGATCCTCATATCGTACTAGAGTGCTTGGGGTATTACTTCTTAGTTTCCATGATCGGGGATGAAGCGGCTGTGGGCCCATCTTCAAGCATTCTCGATGCATCCATCGCACCCTCCCTCGTCTGTCAATACGAGGAGGGCATTTTATCGAGCAGTTTCGGGTCAGGTAGTGAGCCGAAATCTGATTCCACTGAGTCTGTGGAGTCAGAATCAGGTTCTAGCTCGTCTAAGTTTGAGTCTGGTATTCTTAGGGGTGATAACCCGGATGCCACTGTTCTGTCCAAGTCGTCTTTTTCTTTTTCCTTTGAGTCTGTTGTAACAGAGGAATCAGGCAGACTAGATGTTATTAATGAGAATGGTACGGCTGTGGCTTCCAAGTACTTTTTTGTGCCTTTAATTTATTGCATTAATCAAGACTTTCAAAATTTTGATGAAAATGACGAGGAAGAAATTCCTCCGGTTTTACAACGTTTGATTGATCAAGAGCATGAGAGGTTTGTAAAACCTTTGGTTGATGAAATCACCACAATTAATGTTGGTACTGAGAAGGACCCACGGCTGGTCCAGATCGAGTCCACGTTGTCTTCGGAGGAACGCGAGCGCTTAGGCACTTTATTAAAAGATTTTAAAGATGTTTTCACGTGGTCCTACGAAGACATGCCTGGAATCGATCCTGAGATTGTACACCACCAGATCCCTCTTGACCCAGAGGCCTGACCTGTTAAGCAGAAGCTCCGAAGGATCCGCCCGAACTGGGCTCTGAAAATCAAAGAAAAGGTCACCAAGTAGATTGACGCAGGGTTCCTGTTGGTATCTGAATACCCTACTTGGTTGGCCAATATAGTTCCGCTGCCGAAGAAGGACGGCAGAATTCGGGTATGTGTGGACTTTAGGGATTTGAACAAAGCCAGTCCGAAGGACGACTTTCCTCTGCCGCATATCGACGAATTAGTAGACTTCACTGTTGGGCATGCGCTGCTCTCGTTCATAGATGGGTTTTCAGGCTACAATCAGATTTTGATGGCACCCGAAGATAGGGAGAAGACTGCTTTCACTACCCCATGGGCAAACTATTGTTATAGGGTGATGCTGTTTGGGTTGAAGAATGTTGAAGCTACGTATCAACGGGCTGCGACCACGATTTGGCACAATATGATCGATAAAGAGGTTGAGGTGTACGTGGACGACATGATTGTCAAGTTCAAGGAAAGAGAGGGCCACTATAGAAATTCTTCCAACGAATTAGAGAGTATTGGTTACGGCTGAATCCTTAGAAATGTACATTTGGTGTTACAGCAGGGAAAATGCTGGGGTTCTTGATCACACAAAGGGGTATCGAGGTCGATCCTTCCAAAATCGAGGCCATCTAAGAAATGCCACCACCGGGGATTGAAAAAGAGGTGCGAGGTTTTCTGGGAAAAGTGCAATTCATAAGACGGTTTATTGCAAAATTAACCTTGACTTGTGAACCACTGTTTGGTCTCCTGAAGAAAGGAAAGAAGTTTCAATGGGACGACCGATGCCAAGTTGTTTTCGAGCAGATCAAGCAATATTTACAGAACCCACCTGTGTTGTCATCGCCTGAGCTGGGGAAACTGTTGATTCTGTACCTATCAGTGACTAAAACGACAATGGGTTGCATGCTTGCACAGGAGTCTGAGGACAAAGTGAAGAAGGGTATCTACTACCTGAGCAAGAAAATGCTGGATTACGAGACCCGCTATACGCCGCTGGAAAAGGCTTGTCTGGCCTTGGTATGGCTACCGAGAAGTTGAGGCACTACTTGTTAGCTCACTCTGTAATACTGGTTTGGAGATTAGATCCCATCAAATCTCTTTTCGAGAAACTGGCACTTACGGGTATGCTAGCTTGTTGGTTGCTTCTGCTTTCCGAATTTGATCTGAAGTACATGACACGCAAGTCAGTGAAAGGGAGAGTGGTAACGGAGTTCCTAGCCGACCACCTAGTTAAAGGGGATGATGCAGTTGAATATTTGTTCCCAGATGAGGCCATTCTGCATGTTGATGAAGAAACTTGGACTATGTACTTTGACGGAGTGTCAAACCAGTACGGGTATAAGATAGGGGTGTTGCTGATAGCACTCGACAATTCCCGCATACCCTTAGCTTTCAAGCTCCGGTTCAAAGTATCGAACGATAAGGCAGAGTATGAGACATGTATTGCTGGACTAGAAGCCACCCTGGAACTAGGGGTAATGTAGTTAGATGTCATCGGGGACTCGAACCTTGTTGTATCTCAAGCTAAAGGAGATTGAAAAGTCAAAGAAGAAAAGATGAAGATCTATCACGATACCTTGGACGTTCTGATTCCTCGGTTTGAAAAACTGAACCTCGCTCATCTGTTAAGAGAGAACAATAGGTTCGCTGATTCATTGGCAACTCTATCTTCTATGATAAACATCCATTTTGGAGTCCGGATGTGTCCAATCATCATTGAACAAAAATTTGTGCCGGCCTACGAGCTGATTGCTGCCATAGATGAAGTACAAGATGAAAATCCCTGGTATTACGACATCTGGAACTTCTTGGAAAAGGAAACGTATCCACCAGGGGCAAATGCCAAAGATAAGAGGGCAATTCGAAAAATGGCTGCTTAGTTCATCGTTTGCGGGGGTAAACTGTACAAGAGGAGTCATCTCGGGATGCACAAACTGTGTGTTGATGTTGAAGAGTCCAAGCGCCTGATGGAGGCCATCCATGGAGGAGAGTGCGAAGCGCACATGAGCGGGGTGATGCTAGCCCGGAAGATCCTTAGACAGGGTTATTACTAGTCAACCATGGAGGAGGATTGTATTGGCTTTGTTCGGCGATGCCACAAATGCCAGATCCATGCAAACCGCATGAACATTCCGCCGTCGAAGCTATACAACATGACTTCGCCATGGCCATTTTCAGTCTAGGGAATTGATGTGATTAGGGCTGTCACTCCGAAGGGGTCCAATGGGCATGAGTACATTCTGGTAACGATAGACTACTTCACGAAGTGGGTTGAGGCCCAATCTTATGCGGTGTTGAACGCATCGCATGTCGCTAAGTTCATTGGGAACAACATTATTTGTCGCTACGGGGTCCCGAATGAGATTATTTCAGTTAATGGTTCCCACTTCAAGAAGGAGGTGATCGACTTGTTGGAGAAGTACAACGTGACTTTTCATAAGTCATCTACATATTGGTTGCAACCCAACGGAGCGGTTAAGGCCGCCAACAAGAACATCAAGCACATTCTGCAGAAGATGGTGGAAACCTACAGGGACTGGCCAGATAAGCTGCCATTTGCTCTTTGGGGCTACCAGACTTCAATTCGAACTTCTACTGAGGAAACTCTGTATTCCTTGGTAAATGGGATAGAGGCTATTTTGCCTATCGAAGTTGAGGTTCCGTCATTACGGGTATTGGCTGAGTGTTAGATAGCTAAGGCAGATTGGCAGCAAAGCAGGTTCAAAGAACTCATGCTCTTTGATGAAAGAAGGCTGAAAGCACTGTATCACTCCAGGGTTATCAACGAAGAATTGCCAAGGCTTTCAACAAGAAGGTTAAGTCCAGGAATTTGAAAGAGGGAGATCTAGTGCTCAAAGACAACCAAGCTCCCATCTACGACCCTAGGGGCAAGTTCAGACCCAATTAGACTGGCCCTTACATCGTCAAGTCTATCTGGTCGGGCGGAGTTGTTCTGATGGACCTGGATGGCCTAGAGTTCTCCCAGTTGATCAACATGGACAAGTTGAAGAAATACTATCCCTGAGTGGCTCGCTAGGCCGAACACCCGAAAGGGCGACCTACGCAAAAGTTAGATCACATAAAATTTGAAATAATAAAAACTGAGCTCGCAAGGTTGAAAACCCAGAAAGGGCGGCCTTGGCCAAAGTTAGAGCTCAAAAGGAGAGTGTTAATACACAAGTGAACCTGAGCCAAACTACGTAAGGCTTGATTCCCATCTTTGGGATACGTAGGCAACTTAATTCTGAAGTCTAACCATAAACACTTCCAAATCAACTTTGTCCATGTGATCATGTTGGTCATCTTTGACCCTAGGGGCAAGTTCAGACCCAATTGGACTGGTCCTTACATCATCAAGTCTATCTGGTTGGGTGGTGTTGTTGTTCTGATGGACCTGGATGGCCTAGAGTTCTCCCAGCTGATCAACATGGACAAGTTGAAGAAATACTATCCCTGAGTGGCTCGCTAGGCCGAACACCCGAAAGGGAAACCTAGGCAAAAGTTGGAGCATGAAAATTTTGAAATAATAAAAATTGAGCTCGCAAGGTCGAAAACCCGGAAAGGGCGGCCTTGGCAAAAGTTAGAGCTCAAAAGGAAAGTGTTAATACACGAGTGAACCTGAACCGAACTACGTAAGGCTTGATTCCCATCTTTGGGATACATAAGCAACATCATTCTGAAGTCCAGCCATAAACACTTCCAAATCAACTTTGTCCATGTGATCATGTTGGTCATCTTTGTCTATTCTGCATTCAAGAGCTCAGTTGTGATCTTCAGTGCAGTGCTATTCAGACTAGGGGCAACTTTTCAGTTGATGGGATTCGGGGTTGTACATCTCAGTGATAGATCGCAGGCGTGTCCAGTTGTGATCCATATCGAAAATAGTTTTGAAAAGTTTTAATAAAAGTTGATTTTGCTCAAATTAATCTTTTAATGACTTAGACCATTTTTGGACCAAACGAAAAATTTTCAGTACCCACAACCTTCAATTACATTGATTTCAGTAAAGAGTTCTCCTACTCTTGAATACAAATTGAAGCTGTTTTTTATTACATTCATAAGAAAACTTGAAAGTACTGATTAGAGCAAATAAACTAGGGGCATGGTCAAGTCAGGTGTGCCTGCGCCCCCTCGCAGAGCTTGTGGAAGCCTCTGATGCCAAAGTAGACCCAACCTACGCCTCTTCATCGAGCCAAGCTATGCACTCATCAGAGAGGGTGCAACTGAAAGTTGGAGCGGGGGGCCAGAAGCTCTCTCGTCCTCCATGCAGTAGCATACCAAGCTAGTTGTGCCCCTCGGACTGGAAATGCGGCAGGGTACTCTATCCCTTCTTCTGGGCAAGTCTGATCGTGCCCAAATTGGTGCCAGAATCAGAATGGAAAGTAAAAGACACATTGTGTCAAGCTAATTAGCTGAATGCCCCGCTGGCGAGACATGCTGTAACTCATCGCCGGCAGATTGAGCCAAGGATAACGCCAAGCAATGCTGACAGTGGACATACTGCACATCCATTCGCACCACCATCCCTCATCAGGGGCATCGACTAGACGTCACTAGAAGAAATAACCGCAAGCTGAATATGCTGGGCATGAGTCCACAACCTTCAAATTATCCATCAACCATATCTGGGGAGGGATAAAAAATGAGAGATTAAAGAATAAAAAGGTGTACATGGAGAGAAAAGTGAGCAAAGGGTTTTTGAGAAAAAAAAAATAGAGCCTAAGAGTCGAGTGATGTGAGAAATATATGTGAGATGAGGTGGGAAACATTACCTGCAGCAGTAGTGGACTCCTCGCGAATCTAGTCGTCTCTCGGCGATGGAAAGCATCCAAACCAATCAATGTCTCAGCTAGTGCCATGGCAATGCAGCTCTTGCCCTCTTTTAAGCCCTGGGCAACCTCAATCAAATGGATACTAGACCCACCGAAGCCTGGGGCAAGCAAGAAAGAGATAACATGCACAAGCAAAGCGCATGTCACTGAAAACCCCACCAGTGATGATCGCTGCAGTCACTAGCATCAGAAAACTGACGAATCGGGCTCGGAATGTCCAGTTCTCCGTCGCAAATCAAAGACCGAGCGTCATGCAAAGTGAGCCCGCACATCCATCCTGAGGCTTGGATGTGGCTGAAGCGGAATTGAGGCAAGATTTCTTCCTCACGCTCGGACTCCATCAAAGCTTGGAAGTCTTTGAAAGTGGGACACATCTCTTGTCCGCCGAAGCTAAAAACATGAGTTACCGGATTCCAGCACCTTGCCGCAGCATGGAGGAACGGAAAACGCAGCGGGGCGCGGCTCAACATGAATAGTGCATTTATTCCGAAGCCCCGGAAATTCAACTTTTCCGAGCCATCCAAGTTTGCAATCCAATTTGTGAGATTTTGGACAAGAAATGCCTCCATTTAGTGCAAAAACTGAGTTAGAATGAGGGAACCACGAAGCTAGAACCTTTATAGAAGATAAGGCACTGTTTAGAGGACAGGTGGCAAAAATTTGGTGACTCCCTGAGTGACTGGTCAACCGACCACTTTTCGTAGTCTACAGACCACAAAAGTGGTGAACAGTCCTTTTTGGTGGTTGGCAATGAGCAAAAACTAGTCTACAGCTACTTCTTGTCTCCAGCAGAGAGTCCCTAGCCTTCCTATGTGCTAAGAATGCTGAAGGTTTGAGTTTATTTCTGCTTTGGATGCGTCCTGCTGTTTTGTTTGTCCAATATGCATTTGCTTATCGAGTTGTTGCTCTTTGATTATCGAGTTGTTGCAATTTGTTTATTGAGTTGTTGCTCTTTGCTTATCGAGTTGTTATAATTCGTTTATCGAATTATTCTTTGAGTTGTTTTGTTTGTTACATTGGTTCACTACCTGACTTGGCAATACACGAGTGTTCAAACTTCCAACAATCTCATTTTTGTGCAAAATGATGTGATGCGATGCTCAGAATATAAAATGCAACACTTTTTGAACAAAAAGCTATTTTCATTCCATCTTGGTTTCTCTTTACAAAGTACAAAGTTTCAAAGAAAATAAAACTGCCTAAGGCTATACAATGTGCAAATACTAAAGCAAAAAAGAGAAATAAAGCAAAAAGCAAGAACATCTGAGTCTGTGCTATCTAGCTCAGGACTGAGAGGCCCTCTTCACCCTCTTCAGCTGAGTAGCCTCTACACCACGGCCGTCAGCACCCCCGTCTGAACTGGAGCCACCATTCTCGGAATCCTCCTCGGCGTCGTCTCCGCCCTCAAAACCTAAACCGATGTCACCACCTCTGCCGTCGAATGTCTCTGACTGAGGATTTGCTGGCTCCTCCTCCTCACTACACTCGTCATCACCTCTGGCAAGTGCTCGACGTATCCCTCGGCCGCGTGTCGAGATCCCTCTCCCTGCTACTCGAAAAGGCCCAGGTGGCCCGGGCTGTAGAGGTGTGACCTGAAAAGGCAGTTTGAATACATCAGCCAGAGTACGTATATCAAATGCAAGTATGGTGCATGGAGTGAGTGCATGTAGATATAGTATGTGAATATGATGTGTTGGATATGATCTATATATGCAGCGAATCAGTGCAGTGAATCTTCAGTTTCGATATATCAGCAAAAGTATGATAAATGCAAGGAAACTGGAAAGTACCGGGATGCCGTAGGAGTGCAGTATCGTCTCTCTCCTCAAAACCATAAACTCAAGTGAGGCCATCGCCTCGAGCAATCCCTCAACATATCCTGTGGAAGGATGCAGATGCAAGTTCAAGTCATCAGTGAATGTCTAAATATCTGAATGATAAATGAAAGTTGTAATGCATACCGGTGCTGAGTCAGAAGCCCTGACATATCGATGATTTGGAAATAGGGACTCAAGCGGAATCTGATAAGGCGTCCCATACCGCCAACATGTCAGCTCTGTCGGAGGATCTGGCCATCCAGCACACTACCTAGTGGGGGGCATCCTCCTAGTCCCACCTCTCGATGTGTTGGCCCTACTAATCGAGGGAATGTCTATGGCTCAAACGCGGCTCGATGAAGGAATGTCAGTAGCTCTCCTTATGGGGACACGAACACCTGTCAGTGGGGACATCAAGTATGTGTGGAGATATGTCGTGTACTTCCCATCCTCCAGGAAAAGGACTACGTCAGCACCTTGCACAAGGTCGCTAATCTCCCGAGGAGTGAGATTCTCTATGGTCCGCATATCTGATAAAGGTGGTGAAAGGATCTCCTGAGTGGGATTACCCAGTGTCTGGCGCATGAAGCGCTCCCTGAGAGACCAAGCTCTACCAACTAGCCCCTCAAATAGAATCCGGTATCGGGACGCGCCCCATGCCCTAGCCAACTGGAATCGAGAAAACCCTGGCATCACTACCCAAGGCTACCAAGTGATCTGAGGGTAGCAAGTGCATGAATTGATTAGTTGTCATAGATATGCAAGATGAACCGAAGCTGAAAACATAGAGAACTGAGATTTCTGGATTACCTCGGTTGCCCGTACTGTGTCAAAATAATGCCTGAGATATGGCAAGGTCTCTCGGGGTCTGGGCCGGCATCGACGTTCAAATCTACACGAGTACAGCACCTCAAGTGGTGCCTCAACCTCCGGATCAGGAGCAAGCGTCTGGAAATAGGCGCATACCCACAACAGTGAAAGATAAGACAGTGGCAATGAGAATACAGAATACACAGTTAATGCAGAAAGCAGAGTATGCAGTGTGCAGAAAGTACAAGTGCAGAACAAAAATGAGACTACGTACACAGTGTACAGGTAATGAAAAGTAGAAATGTAAATCAAAAGGGCAGAATGTACCTCCCAAGCTCTCCAATAGCCGCTTACTATGTTCCCGCACCTGTGGGAGGACGCGCTCATATAGCAATAAAGGGTAGCAAGGCCAGCGCCGCCCCAATCGAAGTGTCGAACCTGAGATAAGTCTACTAGAGCACTCAGAAGATGTAGCCCGACCATGTTCCCCTTGTCGGAGAACAATGTGGTCCCAAGAAGGAACATTAGAAATCCCCGGGCGTACTGCTCCGTGGCCTCAACAGTCTCGGGCACAGTCCCTCTGTACTGCTTTATGAACCAGATCTATCTGACTGTGCCTGATGATCAGTAGATCGGCGGATGGGCTCCGAGCAGATAAGTCCAGGTTGCCTCTCACTCACCCATATCGAAGTCATATGGGACCGGCCGACCTCCCACGTCGAGGCCCGTCAGCATGGCAAAGTCGTATGGGGTCATCGTCATGTCCCCGGTAGCAGAGAAATGGAAGGAGTTGGTGGTGTCCCACCATCTCTCTACTGGTGCACTCAGGAGGGTCCTACTCGCCGCAAGACGCGATAACCCCATGCAAAATGGGCCGAACCCTGCCTCATCAACAATATGTCGAACACCGTCTGGGAGCTTCGTGTACCACTCCCTCGCTATAATCGACCCATATCCCCGGCTAAAATAGGAAGCTACCTGCGTTCAGAATGAGCAGAAATACAGTGTGAGTTGTGTTCAGAATGAGCAAAAATGCAGTGTGTGAGCTGTGTTCGGAATGAGCAGAAATGTAGTGTGTGAACTGTGTTTAGAATGAGCAAAAATGCAATGTGTGAGCTATGCTCGGAATGAGCAGAAATGTAATATGTGAGCTGTGTTCGGAATGAGTAGAAATGCAGTGCGTGATTTGTGTTCAGAATGAGCAGAAATGCAGTGTGTGAGCTGTGTTCGGAATGAGCAGAAATGCAGTTTGTGAACTGTGTTTAGAATGAGCAGAAATGCAATGTGTGAGCTGTGTTAGGAATGAGTAGAAATGCAATGTGTGAGCTATGTTCGGAATGAGTAGAAATGCAGTGTGTGAGTTGTGTTCAGAATGAGCAGAAATGCAGTGTGTGAGCTGTGTTCAGAATGAGTAGAAAAGCAGTGTGTGAGCTGTGTTCAGAATGAGCAGAAATCCAGTGTGTTAGTTGTGTTTAGAATGAGTAGAAATGCAGTGTGTCAGCTATGTTCAAGATGAGCAGAAGTGCTGTGTATGTAAATGTGTTCAGAACAAGCAGATAAAAAAACAGAGCGAAAGCATGAAGTGTGCAGGAAATACAAAATACATCGCAGAAAATGCAAGAGTGCAGTATGCACCTCAGGAGCGTATTAAGACAGGTGAGACTCTCGCTCCCGTAGTAGCAAGTCCCCGGGTTCTCGTCGCGCAAAGTCTGTAAAATGATGAAAAGTGCTGGTTGGCAATATGTGCTCCTTGGGACGGTATGTCGTAGGGTCGAAGGCTCTGATCCTAGGTGGCAGTGGAATGATGTCGAGCACCTCCTCCGTCCCCGGAGGACCCTCGTCGTATGGAACATCGTCATCCATCTAAAAAGAAGGTGCAAAATGAGCAAAAATGAGCGAAATTAGCTAAAATTGCCAAAAGTCAACTCTCGGGAAGAGAAAAAGTCAAAGAAAGTCAAAACCCAGGAAAAGGTGCTAAACTTCGAGAGAAACATACCTCAAGTGATGAAAATGGAGAAAGAAGCTCCGAAAACAAATTATGATCGGTTCAAAACGAAGAGAATCGAAAGTTTTTCGCGAATCAACTTCGCAGGGGGCGTTGGAAAATGCGTGCAAAGCCTGGATCTGAGAGGGAAAAGGGTCTAGGAAGGAAGAGGAGTGAATTTCGATCTTGAGGGTGTGAGCATTTGTGTTTTGAAGTTTTGTACTTAAAAGGCTGAACCTCAAAAGACCAAACTGCCCCAGTTTTACTAAACTGGTCGACCGACCAGTTTTTTAGGTCAACCGACCACCTAGCTGGTCTACAGGTAGTCTACAGCTAGTATAAGTGGTCGGAAGCCCTCCAGGGTGGTCTTCAGGGTTCCATTGTCCTCTCTGTGTATTTTTATGCTGATTGGAGTCCTTGGCTCTCGAGAAAGTGCAAGAAAAGTTCACTATTTTCGGCTAAAAATGTCCCCGCGAGAACTTC
Organism: Camellia sinensis; assembly: GCF_004153795.1. Taxonomy (NCBI): domain Eukaryota; kingdom Viridiplantae; phylum Streptophyta; class Magnoliopsida; order Ericales; family Theaceae; genus Camellia; species Camellia sinensis. The sequence continues at coordinate 164,373 of NW_021025140.1, read as the reverse complement.
GATTCACGTGTTCGACGCATGGCTCATCGTCACTCGTCAAGAGAAAGGTGTACCCTTTTTAAGTACATTGTGGCCCCTCTGAGAGGTAAATCGGAGGTTGCGCTTGAATTGATCTCGTTAAGGTGTGTATTTCCTTATTCGATGTTTTACTTCAAACATGCTGTTGATATTGCAACAAAAAAGTATTGTTATTGTGCACAGAATGTGTATGCCGCGTTGTATTGTTATGCACAATTCTAGTTGCATTCTTATGCACACTCTAGCTGTATTGTTATGCACATTTCAGTTGCATTGTTATGCACACTTCCCTTGCATTTTTATGCACACTTTAGTGGCATTGTTATGCGCGGATCTACTTCCATTGTTATGCACACTTCACTCACATTGTTATGCGCATTCCAGTTGCATTGTTATGTACACTTTACTCGTGTTGTCACGCACGTTCCAATTGCATTGTTTTGCACACTTCAGTTGCATTGTTATGCACCTATTCACTTGCGTTGTCATGCACGGTTCCAGTTGCATTGTTTTGCACACTTTAGTTGCATTGTTATGCACCTCTTCACTTGCATTGTCACGCACATTCCGGTTGCATTGTTTTGCACACTTCAGTTGCACTGTTATGTGCTTCTTCACTTGCGTTGTCATGCACGTTCCAGATGCATTGTTATGCACACTTCATTTGCATTGTTATGCACTGTTACACCTGCATTCTTATACACCCTTCCACTCGCATTGTTATGAACACGACACTTGCATTGTCATGCACGTTCCAGTTGCGTTCTTATGCACCTTTTTCACTTGCATTGTTATGCACGCTTCAGTTGCATTGTTATGCACCTCTTCACTTGCATTGTCACGCACGTTCCAGTTGCATTGTTATGCACCTTTTCACTTGCATTGTTATGCATCGTTCCCCCTTGCATTGTTATGCACGCTTCACTTGCATTGTTATGCTTGTTCCGGTTGCATTGTTATGCTTGTTCCGGTTGCATTGTTATGCACATCTTCCATGCATTGTTATGCACCTTTCCATTGGCATCATATGTGCACGCATTTATCTTGTATTGAAATTGTATTTTATATAGCGTTGATCGTGTGTTCTTATTACATTGTACCTGTCAAAATCTCTCTTTTGTGCAGGCATGATATTGTATGTACGGTTCATTTGAAGTTGGTGAAACCAGGAAATATTGTATGTGCAATTCATTCAAGAGAAGTTCCGGCTTAGTTTGACTGCTACCCTTCTCCTTTCGCGTTTGACACACGTTTGGATGACCTTCTCCTCTCGCACTTGACACGCGTTTGGATGACTGTGCTTTCTTGCACAGTCCTTCTCCTTTTGCGTTTGATACGCTAGAGGGAGTTTTGTTTGAGACTTTGGGTGTTCCCGAGATTCACTTTTAGTATTTCCTGTGTGAGCCATAGTTAAGATCGCATAATTTTCATGCATCCTTTCTGCATGAGATGTAGTTTGGTTTGTGTTTACTTGCTTATGTACGAGTTCGCTGTAGCATTTCTTTGCATAACATTCGCTTAAAATGTTGTATTTATTTTGCATAAATGCTTCATCACAGTCCTCTTTGAATAATCATAAGTTATGTTCTGCATTGTGCATGTCATTTGCATTTTGCCCCTGCCTGCGGGCGCATCTCTTTGTTATCTTGCTTGTTTGTCTAAGTCTTCGGCCTTGTCAAAAATAGGTCGCTTCTGGGCTCTGACATTCACTCCCGTCATTTCATGATTTCTGAGTTCTGTCAAAGAGGGGCAACTAAAGACACCCCAATTTGACCGACCTTAAGACTCAAACGTCATAGTCTGTGCACTCGGTGATTGTGCATGTTTGTGCTCATTTCGAGTTTCCGAAGCCTTTGGTTGTGCGCCTTGTCTCGGGACCTCTTAACATCCTCCTCTTGGCTTGGTTTTTGGACCATGCCTTGTTGCCTTTGCCTAGAGGGAGACAGAGGCCTGTAGGCCACATTTTGTAGTCGTAGACTACCTTTCCCTCTCGTAGAACACCTTTTTGTACCCGTAGACTAGTTTCCGGGGCTTCCGGCTGAGTGCCTCGCCTTGTAGACTCTTGTCTTGCTTCCTTTTTGGTTCATTTTTTAACCAAACCTTGTTATCCGTTGTCTGGAGATTGGAACAGGGGTGTAGACCAGTTTTTCTCCCTGTGGACCTCTTTTTGTCCCTGTAGACAACTTTTGGTGGTCGGCCAGCTAGGGTGGGTGGTCTGTGGACCACCTAAAGTGGTCGGCAGCCTGCCACCACCTTCTACTCTCTGTGCAAACCCTATCTCCGCCTTGCCGACCACTTTTCATCCCTGTAGACAACTTTTTCTGGTCGGTCGACTAGTGGGAGTGGTCGGCCAACCACTTTAACTGGTCGGCGGCCATCCTGCATTTTCTGCATATATTTTCCTTGCCAGCTATTAGGCACAGAAGGCATGTGTATGGAAGGATTGCTTCAAGTCTCTAGCTTGTTCAACAAGCTTGAGGCTTGAATTTCTATATGAGGGAGGCTCTCTCTCCCTTTTCCAAGTTGAGAAAATTTGCATAGAGCTATACATATATCTCTCTCTATATTGCTCCCTCTCTCTCTATATTTGCACTTATTTGTGCTCAAAATTGCCATTTCTTCACACTTTTGCACACAAACACCTAGTGAAACACCTTCACTATTGGGTTGAGGTTCTTGGAGGCTGCATTTGAGTGGTTTTGGCTTGGTTTTTGCCTCTGAAGTTGCTGTTCTAAAGTTGTTCTTCAAGGGTGAGTCTTTATCCTCTTTAAAGCTTTGTTGTAGTTGCTTATTTAGCCACCTTTGCATGCTTCTTTTTGCTTAACTTTTGACTAAAAAAACTATTGTTTTTAAGTCATTCAACTGTTTGTTTGAGGCCTCTTTGGTATTGGGGGTGGTCCACCCCCTTTTGTGCCTTATTTGGCCTTGTTTTGTGCCATTACTTTAGGCCTTTGAGATCACCTTTGTTTGGCCTTTTCACCACTGAATTCCAGAGGAATTTCAGCGGTGGAAAGTGTGTTTTGAGGCCCTAACTAGGAGGGGGTCGTCCCCTCTCCTTGTGTCTTGGTTTCTTGCCTTGTTGGCCTCATGTTTGAGCTTGTTTTTCTAGTAAGTGTTGGCTTGTTCTCAGCCTATTTTTGGCCATATTTCAGCATGGCATAACTCTTTTTTAGCTTGGTTTCGTTACCTCATGCATGCTTTCTACACTTGTAGTGTAATCTTTCCATTTAGCCTTGTATGCTCAATGCTTTGATCCATCATGCTAGCCTATTTTGGTTCTATCTTAGCATGTTATTAGTGTTATTTTAGCATGCCTTGGCTCTGTTTTGGGTCGGTTTGATTGCCTCTTGCATACTTCGTAACCTTGTAATGCAATCCTCCCTATCATGCTTTGGACCATCATTTTAGCATGTTTTTGGCTCCACTCCAACAAGCTTTTACTCATGTTTTACTATGCTTAAGCTCTGTTTTAAGTGTTTTTGGTCATACATGCCTTGCTTTGTATAGCCATAATGTAATCTTGCTCACTAGCTTGGTGTTTTGAGTCCACTAACATGCATTGCTTGAGTTGTTTGCATGCTTTGGCCTCATCTCTAACATGATTTCAGTGTGTGTAGTGTAGTCATACTCTCGCATGCTTCACTCTTTCAATGCTTTTGGAGGGTTATGCTTTATGCCTCAATCATGAGCCAATTTGTATGCTAGCTTGCCTAAGCCTTTAGGCTACCATCTCAGTGTGTTTTTGGTGTTATTTTACCATGTTACAACTCTAATTTTTGTTGGTAAAGTCATCTCATGCTTGGTTTTCGTAGGTGTAGTGTAATCTCCCTCATTGGCCTTACATGCGTCATGTTTTATACCTCCCATTCTAGCATATGTTGGCTATATTCAAGCATGTTTCTAGTGCCTTGGGACTATTTTGAGTCACCTTGGCCCTTTGGGGCTTGCTTGATAGGGCTATGGTACAAGTGCCTCTCCTAGCCTTAAGCCTTGAGCCTCCTGGCATGCTTTATTTGTGATATATGCATGATTTGGCATCATTTCTTACATGATTTCAGAGCATATTTCATTTCCACACTCTCACATTTGTCACTTCTTCATTATGTTTGAGAGTTATGCTTCATGCCTTGTTTGTGAGCCAATGTGTATGCCTACTTGTATATGCATTTGGACTTCATTTTCAATATGTTTTGGTCAGTGTCTTGGCATGCATAAGGCTTGTTTGCGGTTGGTTTGGTCCATTGAGTATTGCATTACATAGCCCTTGCATTGTGTCCTTCACTAGTTTCAATGCTTAAGGACTCTAACTTTCCATGCTCATGTTGTTTGCATGTTGTTGCATTGCATGGTGTTTGCATGTTGTTACATTGCATGGTGTGTGCATGTTGTTGCATTGCATTGTGTTTGCATGTTGTTGCATTGCATGGTGTTTGCATGTTGTTACATTACATTGTGTTTGCATGTTGTTGCATTGGATGATGTTTGGAATGTTGTTGCATTGCTTTTTGTTTGGATCGGATGTTGATCCAAACACGAGAAACGAGGGGTGTTTCATACTTGAAGTGATGAAACACGCCCTCATTTCTCGGTTGCCGACCCTCTTGACCAAGCATGATAGAGGTGGAGGCCCTTATGTGTTATTCATTGACATTGAATTGTGCAAACTCAGCTTCTCGGCCATCGTGCATTGCGATGCTCAGTTGGTGGCCTGAGAGTCGAGTATCGCACTCCCTTGAGCTTGAGAAATGATAAGGAGGGTGGTTGTGCACACATATCTTACAAATACACTGCTATGCCCCTTCTTGTTCTCTATTGCAGCAAAACTGGAGTTTGGCAGATTTTCTAGTCAGCAGACCAGTAAAGGTGGTCGGTCGACCACTTTTTCTGGTCCACAACCTGTTTTTCTGGTCTACAGGTGGTCTACACCACCCTTTTCTGGTCGGCAGCCCACCAGGAGGTCCACATGTTGGAGCAGAAGCATTCTAGAGGTTTGTGCAGTGTTCTGAGATCAAATGCAAACAAAGTCAATTCTAGGCATAGCAATGGATTTCCGAACGAAGCCAATCGAGCTTGCATGCACCCCTCGCCCCAAGGACCTCTTTTAATTGCTTTACTTAGTTAGCTAGTTCGTCGGTTTTGTACTTAAGTAGTTAATGCGCTTAGTTAATTGATTTGTGTTGTGTAATAATTAGTCTAATTAGATTATTAGATTAGTTAAGTAGCTTAGCTTAACGTAGCTAGCTTGTATTATTTATTCGGACCCTCCATCGAGAGGGAAAATTTTGTAATAAGTGTGCGTGTGTGTGTGAATTTCTTCCAACCCCACGCCTTTCTCCCTTTTATTTACCAGCTTTTGATGGTTAGTTTTAGGGTATATTACAATTAGCATCCTTATGCTTTGCATGCGTGTATCATTCATTTGTCTTGCATGCACTGGGCTCGACGCATCATTCAAACTGTATTGTATTTCAATTCCTATTTGAATACATGTATCAAATTGTCGTATTCATATGCCATTCTACATAGCCGAGCCTATTTTAGTTGCATTTTTGCATGTGTCGCATTTGGCAATGTCGACGTAGCTAGGATCATGCATTGATTACTAACTAGCTTCTTTTTTTGCTCGGAGTACACTATGAGTGTTTAGGCTTTAGCATCCTTGCATGTGTGTAAGTGACTGCCATAATAGCATGCTTACCATGAGGCTATGTGCTTAAGTGTTTAACTATATGAATGCCCATGGATGAAAACTTCATTGCTTGAATTGGAACAGTTCATCAAAATGTGCGTTTAAAGCCCACTTGAAGTGGCAAAATCATGTTTTTCTAAGCCCACTTAAGGGTGGCAAATCCGCGACTTAGCCTACTTGCGAGTAGCAACTTCCAAACCATTTTTAAAAAAAACAAACATGAGATGTTTTGTTCTAACTCGAGTGATTTAGTCTATACTTGTGTGTTGTGCGCATCACATAGTAAAGATAGCTAATAAAACAGAATAAGAATGCATGTATTTTCAAAAACAACATATCATGTTAGTAGAGGCCGATCTTTGATCGGGTGAGTAGGGGTGCTCATTTCAGGACCTTCCCCTCTCGTACCCCAAGTTCCCGAGCCGAGGCAACTTTGGTGATGACGGATGCGTGGCCTTAGGCACGAGTCAGGGTTTCCTAAATTCTCCAAAATAAAACATTTAGGTGGCGACTCTGTAATCTGGCAAAGCAGTCCCTGTTTGGCACTTCTTGATTAAAATCGAATTTCCAAAACGATTGTCAGATTTGGACTCTTTGGTAATTTATCATTCTTACATTGCACTTTGTGAGATTAGATTCAGAATCGTGACAGGAGTCCAAACTGTAGTAGCTAAGAACTACAATTCGCGCCCTCGCACGTGGAGCGGAGTTCGGGCGGTCTACATGATGCAATCTAAGTAAAGGCCGACCAGCAAGCTGTAGAAATAACAACACCTCTTTCGGTACAGCCATTAAGTACCGTACCTCCAAAAAGAACAAGTAGTCTGGAATCAAGAGGTCGGTCAAGAAGAGAAAATCATTGAGAATCACGTCGGCCGAGTGAACAGTATCAGGTAGAAAGCAGGCAACCAATGCGGTCAAACAAGAAATACGCAAAGTTGTTCGAGCCGATCAGCAACATCCTGCCTAAAATCCAGCACCTACCCTCCTTTAAATGGCCAGCTAAGATTATTGGACCTCCTGACATGAGATGAAGAGATCAGATGTGTGAACATCATAAAGGTCATGGACATGAGACCAATAGATGCTATGCCTTAAAGGATCACCTAGAGGAATTGGTCTAGGGTGGCCGATTGACTGAATATCACAAAACTAGTCTGTCGAACGCAATGGCTCTATGCCCAGATTCCCCTCTGCTCGGCGTAATTCATATGATATATAGCTTGCCACATCCAAACAGAGTAAACACAATCCAGCTACAACAATCAACCCCATCTAAACCGTATATGGTAGCCAAACGGCCTTGGTTGTAAAACAAGATTAGTTTCTCCGATGCCGATCTTGAAGGAGTGACCCTTCTACACGATGATGCCCTTGTGATCGAATTGCGGGTAAATAAATTCACTGTCAAACGTGTGTCCTAATTGATCAAGGGAGCACTTCCGAGATAATGCATTACAAGAAGTTCCATAAACTCGGCTTCAATAATTCAAATCTTCTACTGGCTAATTATCCTCTATTCGACTTCAACGCCAATGTAGAGTACCCCCTAGGGAAGATTATATTACCACTGGATGTGGAATTCCTAATTGTCCAGCTTCATCACCTTACAACGTGATCATGGGACGAACCTGGTTGCATACAATGCAGGTCATACCAAGCACTTATCATTAGCTTCTTCGTTTCCCAACTCAATATGGCATCAAATAGATCTGGGGCTCTCAAAAGTTGGCAAAGGATTGTTGTCTTCAGTGAAGAAGCCTAGGGAACTGGAAGTAAACTCAATAGAAGTCCCAGACCGGAAGAGCCTAGAGTGTGTCGACAAAACCCCAGCTGGAAAGGTAATTGAGGATCTGAATCGAGTAGAAATCAATCATGATCTAGAAAAGTTCTTCTTAGTCGGCACCTATCTTAGTATAGCCAAGCAACAAGAGCATGTTTTCTTACTTGGCAACATTAATGTTTTTGCATGGACACCTTATGAGATGCTAGGAGTGGACCCCAACGTAGCCATGCACAGCTTGAATATTGACCCTAAAGCCAAGTCAATCGTTCAGAAAAGCCGCCGATCAGCTGCTGAGCATGCCTTAGTTGTAGTTGACGAAGTCAACAAACTCTTAGAAGCTAGGGCAATTCGAGAAATAACTTATCCTAAGTGGTTGTCCAACACCGTGGTAGTAAAGAAGAAAAATAAATCATGGCGTATTTGTGTGGACTTCACTGATTTGAACAAGGACTGCTTTTCCTTGCCCCCGAATCGATTAACTCGTGGATGCAACAGCTCAACATCAGCGTATGAGCTTCTAGACGCTTACAAGGGCTATCACTAAATCGCCATAGATCCAGCCGATCAAGATAAAACAACATTCCTCACCCTGAGGGGAACATATTATTATAAGGCCATGCACTTTGGACTGAAAAATACCAGGGCAACATATCAAAGACTGGTCACCACTATGTTCAAAGAAAAAATCGGCGGAACCATGGAAGTGTACATCGACGATATGGTGGTGAAATCCAAAGAAATGAATGCCTATTTAGCTAACTTAGCCATAACCTTCGACATTCTTCAAAAATACAAGATGAAGCTCAACGCTTCAAAATGTGAATTTGGCATCAGATCTAGCAAGTTTCTCGGCTACATCACGAATCATCGTGGGACAGAGGCTAATCTAAAGCAAATAAAGGCCATCCTAGAACTCAACTCACCAAGATCAGCTAAGGAGGTACAGAAATTGATAGGGATGATTACAATCCTTAACAGATTCATCAGCTTCTCTTCAGACCGGTGTAGACCATTCTTTCACACACTTCGATAGTGAAAAGCATTTAACTTGATCCTTGAATGCCAGCCGCTCTAGATGGGTTGAAAACATACCTTAGCTTCGTCCTACTTTTGACAACCCCATCTCCAGGCGATGTGCTCATTTTATATCCGGTAGTGTCCGATCAAACGGTAAGTGTGATATTGTTGAAGGAAGAACTCGGTAAGCAGAAGGCTATCTTTCATGTTAGTAAAGCGATAGTGGATGCCAAAACCCAATATCTACCTCTGGAGAAGCTTGTCTTGGCTCTTGTAATGGCTGTCAGAAAACTGATGCATTATTTTGAAGCTCACACCATTAATGTGTTAATGGATTATCCTCTCCGTTCGGTACTTCATAGCGTAGAATCGTCAAGGCAAGCCTCAAGGCGGCCATTGAAACTCGACCATTATGACCTCCAATTTTCACCAAGAACAACTATCAAAGGGCAAGTTTTGGTCGACTTTGTTGCCCAATTTACGAGGTGTCATGAAGCCTTAAGCCCCAAGCAGTTGGCCCTTAAGCTTCATCCAGAATGGAGAATGTATGTTGAGGATGTTTGGCAGATGTATTATGATGGGTCATCCAATCAGTGCGGCTGTCAGGACCCAAACCCGCCCCTATAGGTTTAGCCTCATGACTGGCCAGAAATCATAGATTACCTACGACCTCCATAAACAAAATCCATTAAATATAAAGTATGGGGCCTAGCGGGAGTATAACATAACATAAAAATTATCCATTGAGCCATGCATATATGAAAAAGAACTCGCATTAACATTGTATAACCATTCTATAGGTAAGTGCATACATCATAAAAGTTTTTAAAACAACATTCAGCCCACAATTTCAAACTTATCAAGTCTTACATACATGAAACCCCTATACCAAAACCAAGCTAAGAGTTCATAAAATTCATAGCAAAAAGGGATTTAGACTTTGCTTGGCTCCACATGAGTCCAAGTTGGCTCCTTCTTGGGAGCTCCAAAACAAGGCTAACCACTAGGTGACTGTGAGGCAACCTCAATCCTTGATGTTCAACTTGCTCACCTACACACACACACACACACATATATATATATATATATATAAATAGTGAGTTAATGCCCAATGAGTAATAACAGAATAAAGAGGCTAAACAGATGAAGTTCAATATCATTACAAATGTTATTTTCACATTTCTAGTCAATCTTTGCATCGATAACCATTTCATTCAAATCATGTGGCACATTCAGTAGAATAATAATACTTTAATAACAATAGGACCGCGAGGGTCAATCAATGTTCAACATTCAATGTAACCATAAGGGTCTAACATCAGAGATCTCTGTGTTTCAATTATCCGATGGGCCACGGTATTGTTTCCCCCGGGCGAGGGCCAATGGGCCATGGTATTAATTTCCCTCCAGGCAAGGGCCTCTTTATCAATTTAGCCATGGTATTAGTTTGCCCCCAGGCAAGGGCCTTTTTATCAATTAAGCCATGGTATTATTTTCCCCCAAGCAAGGACCTATTCAACAATGGGCCATGGCATTATATCCCCCATGTGAGGGCCTCACTAAAGGATGCCACAA
>NW_021025140.1:126638-149930 GCF_004153795.1 Camellia sinensis | reverse complement strand
TTAGAGCATATAGCCTTGTTATACTCTCATGTTTATCACTCTTTAATTGTGTTTGAGAGTTGAGCATTATGCCTTGTTGGTGAGCCAATGCATGAACATCATTCTTTTGCCTTTCATGCTATCATTTCAGATTATCTTGGCCACTGTTTTGGCATGCATGAGGTCTGTTTGGGGTTGGTTTAGTCCATTGAGTATTGTATTGCATGGTCCTAGTGTTGTATCCTTCAATAGTTTTAATGCTTAAGTCTCTTAACATGTTGTGCATGCGTTGTTTGCATGTTAGAGTCTTTCATTTCATGCCACGATGAGCATGTTGTTTGCATTGCATCGTGTTCAACCGGACGTTATGTTGAACACAAGGTGGATTGGCCCACTTCATACTCAAAGTGATGAAAGTGAGCCAATCCCCTTTGTCTCCATTGCCTTTGATCACTCATGATAAGGCCGTGGTCTTAGTGTCTTGTTTGTTGTGCATTCATCGAATTTGTGCAAGTTGGATCTTTGGCCATCATGCATTGAGATGCTTGATTGATGGTCTTGTATCCAATGGTGCCTCTCCCTTTATATTTTAAGGTGATATGGAGTGGCATAGTACATACATACCCTTGGGAGATCATCCCTTTTTCTCTAGTTTGTGTTCTATTGTAGAATGGTGTCACAGCACACCAGTGGCCGGCAGTGCCACATTGATGGCCGGCACTGTTTCATCATTGGCCGGCAGTGAACATCATTGGCCGGCAGGTGGCCGGCAGAAGCTCCTCATGGCCGGCAGGCCACTGGTGGATTCCCCAGAGTTAGTTTGGTAAGGTGGAGCAGAAATTTCATAAAGACACCCTGCAAACAGAGCCTCTCAAGAGCAAACCAGAAGGCATTTCGAGGCAGCAACCGAGAGCATGCATCCTTCATTGTTCAAGGCAGAGCTGAGGCAGCCTAGTTTACATATCTTACATGCTTAGTTAGATGTCATGATTAGTTAATTTGTTAATAAATTAAAATGTTGTAATAATTAGTAATTGGTTTGCTAGTTATTCAATTGATTTGTAATAATTAGTCTAAATTAGCTTAATTGGATTAGTTAGCTTAGCTTAGCAGAGAATAGCTTTGCTTATTCATTCAAACCCTCCGCCGAGAGGGCACAATGTCATAATAAGGGTGCGTGTGTGTGTGCATGTCTTCCAACCCGCACGTCTTTTTCCTTTTTACTTAACCGCTTTTGATGGTTAGTTTAGGGCATATTTCAATTAGCATACCGTATGTTTTGCATGTGTGCATCATTCATTCGTCTTACATGCACTGGGCTCAGCGCATCATTCAAACCGCATTGTATTTCAATACCTACTTGAATACGTGTTTCAAAGCATGTTATCAAGTGTTACATTCATATGCCATCTTAGGTAGCCGAGCCTATTTTAGTCGCATTTTGCATGTGTTGCATTAGGCACTTAACATAGCTAGGATCATGCATGATTTCTAACTAGCTTCTGTTTTGGCTTGGAGTACACTGTAAGTGTTTACGTTTTAACATACTTGCATGAGTGTGAGTGTTGCCGTGATAGCATGCTTGCCATGAGGCTATTTGCATAAATGCTAAATTGCATGAATGCCTGTGGATGAAGGCTTTATTGTTTGAATTGGAACAATTCATCAAATAAGAGTTCTAAGCCCACTTTGCGGAGTGACGAATCATGTTGTTTTAAGCCCACTTGAGGGTGGCAAATCCGCGTTTTAGCCTACTTGCGAGTAGCACTTCCCAAACCATTTTTGAGAAACAAACATGAGATGTTTTGTTCCAAATCGAGTGATTTAGTCTATACTTGTATGCTGTGCGCATCACATAGTAAGGCTAGCTAATAAACTGGAATAGGAACACATGTGTTTTCAAAATAACATATCGTGTTTAGTAGAGGCCGATCCTTTGATCGGGCGAGCAGGGGTGCTCATTTCAGGACCTCCCCTTCTCGTACCCAAGTTCTCGAGCCGATGCAACTTTGGTGATTACGGACACGTGGCCTTAGGCACGAGTCAGGGTTTCCTAAAGTTTCCAAAAGAAAATATTTAGGTGGCGACTCTAAAATCTGGCAAAGCAGTCCATGTTTGGCGTTTTTTGATTAAAATCGATTTTCCAAAACGATTTGCTAGATTTGGACTCTTTGGTGATTTATCAGTCTTGCATTGCACTTTGTGAGATTAGATTTAGAACCGTGACAGAATTCCGAACTGTAGTAGCTAGAACCCAATTCGCGCCCTCTCCGAAAGGGGGGGCTGCGCGGAGAGAGTTTCGGGCAGTCTACAGTTTCTGGCAACTCTGCTGGGGATTTAGAGAACTTGACTCGAACTTATGATATGTTGTTTTATCTACACTTATGTTTCTTTGCATTGCATTTGCATTGGTGCGCCTAAGTCACAGTGTTTGCTATCTGCTATTCCTGAACGGTTTGTCGAAGGCTTGCTTGGAAAAGCGTGCCACGAGGCTGACTGGTTACGAGCTCTGCCACGATGGGAACACAAACCTCGGTTATGCCGAGGCACCCTATTTGACCATTCGACCTAGTTGCATATCGGAAGCCTTAGAGACTGTTCCAAACTAGCACAGGTTACTTGCCCGAATGTAGGTTGTTTGAAACTACATGCATGCGTAGTGAAACCCTAGCTTCTGACGAAATTAGGACAGGGAAACCCTAGCCCCACCATAGGGGTGTTTTGGCTCTCATTAACTGGTATGTGCTTTAAAGTGAAATTGTATAGGGATGTGTATGTCAGTTGCCAAATTGGTATCTGTTTTGGGGCAGGACTCAGTGAAGAACACAGTCATTCAGCTGTGAGCATATCTAGTGAAAGTGGGCTGAAGTGCTGCCTGTTTTTTCTTTTGCTAGCTAGTCCTGGAATCATAGCTTCAGAAGGCCCTGATATCCCCCGGGTACTGGATCGATGAACTTGGGGGATAATGTGATTATATGATCGGGGGATGAACCAGCTGCTAATGGCGCTCATTTTACTCCAGATTTGGGGATGGCACGCACTGTTTTGAGCATTTGCGAATGCTGTTAATTTTATTTTTTGACTTGGGTATTGAGTCAGTCTTGTTATTTTATATTGAGTCAGTCTTTTTGCACTGAGTTAGTCGAGTCTATTTTGTTGTATCGAGTCAGTCTTGTTATGTTAGAGTCGGGTGATCTCGGGGGTGTTACCTCGAACATCATTGTAGACACCCCATTTTTGACCGCCCTTAAGACTTGGACGCGACTGATGGTTTACTTGATGGAGAAAGGTGTGCAGGGCAAAGGTTCAGTTTCTTCGGCAAGGAAAGAGTCAAATCTCAACTTCATACCCCTTTTTTTGGACCGAAACAATCTTGATCAAAAGATCTTAGACTTGAAACCCTCTTTTTCAAAACGTTTTGAAAATAAAGTTCCTACTATGTTCCGACGATCGCATTTCATTAAATGTTGCGTTTTTCGGTAAACCGAGCAAGGACAAAGTGGAAATGAATGAAAGAGAGATGAAATCTTTGAAAAATCTTTCAAAAACACCTTACTTAGGGGTTTGGAGTTGAAGAAAAGAAGAGGAAAGGAGATGAGAAAACTAGTTTAGAAGAAAGTTCGGCATGAATCAGGTTGAACCGAATCTGCGCGGCTTCACCAAAACAGACATAACTTTTTGCACAGGAGGAATTTTGATGCAAGGTTGGATCCATTGGAAAGATAACTTCTGGAGCTTCAATGTGGCTAGATCGCCGACTAGAAAATCAGATGGCCGACCGCTTAGTTGGTCTAAAGAAAGTTTGGCATGAATCCGGTTGGACTGAATTTGTGCGGCTTCACCAAAACAGGCATAACTTTTTGCATAGGAGGAATTTTGATGCAAGGTTGGCGCCACTGGAAAGCTAACTTCCGGGACTTCAATTTCGACACAAGAATGACCTAAAAAGGAGTTCATAAGGAGGAGTTATGGCCATTTGAATTTAGACCTAGAAAGCAAAATTTTCCTAAAGTAACAGGCCGACCAGAAAAGGTGGCTGGCCGACCACCCTCTCCTAAAAAAGTGGTCAGCCGACCAGGAAAAGTAGCAAGCCGACCAGGGAAGGTGGCCGGCCGACCACTTATGCCCAGAAAGCTCAGAATTGATAGATATTTTCCCTCCAGCTGTCTTCCACAACCTCCAGCTGTCCTATAATCAGATATTTTCGAGACAACTCTCATTTTTTATATATATGATGATATATCTCCCATTTTTCAAAGAGGAACTTCTTGGAGAAGCTTGGGAGCTTCTTACTCTAAAAAAAGTCTCTCTCTCTCTCTACAACTTCCAGACCTAAAACCTCTGCCTCTCTCTCATTTTCTTGCCTTGGTGTGCATAGCAAGAGCTATACTTGGAGATATACCTCTCCTTTGCCTAAGCACCCTTGATCAAACTCAACTACCATTGGGCTGAGGTTCTTTGAGGATCATTTTGAGCTCCAAAATTTGGTTTTAGCTCAGAGTTTGGACCCCTTTTGCTGCTGGAGTTCTTGACTATAAGGGTGACATACTTTTTCCCTCTTTTGGTCTTCATTTTGCTCCTTATTTTTGCCATACTTGAAAGCATTTCTGGACTTTGTCATAAACTGAAAAATGTCATATTTTGAGCTCCTCTTGAAGATTGTATAAGGACACTTTTCTGTTTGAGGCCTCCTACACCCTTGCATGCTTTACCCCTCTTTGTAGGCCTATTTTGCATCATATCTTATTCCTACTTGTGAGCACTTTCAAGACTTTCTATAAACTGTAAAGTGACTTATTTTGAGCCCCTCTTCAACTTTGTTTAAGGGCACTTTACTGTTTGAAGTCATTTACTTCCTTGTTTGTTCAATCTCTCTTTTAGGGCTATTTTTGCATCCTATTTTAGCCTTACTTGTGAGCATTTTCGAGATTTTCTATAAACTGGAAAAAGTATTGTTTTAACATCCTCTTCAAGTTTGGTTAAGGTCCCATTTCTGTTTGGGGTCATCTTCCCCCTATGCATGCCTCATCTCTTCATGATTAAGGCTATGCATTAGAGCACTTGCATTGGCCATGGTTTGGCCTCTTAGTTACTAAAATCTAGTGGATTTTCAGTGGCTTTGATGTATTTTTGAGGGCCAAAATTAGAGGGGGGTGACCCCCTCTCTTCTTGTCTTGTTTGGTGGTTTTTTGGGCCTTCCAAAGGGACCCTATTTTGCATGCATTGAAGTCTTGTTTCAGACCTCATTCTGTGAGTTTTAAGGTTTGCCTTGGCGCTGTCCAAGGCCCTTTTGGCCATATTTTATGTCTACAATGCATGTGTAGAGCAATCCCATCCAAGGCCTTTCAAAGGAGCCTTTCTGTGCATGTTTCCTAGACCCATTTCAGAGCCAATTTGGTGAGTTTTAGGGCTGTCATATTTGATTTCCAGAGTTGGTTTTGCCATGCTAAGTGTCTATCTTATATATGCTTAACAACCCCTTGCAAGGCCCTCCAAAGAAGACCCTCATTTTTGCATGTATTGGCTGCATTTCAGTGATTATTTGGGTATATTTTGGCATGTTTTATTCACTGTTTTTAGCTGGTTTGATGAGTCCTCATTTGCTTCATATACATGCCATGTAAACCATGCTTGCTAGCCAATGTTGCATGCTATTTTAGTCCATCATGTTAGCATCTTTTGGCCATGCTCTAAACTAGAAATGTGCATGTTTTGGGACTGCCTTGGCTTTGTCTTTTGACTTCATGATCAAATAATGCTTGCTTTGTATACTTGTGGTTCAATACATGTGCCTAGCTTTGAGTTTCGGGGCTCATTCCATGCATCGGGTGTCATATTTCCATGTTTCGGGACCACTTAGCATCATGTTTCAGCACTAGAAATTACATGTTTGTATGCCATCTTTCATCCCTTGCCATGCTTTGGTAGAATGGTATTTTATGCCTTAGGTTCGGTCCTCGGTATGCGTGCACGTGTGCACACATTTCGGTTGTCTCATTTTCATCTCATGGCCACTGAAGTAAGTGTGGCTGAGGTCCACTCATATTGGTGTAAGTCCATCGTGCATTATGTAAGCCATTTCAATCCATAGCATTGCGCATGCTAGGTTGCGTGTTAGAGCTTTGTGTATGCCATGTTACATTGAGCATTGTGAATGCCATTTCATAGCATTGCGTATGCTAGGTTGTATGTTAGTCGCATTGTGTATGCCATCTCATTCGCATTGTGTTTGGGATAGGAGTTAGCCCGAGCACGGGAAACGAGGGACGTTTCGTACTCCGAGCGACAGAACGTGTCTCAATTCCCTGTCGCCGGCACTCCGGATTACCCATGATGGAGTTAGGTCTTGTTGTGTTTTCATGTGCATTCATTTCATATTGAGTCGTGCAATTCGACTCCTCGGCCATCATGCATCGATATGCGTGATTAGTGGCACGAGGATCGAAGACTACACTCCCTGAAGAGTAGTCATGCATACATATGTGAAATACTTTGCCATGCCCCTTTGTTGCTCTCTGTTGCAGTAAATTAGAAATCAGTGGCCTTCTGGAGCGTTGCACAATATTCCGAAAACAATTGCAAATAGAGGCAAACCGGGGCATCGTAATGGATTTCTGGGCAAGACAACTCGAGCATGCATCATTCATCATTTGGAACAGAGCTGAGGCAGTCCATGGATTTGCGTGCTAATTTACCTGCTTTCCTAGTTTAATTTGTTAATTAATTAGGATTTTGTATTTATTCAAACTGTACTATTTATTCGGACTGTATTATTTATTCGGACTGTATTATTTATTCGGACCCTCCGAGCGAGGGCACAACTGTAATAAGTGTGCGTGCGTGTGATGTATGTCTTCCAACCCCACGTCTTTCTCCCTTTTATTTACCAGCTTATGACGGTTAGATTAGGGCATGTTTCAATTAGCATACAGTATGATAGCATGTTTGCATTCATTCATCTGTCTTGCATGCACCGGGCTCGGCGCATCATACTAACTGCATTTGTATTTCAATTCCAAGTTGAATACGTGTTAGCTGTAGCATTTCATATGCCATCTTAGAATAGCCGGGCCTATCTTAGTTGCATTTTGCATGTGTTGCATTAGTCATTTTTGTATAGTTAGGATCATGCATGGATTTCTAACATAGCTTCTGTTTTGGCTTGGAGTACTCGGTAACTGTTTATGCTTTAGCGTCCTTGCATGTGTGTGAGTGACTGCCATGATAGCATGCTTACCATGAGGCTAATTGCTTATGTGATATAACTGCCTTAATGCATGTGGGTGAAGGTTGGGTTATCTGGATTGGAACAATTCATTAAATGCGAGTTTTAAGCCCACTAGATAGTGGCAAATCATCATGTTTTCTAAGCCCACCTGAGGGTGGCTAATCCACATTTTAGCCTACTTGCGAGTAGTAAACCGTTTTCAAAACAAGCATGAGATGTTTCGTTCCAATTCAGGCGACCCAGTCTATACTTGTATGCTGTGCGCATCACATAGTAAATCTAGGCTAATAACCGGAATAAGAACGCATAATGTTTTCAAAACTCAATATCATGGTTAGTAGAGGCCGATCTTTGATCGGGCGAGCGGGGGTACTCACGAAGTGACCTTCCCCAATCGTATCCAAGTTCCCGAGCCGAGACAACTTTGGTGATGACGGACACGTGGCCTTAGGCAACGAGTCAGGGTTTCCTAGATTTCCCAAAATAAAATATTTAGGTGGCAATTCTGTACCTGGCAAAGCAGTCCATGTTTGGCACTTCTTTTCTAAAAATCTGTTTTTCTCAAAACGATTTGCCGGATTTGAACTCTTTGGTTCAGATTAAGAACCATGACAATGAGAGTCCGAACTGTAGTGAGCCCAATACGAACAAAACAGGGATTTTCCCCCGGGACGTTCGGGGACGTCTACAATCACTTGCTTGTTTTGTGCCAGTTGGTCTCTTTCTTTTGAGTCTGTTTCCGCCTTTGCACCAGTTGTGCCAGAAGATTTTGAATGAAATGGTAGTGTTCTTCACCTACTTTTCTGTGCCTTGAAATCATTGCATTGACCTAAGTTTTTCAAAACTTTTCTAGCACTGTGATGAAAACAAAGAGGAAGGAATTCCTCGGGATTTGCAAAAATTTGATCAATTGAGAGAAAGAGGGGCATGCTAAGCCCTTAATGAATGAGATCATGCTTGTTAATGTGAGTACTGAGAAGGATCCTGGTTTGATCTAGATTGGTTCTACATTGTTTTCCGCGTGAGCGATTAGTCGCTTTCTTAAAAGATTTCAAAAATGCTTTGTGTGGTCTTGCGAAGACATGTATGGAATTGATCTTGAGATTGTGCAGCATAGGATCGTTCTCAGCCTCAAGACTCAATCCCTTTTGCTTTCAAACCTTGAAATTGGATTCAGAATGTTTAACGGTCAACCATAATGTGAGGCTTGTATGGCCAGATTTGAAGCAACCCATGAACTAGGGACAATAAGGTCGTATGACATCAAAGGAGGCCCGCCAGGCCAGATTGGAAGCAACCCTCGAACTAGGGGCAAGAAGGTCAGATCAAGAAGATCAGAAGTCGTCAAAGGAAGCCTGCAAAGCTGGGTTTGAAGCATCCCTTGAACTAGGGGCAAAAAAATGTCAGATGTGCTCGAAGAGTCAAAGATGAGTCTTTTCCGCAAACCAATGAAGACTGGCAAGAAAGCCAAATTCCAGCAGCTAGAAGAAGAAAATTTATTGTTGAAGGACAAACGAGTTCCTATTCGCAACACTAGGGGCAACTTCAGCCCCCATTGGATGGATTCCTACACTATCAACAAACAACAGCCATTCTACTAGATTCAGATGGCTTCGAGATCTCAAACTGATCAATATGGACAAGTTAACTTTTACCCTTGAGAGGCTCGCTAGGCCGAAAACCCAGAAGGGCGACCCAGGCAAAAGTTAGAGGAAAAAGAAAAAGAAGAAAAGAAAAAAACAAAAGAAATGAAAAGAAAAGAAAAACAGAGCTCGCAAGGTTGAAAACCCAAAAGGGCGGCCTTGGCAAAAGTTAGAGCGTAAAAGGAGAGGTTAATACCTGAGTGTACCTTAACCCGGAACTACGTCAGGCTTGATTCCCATCTTTGGGATATGTAGGCAACTGCATTCTGAAGTCCAGCCATAAACACTTCCAAATTGATTGTGTCCATGTAATGGTTCTGATCGTCTTTGTCTTCTCTGTATCCGAGAGTTCGGTTGTGATCGTCACTTTGAGGACTGATTACAGTGCGCTGTGGTGCCATTCAGACAAGGGGCAACTTTCCGTCACCGTGCAGTGTCCTTTAGATAAGGGGCAATTTTCCATTGTTTTGGATCTAAGGTTGTGCATCTCAAGAGTTAATTCCATGTTGGTCGAGCAATGGCCATTTGTAAAAATAGTTTTTGTGAATTTTTACTAAGGTTGACTAATTCTCTCAAAAATTATTCTATTTTTTCAAAACTGGACCATTTTTTGGACCCAAAAAAAGGAAAATTTTCAGTGCTCGTAGCCTAACGTGATTTCAAACCAGAAAATTGAACAAGCGTGTTAATCAAACTCTCATGTTAGTCAAAATTGTTTTAGTAGAAAGCAAACAAAAAATGGTTAAAATGATGAACTAGTGACACAGTTGAGTCAGGTTTTCTGTCTATTCCCCGTTGTCACCATATTTGCCGAAAAGGGCACCATATTTGCCAGAAAGGGCACAACTGAAGCTAACAAGAAAAGGGCCGAAAGCTTTCTCATCCTCCAAGCAGCGAGGTACCAAGTCAAGTGCGAAGCACGAACTGGAATGGAACAGAATATTCCACTTCTTCATCTGGACAGATCTGATCACATTCAAGCTAAGTTAGGGGCATCGTCAACCGATGTTAGTTGCAGATCTGCTGCACATCTAGTCGCATCACAACCCCTCTGTGGGAAAGTTCACAAGTTGTGAGCGAAAGAATGAGCATCTAGTAGAATACTAAGGGCAAGAGCCCACAACTTCCTGTTTATCCATCAAACACCTAGGGGAGGGATAAAAAATCAGAGAGATTAAAGAATAGAGAGATGTGCGCTGAGAGAAAAGTGAGGAAAGGGCTTTTCAGAGAAAAAGAGATTGAGTGCCATAGTGATGTGAGGATCACAAATGAGAAATGGTGGAAAATAATACCCGGAGAAGTAGTGGGCTTCCCGTGAACTGAGAGGTCTCTCGCCTTTATAACACGTCTGAGTGTTGTGTGTGTGTTTTTATTTGTCTCGATTCTTGTTTTGAGTGTCAATAGATGTGTTTAGGTTGTTTTACCTTTGTCTTTCCCTTTATTGAGTCGTTTTGACTGTGGTCAGTCGTAAGCTCAATACCCAGTTGAGAACTCATTTCTCAATTTCACTTTCATTTTCAAAAAAATCATTTTGTACTCAGAGTGCTGTGTCGTTCTCCACATATGTACAAAACAGGATTTGTTCTTTCATAAAACTGCATGGTTCAAACCAGGTCATGTGAGAATAGCAAAACCTGGACCTATCTAAAGCTATATAGGTTCCAGACTGCAAAGCAAAAGAAAAGAGGGAAAATGTCGGGCATTTGAGTTTGTTTCGACTTCGGCAAATTCTGAGATTTTATTCCGGATGCACTTTTTTCAGGCCTTGTCAATGCTCCGAAGTATGAGTGTGCCTCTACCTCAAGCTCAAGATCAAGTTTTCTTCAAGCCAGAATGGCGATCAGAAGTGCTTTTCTTGAGTACCATTTCCTGCCAAGGGCATCTTGGCTGTGTTTGCAATAAGTTCCTAGGAGACCAACTACGATGGTGGAAACTAGAGTTCGAATGGCTAATGCCTAGAACATAAAGGTTCGGCATTTCCGAGACTAAAGTCTGGTTTAAATACCCAGGGGTGTATTCCTGGCTTGAAATCTGTTTGGAAGCCCCATAGGTTGAGATAGCATGTATGCACCTCAATTCTGGATACTGAACTAACCTAGTCTGTCATCCCGTTGGAGAATAGGGAAAATTGTGAATATGGTCGGGAAGAAAAGTGGCATCCAAAGTGTTCTACGTAAAGAATCCTTCTCAGCATTTCAGAACCTTTATACTGTGAGTTGAAGGAAAGAGTTCGAAGAACGCAAGGTAAGAGTTCGAAGAACACAAGGGGAGATCCCCGTTAGAGTAGAATGGTTCATCGCCACTCACCCCATGAGGTGCTTTCTAAAGCACTGCTATATTTGTTTGTTGCATTCCTTAAACATCATGCATTGTATTGCATTGTACCTATCAAGTTTCTTTCTCATTCATACACGATATTATATGTACGGTTCATTTGAAGCTGGCGCAACCAGGCTATATTGGATGTGCGGTTCATTTAGAGAAGTTTCGCTTAAGATTGATTATGTTTTGTGCATCTATCGCACATGTTCTTTTTTGTGTATCTATCACACATGTTCACTTTGTGCATCTATTGTACATGTTCACTTTGTGTATGTATCGCATTTAATCTTGTGTGCCCTAGGCATTATTGTTCTTTCTTCTCGCGCGCATGGCGTGTTAGGCTGTCTTTGGTTAAGAGCATTTGGAATGTTTTCCAATGCTTATACCACTCCTTTACTCCGAAACATTGGGATGTGTCCCTATGTTTCTCCCTCTTTGGTTGGGAGCATTTGAAACGTGTTCCAATGCTTATACCACTTCGAAACACTAAGACGTGTCCCTATGTTTCTCCCTCTTTGGTTAAGAGCATTTGGAATGTGTTCAAATGCTTATACCACTCCGAAACACTAGGACGTGTCCCTATGTTTCTCCCTCTTTGGTTAGGAGTATTCAGAACGTGTTCCAATGCTTATACCACTCATTTTCCGTTCACATGCAACGGGTCGGAATCTTGTCTGAGACCTCGGGTGTGCCCAATGGTTGCTTTTGGCCTTTCCTGCGTAAGGCGCAGTGAAGATTGCATAATTTTTTCTTACATCCTTTCTGCGTGAAATGTGGTTTGACTTGTGAGTCTCGTGGGTAGTGTGCTTGTGTGTTTTTTTCTCATGTGTGAGATTACCATATCTTATTGGTTTGCTTCAAATGTTGTATTTACTTTGCATAACACTTGCATAAATGCTTCATTACAGCCCTCTTTGCATAATCATAAGTTATGCTCTTGCATCATGCATGTCATTTGCATTTTGCCCCAGCCTGCAGGCATATCTCTATATTGTTATATTGAATGTTTGTCTGAGTCTTCGGCCTTGTCAAAAATGGGTCGTCTCTAGACTTTCACATTCACTCTCGTCATTTCATGACTTCCGAGTTCTGTCAAAGAGAGGCAACTGTAGACACCCCATTTTTGACCGTCCTCAAGACTTGGATATGCCTACAGGTACATCCGATGACAAGTTTGATTGCTCGTCAAGTACTCGAATTTCGCAGCGGAACGTCACAGGTTTGACCTTTCTAAACCCTATATCCTTTTTGCTCCATTTTTGGACCATGTGTTGGTCCTTTCAGCATGATTCTTGTGGTGCACTACCGGCCATCAATTTAGCCCTGCCGGCCATCAATGAGGCACTGCCGGCCACCACTGATGGCCGGCCAGCCACCATGTTTCAACAGATATTATTTTAGATCTTTTGAGCCAGCTGTGGCTCACTGAGCCATCCTCCATACACGTGTATAGAGGGATGAAGGCAAGTTTCAAGCTTGTCAAGTAAGCTTTTGCTCACATTGCTTATATAAGGGGAGGTCCCTCTCCTTCTCCGGAGGTTCAGAAAAAATTTAGAGACAAAATATATCTCTCTCTAGAATTCTCACTCTCTCTGTTTATATTGTGCTCAATAGTGCCTTAAAGTATGTTTTCTTCACATTTTTGCAAAGGAACACCTAGTCAAACACCACTACCTTGGAGCTGAGGTTCTTGAAGGTTTGTTTGGAACTCAAAAGGCTGGTTTTGGCTCAGAGGAAGACCTGTCTTGCTGCTGTTCTTCAAGGGTGAGTATATTTCCCTTTTACGCTTATTCTTGCATACCATCTTAGCCACCTTTGCATGTTGTTTTGGGCCTAGTTGTCAACTACAAAAAGCTCTGATTTTAAGTGTTAAAAATGTTGGTTTGAGTCCTTGTTGGAGTTAGGGGTGGTCTACCCTCTTTCTTTGCTTATTTGTAAGCTTTTAAGCCATCCTTTGAAGCTTTTGTAATAGCCTTTGCATGGCCTTTGTACCACTGAAACTCAGAGAAATTTCAGTGGTGAAAAGGTGGTTTTGAGGTCCAAAATGGGAGGGGGTGGTCCCCTCTCCTCTTGTCTTGCTTGCTTGTGTTGTTGGCCTATCAAATGAGCATGTGTTTCTCATCTTTTGTGACTTAGTTCAAGTTTGTATTTGACTTTGTTTTGACATGCCTTAACTCTGTTTTTCGGTGTTTGGGTCACCTCTTGCTTGCTTTTGGTACTTGTAGTGCAATCATGCTTGTTGGCCTAACATGCTCCATGCTTTAGTTCACCATTCTAGCATGTGCTAGCTTTGCTCCTGCACATTTTTGCCACTGATTTAACATGGTTGAGGCCTATTTTAAGTGGTCTTGGTCATATATGCTTAGCTTTGTGTAGCTATAGTGTAGTTGGGCTTCACTTGCTTTGTGTTTGAGGTCCTTATCATGCTTTGAATGTGATGATTGCATGCCTTAGCCTCATTTCTCACATGATTTCAGTGTATATAGCATAGTCACACTCTCACATGTTCCACTCTTTCAATGCTTTTGAGAGATGTGCCTCATGCCTTGTTTGTGAGCCAATACGTACGCATGCTTGTCTAAGCTTTGGGGCTATCATTTCAACATGTTTTGGCCTTTGATTTGGCATGGTTGAGCTTTGTCTAGAGTTGGTTTGGTTGTTTAGGCTATGTATTGCATACTTCTTGTGTAGTGCTCTTTACTAGCCTTGTACTTTAGGTCTTCTAGCATGCCTTATTTGTGATGTTTCTGTGATATGGCATCATTTAACACATAATTTCAGAGCATATAGCCTTGTTATACCCTCATGTTTATCACTCTTTAATTGTGTTTGAGAGTTGAGCATTATGCCTTGTTGATGAGCCAATGCATGAACATTATTCTCTTGCCTTTCATGCTATCATTTCAGATCATCTTGGCCACTGTTTTGGCATGCATGAGGTCTGTTTGGGGTTGGTTTAGTCCATTGAGTATTGTATTGCATGGTCCTAGTGTTGTATCCTTCAATAGTTTTAATGCTTAAGTCTCTTAACATGTTGTGCATGCGTTGTTTGCATGTTAGAGTCTTGCATTTCATGCCACGATGAACATGTTATTTGCATTGCATCGTGTTCAACCGGACGTTATGTTGAACACAAGGTGGATTGGCCCACTTCATACTCAAAGTGATGAAAGTGAGCCAATCCCCTTTGTCTCCATTGCCTTTGATCACTCATGATAAGGCCGTGGTCTTAGTGTCTTGTTTGTTGTGCATTCATCGAATTTGTGCAAGTTGGATCTTTGGCCATCATGCATTGCGAAGCTTGATTGATGGTCTTGGATCCAATGATGCCTCTCCCTTGATGTTTTGAGGTGATATGGAGTTGCATAGTACGTACATACCCTTGGGAGACCCTCCATTTTCCTCTAGTTTGTGCTCTGTTGCAGAATGGTAGTGTAGCACACCAGTGGCTGGCAGTGCCTTGCAGATGGCCGACAGTGCCTTACAGATGGCCAGCACTGTTTCATCATTGGCCGGCAGTGAACATCATTGGCCGGCAGGTGGCCGGCAGAAGCTCCTCATGGCCGGCAGGCCACTGGTGGATTCCCCAGAGTTAGTTTGGTAAGGTGGAGCAGAAATTTCATAAAGACACCCTGCAAACAGAGCCTCTCAAGAGCAAACCAGAAGGCATTTCGAGGCAGCAACCGAGAGCATGCATCCTTCATTGTTCAAGGCAGAGCTGAGGCAGCCTAGTTTACATATCTTACATGCTTAGTTAGATGTCATGATTAGTTAATTTGTTAATAAATTAAAATGTTGTAATAATTAGTAATTGGTTTGCTAGTTATTCAATTGATTTGTAATAATTAGTCTAAATTAGCTTAATTGGATTAGTTAGCTTAGCTTAGCAGAGAATAGCTTTGCTTATTCATTCAAACCCTCCGCCGAGAGGGCACAATGTCATAATAAGGGTGCGTGTGTGTGTGCATGTCTTCCAACCCGCACGTCTTTTTCCTTTTTACTTAACCGCTTTTGATGGTTAGTTTAGGGCATATTTCAATTAGCATACCGTATGTTTTGCATGTGTGCATCATTCATTCGTCTTACATGCACTGGGCTCAGCGCATCATTCAAACCGCATTGTATTTCAATACCTACTTGAATACGTGTTTCAAAGCATGTTATCAAGTGTTACATTCATATGCCATCTTAGGTAGCCGAGCCTATTTTAGTCGCATTTTGCATGTGTTGCATTAGGCACTTAACATAGCTAGGATCATGCATGATTTCTAACTAGCTTCTGTTTTGGCTTGGAATACACTGTAAGTGTTTACGCTTTAGCATACTTGCATGAGTGTGAGTGTTGCCGTGATAGCATTCTTGCCATGAGGCTATTTGCGTAAATACTAAATTGCATAAATGCCTGTGGATGAATGCTTTATTGCTTGAATTGGAACAATTCATCAAATGTGAGTTTTAAGCCCACTTTGCGGAGTGACAAATCATGTTGTTTTAAGCCCACTTGAGGGTGGCAAATCCGCGTTTTAGCCTACTTGCGAGTAGCACTTCCCAAACCATTTTCGAAAAACAAACATGAGATGTTTTGTTCCAAATCATGTGATTTAGTCTATACTTGTATGCTATGCGCATCATATAGTAAGGCTAGCTAATAAACCGGAATAAGAACACATATGTTTTCAAAATAACATATCATGCTTAGTAGAGGCCGATCCTTTGATCGGGCGAGAGGGGGTGCTCATTTCAGGACCTTCCCCTCTCGTACCCAAGTTCTCGAGTTGAGGCAACTTTGGTGATGATAGACACGTGGCCTTAGGCACGAGTCAGGGTTTCCTAAATTTTCCAAAACAAAATATTTAGGTGGTGACTCTGAAATCTGGCAAAGCAGTCTATGTTTGGCACTTTTTGATTAAAATCGATTTTCTAAAACGATTTTCCGGATTTGGACTCTTTGGTGATTTATTAGTCTTGCATTGCACTTTGTGAGATTAGATTCAGAACCGTAACAAGAGTCCGAACTGTAGTAGCTAGAACTCAATTCGCGCCCTTTCCGAAATGGGGGGCTGCGCGGAGAGAGTTTCGGGCGGTCTACAGTAGGCTCCACGGTTACAATGGCGAGCAACCCATTGATCTTGTGGGAAACGAGAGTACATGCCAAACTTCTTGTCGTCTTTCGGCTCAGTGCGTCTGCCACCACGTTAGCTTTGCCCGGATAGTGATGGATCTCTACATCATAGTCTTTCATAAATTCTAGCCACCGCCGTTGCCTCATATTCAATTCCTTCTGTGTGAACAGATATTTAAGACTCTTGTGATTAGTGTAAATCTCGCAGGTTGCACCGTAGAGATTATGACGCCAGATTTTGAGAGCAAAGATCACCGCAGCCAATTCCAAATCATGAGTCGAGTAGTTCTTCTTATGAGTCTTTAGTTGTCACGCCGCATAAGCAATGACTTTTCCATTTTGCATGAGAACGCAACCCAAACCATTGTATGAGGCATCACTATAGATTACGAACCCATCTGCTCTAGTAGGGAGTGCTAGTATAGGGGCTGACACAAGTCGACTTTTTAATTCTTAAAAGCAACGCTCCTGTTTATCAGTCTATTCAAAGGGTGTGTTCTTCTGAGTTAGCTGAGTCAAGGGCGATGCTATTTTTGAGAAATCTTGCACAAAACGTCGATAATAGCCAGCTAGACCCAAGAAACTTCGGATTTCTGACACGTTAGTAGGTTGTGGCCAGTTCACGATTGCTGTAACTTTTTGGGGGTCAACCGAGATGCCATCTTTGTTAATGACATGACTGAGAAAGTGTACACTAGTGATCCAAAATTCGCATTTCTTTAACTTGGCATAAAGTTTGTGATTACGTAGTGTTTGTAGAACCGTTGGCAAGTGCTGCTCATGGGCCTTTGGTGACTTGGAGTATATGAGGATGTTGTCAATGAAGACGATGACGAACTCGTCAAGATAGGGTTTGAACACTCGGTTCATGAGGTCCATGAAGGCTGCTGGGGCATTTGTGACACCAAAACGCATGACAAGAAACTTGTAGTGCTCGTAACGGGTGCTGAAGGCAGTCTTTTCGATGCTTTCCGCTTTGACTTTTAGCTGATGGTAGCCAGAAGGCAAATCGATTTTGGAGAATACTTGGGCGCCTTGAAGTTGATCGAACAAGTCATCGATTCGTGGCAGAGGATACCGATTCTTGATGGTGACCTTGTTCAGCTCCCGGTAATCGATGCACAATCTCATCGTGCCATCCTTTTTCTTTATGAACAATACTGGAGCTCCCCAAGGTGAGGTACTAGGTCGAATAAAACCTTTGTCCAATAGTTCTTGGAGTTGAGTCTTCAGCTCTTTCAATTCTGTCATCGACATGCAATAAGAAGCTTTTGATATTGGTTGTGTGCCAGGTTGGGTTTCAGTGGTGAATTCGATCTCCCGATCAACTGGAATACCGGGTAGATCTTCAAGAAAAACATCCGGGAATTCTCGAACCACGGGGATTGCATCAACGGTGGGGGCCTTTTTTTGCGTATCAATCACATAACAAATATAACTATCACAACCCTTTCTTAAAAGTTGTTGAGCCGTTATCGAGGATATAATACAGGGAGGGTTAGAAACTCCAGCCCCATCAAAGACAAGTTTGGGTTGGTTTGGTAACCTGAGGGAGACTTTTTTGGCTTTACAATCGATAGAGGCGTGGTTGGCAGCCAGCCAATCCATACCTATGATTATATCAAAGTTTCCAATGCGGAGGGGAATCAAGTCTACATATAAGGTTTTTCCTTTTAAGAATATAGCACAAGACCTGTACACATCGGTACTGCAGGCAGACTTACCGGAAGGAAAAGACACAAAAAATATATATCCTAATGGTTCGGGTGTTGACGCCAACTTGGCAACAAAGTGTGGTGCAACAAAAGAATGAGTTGACCCAGAGTCAATGAGGACATGAGCTAAATGACCATGGACATAAAGTATACCTGACACAACATTTTCGATAACTTCTGGTTTTCCAGGTACCAAGACGAAAGCCCGACCTTGGCGTTTTTGGTCCTTCTTTTCTCCTCCAGGTCCTGCGGGTCTCCTGATTGGGCCAGAGGGGCTGGCTATAGGATTAGTCAACTTTGGACAATCCCTCAACAAGTGGCCAACCTGTCCGCATTTAAAACATGCTCCCGTGTCTCGATAGCATTGTCCCCAATAAGCCCTCTCACAAGTGGGGCAAATTGGAACAGTGCCACATCGGGGGTTGGTAGGACCTTGATGGCCTGAGCGAGTTGTGGCCATATTCACCTTTTTGGGAGACGCAACACTGGATCTTCTGTTATTTCTTTTCTAGAATTGCTTCTTGTGGCTTGGTTCCCCAAAACGCGAGGCTTTAATCCCCTTTTCTACAATGTACGCCCGGTCCACCACTTCTGTATAGGTTGGCAGTTTCAAGACCTCGAGCCTGTTTTTAATTCCAGTATTCAATCTTGCTTCAAATTTTCTTACTTTTCGAGTTTCGGTGGGGATGACGTATGTTGCAAAGCGAGCGAGTTGTGTGAACTTGCTTTCATATTCGGCCATCGTCATGGTTCCTTGCTTTAGATGTATGAATTCGGATGCCTTCTGTTCCCGCAATAAATCTGGAAAGTATTTTTTGTAGAATACTTCCAAGAATCTTGCCCAAGTCATAATTTCTTCTTTGGCTAGAGTAAGAAGCCACCATTCCTGTGCATTGTCTTTGAAAGTGAAAGTAGCGAAAGTTACCTTCTGTCTTTCGATACAGAGAAGCCACCATTCCTGTGCATTGTCTTTGAAAGTAAAAGTGGCGAAAGTTACCTTTTGTCTTTCGGTGCAGGGTAGGGCGCGAAAAATCTTTTCCATGTCTTT
This sequence comes from Camellia sinensis, assembly GCF_004153795.1. Taxonomy (NCBI): domain Eukaryota; kingdom Viridiplantae; phylum Streptophyta; class Magnoliopsida; order Ericales; family Theaceae; genus Camellia; species Camellia sinensis. The sequence continues at coordinate 130,873 of NW_021025140.1, read as the reverse complement.
CACCCAAGCATTTGCTACCATTGGGTCTGGGCCGCCGATAAATGTGGTGGGTTTCAAATCTTGGAACTATTTTTTGGTAACCAGCTCTTCTCGCCGTTCTGGCATCCCATTATTGATGTTAGTTTGCAAGGCTTGCAAAAAGCTAGTAACCGTTCTTTCCATTATTCTTTCCATCGATTCAGTGCCACTAACTGATGACTCACTTCCATTACTATTATTAGCCATTCTACAAAGTAATAAACGAGGCGATACATTCACAACGCAGCATATATATAAGCATGTGTAGCGCAATCTATATTTATATAAAATGCCAACTTTACATTTTTTTTTTTTTTACAATTCATATTACATTAGTAATGGACAACATACAAAAAGATTTTCTGCTACCCAAATCTAGAGTGGTGGGTCAAATGGGCCGAAAAACCATGGGAAATAGTGTTGCATAAAAAGCTCAAATTCCCACCCTAACTGGACTACACCAAAACACATCCATGCTACTTGGACTGTGAAAATGGGGATGGACTGTATGTGTCCCAAAAATGCTCGGTCGACAATCCAGCCAAGTGTCTCAATATATGACAGGTCATTATTAAAGTCAGCATTTTGAATATTAATGATCTCCAGTGGGTTAGGGGCTGTGGTGAAAATATAGTCTTCAGAGTACACGTTCCCTTTTTTGGCCACAAACTCTGGGGGTAGAGGACCTATGATATAATGCGGCCGGTCATGACCCGGGGCAACGCCAAGGACGCGAGATGGTCCAAGAAAACGTCTGCGTGTATCGACAAGGCTGTGCCTCCATAATAAATGTGGGACATTGGTAGGGTCAGCCTGAATATAAACTGGCCGACCCATCAACCGGGCAAGGCCTGGGTGCAATCCCCTAACTATGTCCTCTGAGTCTCCCCAACCCTCAGGTGAGGCGGGGGCGGGGGCGGGGTGCTCGGCTAAGATTTCATCTAAATTGATGGCCTGGAGCTCATCCCAAAAAGCCTCATCCAGATTAAGCTCTGACATTCCTACAACACCAGAATAAATGTGAGATTTTACACAAAAAGACTAATGTTGCAGGTAAATATTTGTTATTATTTTATTTTATTATGTTTATCTAACTATAGTTTTATTTATAACTTTTTGAACTTCTTGATCAAATTAAAATAGTTTTTTTTTTTTAAAACCGTTGCTCTGATACCACCTTTGTCACGACCCAATCCCAAGGGCTTAGGGTTGGAATCGCAATTTACTAACTTATTTTATTTGTAGCAAATTAAACTGTGCAAGCGAAATAAAAATAATTAAACAAAAAATTTACTTCATTTTACTATTTTTTTTTAAAAAAAAGAAAAATACATCTATAGAGCTTTAGTTATTTTATTAATCAATGACCGGCCCCGAGTAGCACAAAAAGGAAGCAAAAAAAAAAAAAAAGATAAAAAAAAAAGGTTCAATAACAATCCATGTGCAGGTTCCATTTTGTGGGGTTATGAGTTTCCCTTACATCTCGTCACTTGAGAGGGTAACAGGTATAAGCACACAGCAGAGTGAGAAATATTATGCCAAGAGTATAGGGAATACAAAATAACCATGGATAGTTAGTTAAGCCAAACCATTTACATAACTCAATTTGGTAAATAAATTATTTAGGTGGCAGAAGCTAAAATACCAAAATTATGTAAATAAATAACCATAACCACGGTACAAAACAAAACAGAACAGAGGTCACTAAAGTGACAATTAGAACAGAGGTCAATGGATCCATGACAAACAGAGGACCACAAAGTGGTCAAACAGAGGCAAGTGGTTATTTAAGTCTCCCAAGGCATGAGACTCCCGTGGTGGTACTTACAAAACATAATTGTATATAAGGTCATAGTCAAATATCCATGGGTTTCATTTTTTACAAATAGAGTTCAAAAAATAATCTACGTAACTAAAATATTAATATAGTTTATAATAGTTTATAAAACATAACTTGTATAAAATAAACTATGGTAAGTTAAAACATACATAAAATATATTATGGTGACTCAAGGTATAATATAACTCACCTTACTATTGACCCTTAAACTTATTCCACTATCACAACCTTTTTACTATAAGCTCCTTACTTTCAGTATTCACGTACCTCTCTCTCATTTTTCTTTCTTTCTTTCTTTCTTTCGTTTTTCCTTCCTTCATTCACAAACACTCCTACTTCTTTTATACTACTAACTGAGCCCTAGTTGGGTAACACGTAACCTCTCTATCGAGGGCCATTATTATGCTAATAGATTTGAATTTTAATTATAGATTTGAATAAGAGATTTGAATCTTTTAGGATAAGTATAGATGCTTCTTAAATACATATACTTGGGCTAGCATTATTAAGGCATTGTTTGGGCCAACATTACTAAGAATTTGCTGGGCTAACAATAGATCATTAATTTTCTTTTCTTTTTATTTATTTATTTATTTTGGAGCTAAATTTTCAGTGTTCATATTGTAAATTAAATTACATTTTATCATAAAATTATTTATTTTATTTTACTTTACAGATTATTATTATTATTCCTGTTATCAATATCATTATTTATTTACTATTTTTAACTCTAATTTGACCCATCTAGTATTATAATTCCATAAATGTGTTAATTTGGTCTCAAATAATAATCTTTAATCAATCTCATATTTGATAACCCAATGCCAAATTGGATTTCTATATTTATTTATTATTTATTTATTTAATAATACATCATCACATACAACCATAATTATATTTAACTATAAATATTTATGTAGTATTTAATTAAACGTTCAGAGTGTGACAGTTGGACTTAGATTTAAACTTAGTCTTAGTTTGGACTGGGCTTAAACTTGTGCTTGTGCTTGTGCATATGCTGGGTTTGATCTTGGACTTGGACTTAATATTGAGTTTAGGCTAAGTTATATTGTGCTGGGTTTAACTTGTGCATATGTTTGAGAATTGGGTTTGGATCGAGTTGTGACCCAACATTAGTATTCATTTTGTGACCAATCTAGTTAATTTATTCAACCATCATTATATACATATTTATTTATATATTTTAAGCACATGGGAGGTTTAGAGATGACCATATTAGTAGCCATAGGTTTTCAACTTTTGTATCTCCAGCCCTAATGGCTAGAGTTGATGGCCTTGGTTAATGGCATTTGATGGCCCTATTGATGTATAGTGTAACGATTCCGATTTCGATCCTTCTTTCATGTTTTGCCACTTCGACTAGGCCGGTCGGGGATCGAGCTGCCCGGTCAGCTCGTGGGGGTCCAAGGGATAGCGCCCTGGCGGGGTCGAGGGGCAGCGCCCCTGAAGCAAAAATTCAAAATGCATTCAAAGTTGCTTGTCTGCTCGAGCGGCCGTTTATGCGCTCGAGCGGAGAATGTTTGGTTTCAGAAGTTTGACTTGTCTATAAAAGTACTGGGTTAGTGTATTTATTGCTCAAGCAGGGCTTTCCACACTCGAGCGAACCATGTTATATCAGTTCATGAATCTGATATTTCAGATCACTTTTTCAGTCCTCTCTCTATCTAAAACTCTCCAGAAATCCAGATCGGGAGCTTCTCTCTCTAGAAGTCATATTCTCTCTTTGATTTCTCCAAATCCATTGGGATTTAGACCTAAGTTATTCACCAAAGTTGGTTATCATCTCGAGGGTTTCGTTGTGTGTAGTGAAGATCGAGTTTTGACACCGTTGATTTTAGGGGTTTCATCTCATTTCTTCTTCAAAACTTGAGGTAGGGATTTTCTTAGAGTTATATATATATTTTTGCAAGATCTTGATGATTTTTGAAATCATCTTTTGATAGCTTTGAAAATTGATTGTTAATTTAAGAAGTTGAGCGATTTTGAAAGTGGATTTGTCTCTTGTTCTTATAAAATGATTTTATGGGTTTTGATCTTCGTTGATTGAAGAAAATATGATTTTGGAAAGTTTTCTTTCAAAAGATTTGAGTTGTATAGTTTTGGTGAGAAAACCTAGAATTTGGGAATTTTTTTTAAAGAGACTGAAAATCCATAAATGATATTGTTATATTTATTTTGTGTGTTAAAATAAATGGATGTTTGGAAAATTTCTTATTTATATTTATATAAATGATGAATTTTAGGGAATATGAGAATTGTTGTTCATTTTGAAAATTATTGTTCAAAACGTTGAAATAGTCTTGAAATGACTAATTGTTGAGGATACTTAAGAAGAGGGAATTGTGTTATTCCTTAG
>NW_021025140.1:63583-124227 GCF_004153795.1 Camellia sinensis | reverse complement strand
GTTTTACTTGGCACTCCCCAACCTGGAGGGATACTACCAAGGTATCATTATGCGGATTCAGGCTCCTTGGTCTTTACGACCATGTCGTCGATGTAGACTTCTACTGTTCGGCCAATCAGGTGTTTGAACATTTTGGTTACCAGCCTTTGGTAAGTTGCTCCTGCGTTTTTCAACCCGAAAGGCATTACACTGTAACAGTACAGGCCTTTTGGGGTGATAAACGCTGTCTTCTCTTCGTCTAGGGGGTACATGGTGTAGACACCCCATTTTTGACCGACCTTAAGACTTAGACGTCACCGATTGAGCGCTCGGTGATGTTGCATATTGTGCTCGTTCAGAAGTTTCAGAGTCTTGGCTGCGAGCCTTACCTCCGGACTTCCGGACTCTTTCATGCTTTGCCTCAGTTTGCGAACCAGGCTCGGTTTTCTCTGTTTTCTCTTCATGAAGGGAGGGAGAGGTCTCGTAGATCATCTCTCAGTGGTCGTAGGCTACGTTTTGTGGTCGTAGGCCATTTTGCCCGTTTGGAGTCCGGTTCCCGGTGTTTCAGAATCGTTGGGCATGTGCCTCGGTTCGGGACCGCTTAACCATCTCCGTTTGCTCCGATTTTTGGCATACTTCTTATTTTCTCCCTTTTGAGGGACACTGTGGCCCGGGAAACCAACTTCGTGGTCGAACATCGCTCCCGGTGCCTAACAGTCAGTTTTCGGGGCCTCGGGCTGCGTGTTTCGGCCCCCGAACCTTCGTTTTGCTTTGGTTTTGGTTCATTTTTGGCAGGGACCTCTGTTTCATTAGTAAGAAGGCTGTAGAAGGGTGGGAGGCCAGTAATTGTTCTGTCAGCCAACTTTATCCCTTCATCGCCCTCCGTCGCTCGATTTTCCTCACTTCAAAGCCAATGTTGAACACCCTTGGGCCATTTTCTTGAACCCTAAACCACATATTTGTGATGTACACATCTCGGAGGCCACCAATATTTGGTGGCTGGCCAGTAATTGCTGTTGACCCTTTTGAACCCCTTTGAAAAGTGGGTTGTTCTCCCTCCTGGTTCACTTTTTTCAGTGTTTAACCACAAGGTTGTGTTGTGCACACATCAGAGGCTCTCTATTTGTGGTGGCCGGCCATTAATCACACTTGACCCTTTTGACCCTTGGCCGGCCGGCCATGGGAAGTAGCCGGCCGGCCACCTGTAACCTAGATAAGCAGCCGGCCAGAATCCTCACATCATCTACAATGCAGAAGTGTATTCATTTTCCCCCCAGATTCTAAATCCGGGGGGCTGCTTTTTGGAGGGAAACTTGGTTGGTTTTCCCTCCATTTTCCCCCCCTTTTCCCCCCCTTTTGGCCTATATATCAGCAGCTCCAGCTGCTGGTTTAGGGTTACAAAAATCCCCCCTAAGCTCCATTGTTGTATCTCTCTTTCTCCCTCTCTTCCAAGCTCCAATCCTTCAAACCCTACACCATTTTGCACTACACCTCATAGCACCACATCCCCAACTTCCATTCCAGCAACTGGAGGTTGTTCTTCAGAGCCTAAGAGTCACCAAACTCAAGCCAAGAGTTGCCTAAAGCTTGGTCTTCAAGGGTAAGCACAATTTTCTCTCTTTTTAGCTTATTTTTGTATCCTTTCTAAGTCATATTTGCTTGCTGTTTTGGGCTCTGACCCTAACTGGAACTAGGCTTATTTTGAGCCATTTTTCATGTTTGTTTAAGGGCCTCACACTGTTTGAGGCCTCCTTGTTGCACTTGCTTCATTATCCCTCTTGTATGCATATTCCTTGTGTAGTATTTTTGGCCTATGTGTAGACTGTTTTGAGGCATGTCATAAACTGTAAAGTTTCTTATTTTGAGCCCTTATTCAATATTTTTGAAGGGCTCATTGCTGTTTGAGGCTTCCATTTGCTACTTGCCATTATATCTCTCTTTTGGCCATATTTTTGCATGATTTGTTAGCCTCTTTTGCTTCTGTTTTTGGGCTGTGGTCCGACCTACAAGTGACCTTATTTTGACCCCCTATTCATGTTTCATGTAAGGTCTTTCACTATTTGAGACATCCTTTATATACTTTGTGTTATATCTCTCTTTTGGGTCTTATTTTGTGTAGTATCTTAGGCTTGCATGCATACTGTTTTGGGTCCGGCTATCAACTGTAAAGTGAAATATTTTTGGCCCCTCTTCAACATTGTTGAAGGGACTATTTGTGTTTAAGGCCAGAAACCACTACTTGCTTCTTTGTCCATCTTTTGGCCCTTTTCTTGCATGTGAGCTTAGCCATACCTGTGTTGGTTTTTGTGGTTTGTTGTAAACTGTAAAACATCATATTTTTGGCCCCTCTTCAACATTTTTGAAGGGCCCTAATCTGTTTGGGGTCAGCAGCTGTGAGTTGCTTCTTTACCTCACATTTAGGGCCATTTTTGCATGCTGGTTTTGCCCTATTTGTGTTTACTTTTTGGCCTTGATTAAAACTGAAAACATGCTTGTTTTGGGGCTGCCTTGAATTTGTCTTCACATGTCATGATCAAATAATGCATGCTTGATGTAGCTACAAGTCATCTCATATGCTTAATCTTGCATTTCGGGACCATTTTCATGCATCGGGTGCCATGTGTTCATGATTTGGGGCTGTTTTGGGTCATGTTTTGCTGCTGAAACTTGTATGTTTGTATGCCATATTTCATGCCTCGCCATGTCTTGATAGAGTGGCATTTTGTGCCTTAGGGTCGGTCCTTGGTTTGCGTGCATGCGTGCACGCATCTCGAGTGTCTCATTTTCATCTGATGGCCTCCTATGTGAGTGTGGCTGAGGTCCACTTGTATTGGTGTAAGTCCATTGTGCATTGTGCATGCCATTTTATTTCATAGCATTGCGTATGCTAGGTTGTATGTTAGCGCATTGTGTATGCCATTTCATAGCATTGTGTATGCTAGGTTGTATCTTAGTTGCATTTCTTGCATATCATGCATACTGCATCGTGCTTGGGATAAGGGTTAGCCCGAGCACGGGAAACAAGGTACGCTTCGTACTCCGAGTGACGAAATGTGCCTCAATTCCCCAGTCACCGACACTCCGGATTATCCATGATGGAGTCTAGGTTTTGTTTTGTTTTCATGTGCATTCATTCTATATTGAGTTGCACAATTCGACTCCTTGGCCATCATGCATCGAGATGCGTGATTGGTGGCACGAGGATCGAGGCATGCATACATTTGTCAAAATACATTGCCATGTCCTTTTCCTGCTCTCTGTTGCAGCAAATCAAGAATCAGCAGTCTTCCAGGACTTGGCACGCTTTCCAAGAAATCAATCGCAAACAGAGGCTAATTAGGGCATCTTAGTGGATTTTCGCGCAAGGCAACCCGAACATGCATCATCCATCATCCGGGGCGGAGTCAAGGCAGTCCCTGGCATGCATGCCAGTTTACAGCTTTCTTAGTTAATTTGTAAATTAATTAGGAATTTGTATATATTTGGACTGTATTATTTTGGACTGTATTATTTGGACTGTACTGTTCAAACCCTCTGCGCGAGGGCATAATTGTAATAAGTGTGGGTGAGTGTGATGTATGCCTTCCAACCCCACATCTTTCTTCCCTTTTATTTACCTGCTTATGATGGTTAGATTAGGGCATGTTTCAATTAGCATACAGTATGATAGCATGTTTGCATTCATTCATCTGTTTTGCATGCACCGGGCTCAGCGCATCATACTAACTGCATTGTATTTTCAATTCCAAGTTGAGTACATGTTAGCTGTAGCATCTCATATGCCATGTTTAGAATAGCCGAGCCTGCTATAGTTGCATTTTTGCATGTGTTGCATTAGGCATTTCTGTATAATTAGGATCATGCATAGATTTCTAATTGGTTTCTGTTTTGGCTTGGAGTACTCAGTGAGTTTTATGCTTTAGCATCCTTGCATGCGTGTGAGTAATTGCCATGAATAGCATGCTTACCATGAGGCTATTTGCTTATGTGATATAACTGCCTGAATGCCTATGGGTGAAGGTTGGGTTATTTGGATTGGAACAAATCATCAACTGTGAATTTTTAAGCCCACTAGATAATGGCAAAACCATCTTTTCTTAAGCCCACCTGAGGGTGGCAAAATCTGCATTTTAAGCCTACTTGCGAGTAGCAAACCATCTTTCAAAAACAAACATGAAATGTTTGTCCAATTCAGGCGAATCCATCTATAACTTGTATGCTGTGCGCATCACAAGTAATCTAGGCTAATAACCGGAATAGAAACACACAATGTTTTCAAATAATAGATATCACGGTTAGTAGAGTCCGATCTTGACGGCGACGGGGGTGCCACGAAGTTGACCTTCCCCAATCGGTACCTAAGTTCCGAGCCGAGGCAACTTTTGTGATGACGGACATCGTGGTCCTTAGGAAACGAGTCAGGGTTCCTAATATTTCCCCAAAAATAAAATATTAGGTGGCGATCGTGTATCGGCAAAGCAGTCCATGTTTGGCACTTCTCTTCAAAAAATCTGTTTTCTCCAAAACGATTTGCCGATTTGGACTCTTGGGTTCATGGACTTAGAACCTGACAATTGAGAGTCCTGAGCTGTAGTTGAGACCCAACATCGAACGGAACGGGACCGGGGATTTCCTCACCGGGCCGTTGCGGGGACGTCTACACATACTTGTTAGAAAATGAACCTCAAAGCTTAAGGCAGCAATGACAGGTCCTGAAGCACCTTGTGGAAAAAGAGGTCTGTTAATAATGAAATTGAAAAGAGCGCATCGACGTTCGACACAATACCAAATCATGACTTGGGGCAAATACTTAATCACTAACCATCCCACGCACGCTTATCCTACGTAACCTCGTTGGAATAAGAGCGGCAGAAATTTCAAAAGAAAAATTGAAAGTCTAGATGTTCAGATTGACAAGATGCATAAAAATATCATATACCTAATGGGTCTCGCAATAAAGTGCTTCACGCGAGGTTAGCATAACCACGTGACAAGGGTCTCGGACTTATTTGATAACAAACATTATTCACCATTGAATGAGCATAAAGAATATACCATCCATCGCCCATGCGCCTGTATGTTCTATAGCAGCGTATGTTTAATTTAGAAGTACATCAAATTGGGATGTTAAGACGGCTTTCTTAAACGGTGATTAAAGATGAAAGAGATCTATATGAAACAACCCGAAGGTTCTGTAGTATCAGGCAAGAAAAGAAAGTTGTCCGACTTGTAAAATCCCTTTATGGATGAAAACAAGCACCAATAAGCAATAGCAGTTAAAAAGTTTGATCATGCAATGAACTTACAATGGCGTTAAGGAAAAACGAATGTACAAATGCGCGGTCTATGTTTAAAAAAACCACTGGACCAAGAATATGTCATGTTGTCGTTATTGTGGATGACATGCTACATGGGAAGCAGTCAATAAATATGATTAAATCAACTTAAGCAGATGCTTAACAAAAAGATTTAATATGAAAGATATGGCGGTCGCAGATGTTATATTAGGAATGAAAATTACTAAAAACATCATAATTTTTTTAATTTATGACGGATATGCATGATCTCAATCTTCATTATATTGAGAAAATTTTTGATAAATTTATCAAGGATATTGAAATAGCTAGAACACCGTAGGACGATCAGTTCCTTTATTTATCGAAAATAAAGGTGTGCAGGTCTCGGTTAAAAACTTCCCAACTCATTGGGAACGCCATAATGTACCTAAATGAATGTACTCGTTCCTGATATAGCTATGCTATCAGTAAAATGAGTAAGGTACACTAGAACCCGGAGAAGACCATTGGAAAAGCCGCATCATCGGGTTCTGAGATATCTAAGATTTACGCGTGATTCATGGTTTGAACTTTACTCGATATCCAGCAGTACTCGAAGGTTATGTGCATGACAATTGGATATCGGATACTAAAGATTAACAAAATCCACTAGTGGATATGTCTTTACTCTGGGACCTTTGTTTCTTTGGAAGTCACGCAAACAAACTTGCATCGCACGATCCACAATGGAATCGAGTCATTGCTGTTAAGACAAACAGGTTGAAGAAAAGCAGAATGCTGCGCACTTCTTAGAAGCATTCCAATTGTGGCCAAAACCTGTGCCAGCATTTTGCATTCATTGTGATAGTCAATCTGCAATAGGCCAGGGCACAGAATCACTAGGTATTAATGGTAAGTTCACCATAAATATTCGTTCGTCGAAACATTAATACCGTAAGGCAATTTGTTGTCAAACGGAATAATCTCAAGTAGGATTATATAAAATCTAAAGAGGAATATGCGGATCCGTTAACAAAAAGTTTGACAAAAAGAGTAGTGTATATTCATCAAAGGGATGGGATTAAGCCTCATACATAAGAGTCGTCATAATTCGGCTAACCCTACTATATGACTGGAGATCCCAAGAACGAAGTTCAAAGGGACAACTAAGTATGTTATTGGCTTCACCAGAAATCCACCCAAGGGATTAAAAATTCCCTACCCATTCCGTATGGTGAAGAGTATATCTGTAACATATGTGTATGCAGAGGTAAAAGGATAAGGTCTTTACTTTTAATGCATTACTGTACTTGATTAAGGTTATAAACATTCAGATGAGTATTAGTAGGGTATTCTGCACAATAAGAATCACCTAGTATGAGTGTTGAACACTGGGGCCGGTTTCTATGAGAATGAAGAAGGCTAAAATTCTCTAGAAAACACTTATGAAAATACCAGCTGGCGTTCAAGGCCAAAATGAACACAACAGTGAGAACCAACGATGTGTAAAGAATTTTGTGTGAAATCTATTGTCCTTGGCTTACACAAAACGGCTGAACAATCTCAAGGCATTCGCGTCCATGTGTAGCCAGTAGTCCGATAGGTTTATCACTAGGAAGGTTCAAGGCCAACACCAAACTACTATCCTGATGCAAGATATTTTCGACTTTATACTCTTCGTTAAATCTGCATATTGTTGCATTTCCGTTTTATCAAATTCCATTCATGTGGAGGATTGTGGAAATGGTAGAAAAATCTGGGTAAAACAGAATTTTTTCTCAAGTTTGGTCTATTTTTAGTGGTGCCCCGAGTGGTCGATTACTCGGGTCAAAGTGTAACGCGTTCTACCGCGTTGGTGATTTCACGTGGTATATTTGGTTGCTTCAAAAACCATTACCGAGTGAATGGGAAATTGAAGCCCAAAGTGTGCTCCATGGAAATGGAGTTTGTGGAAATTCCTTAAGGTTGTAAATTGGCTCGTCCCAAATTGATTTGGGGGAAGTTTGAAAAGGTTTATAAGGCTTGGGTGAGATTACTTGGGGTGTGCCCCAAGGGGTACCAAGTGTTTTAGAGGGAGAGGTTATGGGCAAAATGGGCATAGACCCATTGGACCCAAAAATCACCACACAGCGCGCCCACCGCCGTCCGTCCGTCCGGTCGGGCAGGCTGGCCTGGGCCTGGGCTTGCGGCGCGGGCTGCGTAGGTGTTGGTTGGAGTGCGCGCTTCTAATCTTTTTGGGCCAAAAACATTTGAATTTAATTGTATTTTTTTTCCCAAACAGGGCCCTTCCCGTTTTTGCTATCTGTTTGAATTGTTAACAGATTCAAATCTGTTTGAATTCAAAACCAACAGGTATCATACCTGTTCAATTTAAAACCAAGAGCCACCTTTACATCTATAAATAGGACCACCCTCATTTGATGTTATTGATTCAGAAATTTCGTATTTCACCTCTGCTAATTATATTCTTCATCTTGCTGCATTTTATTTCTGAAGGAAATAGTGTAAACACTTAGTGTGTTCGTAAGGCAAACAATTTGTAGTGCTGCTATTGTTTGTGGTAAGATCATTTCATCCTGGGAGATAGACGTCCAAATTCTAAAAGCACCGTGGAGAGGACGAATCTGTCTTAAGGACACAGTGTCAAACACTGGACTTGATCAGAAAATAATTCGAAAGTAAGTTATTTAATTTATTTTCAGTGTTGTTTTTATTTATTAAAATCAGATTTAAATTTTGTTTTTGTAACAAAATAAAATCTGTTTTTTATTTATTTATTTTTATTTCGAGCTTGATTTTTGTAATCAAAAAAATTCTCTCCTTTTCTTTATTTCTTTAAATTCTAATTGTTGTTGTGTACACAATAGAATTAAATCTTTTAAATACAGTGAAAATTGTCCTACAGTCATTTGACATCAGGACAAGTTTAAATACGAAATATCATAATAGCAATTTTATCATCCCAATTAACATTATTAAAGTTTTCATACTACAAAGAAGGTAAATGAAATTTTATTTAAATTGTGAGACCAACTACAGTTTTCTCATTAGTCTAAAGAAAGAAAAATTTCTAGCTAAACTAACATTCCAAAGTGTCTTGTTATAGATGTATGCATGTGAATAGTGTGACACGGAAAGAAAATTATTTAGTGCCCTTACGGCACTACCTGCTATGCCAACCACTCATTAATTATCAAATAATATATTCATTCATAATATAAAATTATAAGTCTCATTACTTTTACTAATTATAATTCTTTTGAAATATTAATCAATTATATTGCTAAGTGCATATTTAATTGACATTATTAGAGTATGGAATTGAGATTATTAATCTATAGGTCTAATAATCCTATGTTTGTTTTGAAAATTTATTTCAGAATTATTAATCTAACAAATTTGTAAGATTATTAGTAATGGGGTATAGATGAGATTATATATTCTAAGTTGGAAAATAAAATAAAATTACTCTTTTACCTACTAATCCAATACAAATCAAACAATGGACAAGTGAATAATTTATCCTATCAATCTAATTAGATAATAAATGCTATATTAATTTGATAGAATTATTAATACTTTTACTATTAATTTTGTGAATAAAAAATGATCTCAGTTTACTGGATAATTTCGCGAGAGGGAAAGCACACTCCATTGGCAACAGGCAGTGACCCTCAATAAATTTTTTCTGACAACCTCATTGCGCAATAGTTGATGATAGGTCCAGTTTCTCACATAAATGTTATTAATTTTTCACAGCCAAAAAAACCCCACTCTTCTTTGTTTATAGCCCTGGAAAGGGGAAAATAAATATATGCTAAGAGTAAGAAAGATTGTCATTCTTTTTTGAACAGATCCAAAAATAAACATTTCTTGTATCTAGTGATTGTGTGCCATAGGTGGCTTGTCGTACAGATAAAAGTTAGAGGAGTCTCCTTTATTGATGTCGCCCCACTCTCGTTTTTGTGCACCGACCCTCAATAATGTTTAGTAATTTAAATTTTTATGATTCGGATAATTTAAATATATCAAAATAGTCATATAAATTCAAGTTATCAAATAATTTTGTTTCTCATGCATGAGAAGCAGGTCATATTGGTGGTCTAAAAGTCCGTTGCATCTACTAGTCAATTAGAACACGATCCTCCTTAAAACTATTATAGTGAAAATGTATAATTTTACGACAAGATTCGTAAACGAAACACACATTTTGATTAAGTTAAAGTGATCGGATATATTATTTTGAGTAAGAAGAATAGAGATTCCATTACTTTGGATCAATCACGGTACGTGTTTTGTTCTTATATTTGTTAAGTGCGTGAATAAAATTATATTTTTTCAAATTAATCATCAGTTTTTTAGCCAACAAAAAGTTGAGTGCGACAGTTTATGTGGTATCACCCGTGAACCAAAAAAAAAAAAAAATTATTGAAGGAATTAGATGGACAGCATACTTACTTATTCAACAAAATATTCCTATTGATTGGTAATATACTAAATATCTTATATTTACTCTTTTTATATGAGACACTGAACAAGTGAATTAATATATCCTTCTGTTTTTACTGCAGAAAGGGAAAGCAATTGGAAAAGAAAAAGTCCAAAAATCAAAAGAACAAAGGAAAACTGTAGTTGCCATCCCTCTCACTTTAAGGACAACAAAAAGAGAAGGATATATTAATGGAAATATTTTATTCTTACAAATTTTTCTATTAAATAATGTGATGGTGTCATTTTTATATTTAATTAAATATCATTTTAGTATATTGTTTATATAAATAAATAAATTGATTGAGTATGAGGAATTACATATTCAAATCACATTTGACTTTAAACAAATAGATGACAAGTATGATTTTAAGAACAAACTGTTCATTTTTTAAAAATAATTGTGATCTAAATATGTAGTTATCGATATCTGATTAATAGAGTTTTTTGTGTAAATGATCTACTCAGAAAATTTTAAAAGTTGAATGATTTAGATCACCAAAATAAATCCAAGTTGGGCCCACCCTCCGGTGGAATTAGTGGATTAAAGGGAAGCTTGCTCAAAATGATAAAAGATTCTGTATATTTTTTCTATTCGTATATCATTAGACATATAAATGTATATGCACAATACAAGGGGAGGCTCAACAACTTCATTTTAAGCAATGACTTCTCATAAAGTAGTCTATGCATCTCTCATCATATATGCATTGATCATATTCATATCTCATTCTCAGGCTTCTTCAATTGATGATAATGTAGATTTCAAAAAGATTGAGTCTGGTAATGATCCAAGTAAAGTTGAGTTGTCACTTTACTATGAAACTCTCTGTCCATACTGTGCAAACTTCATAGTGAACAACTTGGCGAAGATCTTTGAGAATGGACTCATCTCCATCATCAATCTAAGGCTGGTCCCATGGGGAAACACTAATCTCAAAGATAATTCAACCTGGGTTTGCCAGGTCTGTCTCTGTTCTCAACTTCTTCATCTGTGCTATGATTTTTCTCTGTTATTTAATGGAAAACTAATTGTAAATCAACAGAGCATAGAGTTTTCATTTGCACTAGGCATATTTTTTATTGATTTGTAATTAGTTTCTGTATTCCTCATTTATTTGATATTTTCCTTATTTAATTGTTATTATTTCTTAAATAACTAAAATACCCTTCAGTTGAGATCTTCTAGCATTTTTTTTTTTATTTTTAATTTTCTAATGATCTGATCTGCTTAGCATGTGATTCACCCAGGAATGTGTTTAATGGAATCTATTAAACATTGTTGTATTGATTTAGCCCTGTGGAGCCTTTATAATTGCCAGGTGTCTATCAAAATTGACTTGGAATTAATTAGGAAAAATTATAAAAAAAATAAATAAATATTTGATCCTTGTAACAAAAAAACTCTGAATTTTTTACTTTGTCAATTTAAACCCTAAAATTTTGATTTGTTTTCAATTTCAACCATGTGCCTATTTCCGTTAAGTAAAACCTACGGAAGAAATATTATTTTGCTTATTAAATTCAGCGAAAAATGGTATTTTAGATTGTTTATGTATATTTATATTGAGTTTAATAACTGAAATATATTTTTTTCTGTTGGTTTTGCTCAATGAAAATAGTCTGACAGTTTAGATCGAAAATATTCAAAAATTTAAGGTTTAAATTGACAAAATTAAAAATTGATGTTTATTTTGTTAAAAGGGTCAAAACCCTGGAATTCTTGTAATTTCCCCCAATTAATTGTGTTGCGTATATGTGAAACTACACGAACACTTAACTTGTTTTGATATTTTGTTCAATTGTCAAGAATATTGTATAAGAAATATTTGACGAGAAAAATGAAATAAAGGAAAGGAATAGTTTTTTTTTTTTGGTTAATTGCACACTGGAAATATTTCCTTCAAAAAAAAAAAAGTTATGGTGTGCTTCTTAAGCTCACTGTTTAACACAATTATAAATTACAACAAAATCAAATATCTGATTTTGAATCTAACTGTTTGGTGAATATGTTTGAAACAACAATATGCAGCATGGACCAGATGAGTGTCTGCTAAACACAGTGGAAGCCTGTGCCATTAGAGTCTGGCCTGACTTGGTAACAACAAGACACATTGATTTTGCTCCAAAAACCCTAAAACATGTTTTCATAAAACAAAATATATAGTTCAATATTTCCCATTTGAATTCTGATTCAGGGAGCACATTTCAGCTTCAGATTCATCAAATGCGTCGAGCATTTGCATCTGGAGAACAAGCACAATGAGTGGGAATCCTGTTTTGGAACACAAGGATTGAATTCAAAACCTGTTGTGGATTGCTACAACAGTGGACTTGGGTTTCAGGTTTGTTTTGTATGCTTTTGCAGTCACATTCTCTGTTTTCTAGTTCTTCATTTAAGTTGACTTGGAGTTATAGTTATTCTCATGGAGTAACATATGAGAATTGCCTTTTAATGAAGGTTAAACAAGTCGCATCAAACTGAATAATAAGTAGTTCGAGTTTGGTTTGAAATTTTAAAGAATTTTGAAAATGTGTTCAAATTTGTTTTGTTTTTTCTTTTGAATTGATCTTAAACGAGCTTCAATCTCACTGATCATGAGCTCAAAATATGTACAAGCTTAGCTTGTTTACATAGAACCCATCTCAAACAAGGTTTTAATGAGTCAAACACGAACGGTGCTCAAGTACTTGAAGGTACCAAATGCATGTGCATACTTGGAGGTAATTTAGTGCACAAGACTCCCGTAACTGCAAGATTTAGGAAGAACCAAATGTGTACAGAGTCTCTCACATATGCATACTTAAATACAATTAATATTGAATTTGTTTCTCAGTTTTTTATCATTTTATTTGCCAAGTCCATTGCTGAATTTGCAAATTGACTGTGCAGCTTGAACGAAATTATGCTGATGAAACTGCTCATCTTAATCCACCTCACAGATTTGTTCCTTGGGTGATTGTGGATAATCAACCACTGCAAGATGTTAGTCCCAAGTCCTCTCTCTCTCTCTCTCTCTCTCTCTCTCTCTCTCTCTGTGTCTATATATATAACCTACTATACTATTCTGGCTGCAGGATTACCAAAATTTTGCAGCCAACGTCTGCAGAGCATACAAAGGCTCTAGCAGACCTAGTGCTTGCAAATCACTTTCTGTTGGGATCAACTCATCCAACAATGAAAATTCTGTTGCTCAAGTTAGCTATACAAGCGAGGCTAAAAACTTGACATCAATGGCACCAGCACAGAAAAAACCAGAATCACCAACAACTTCATCGACAAAGCGGATGAAGATGAAGATGGAAATTTCTGTGTAATTCGTAGCACCTGTGACTTAGTCCAGCATCAATCCATTACCATACATATATAATTGACAGGCTAATATAATCATGTGTTCAAATGGCAAACCAAGTTTCTAAAAAGTGCATGAATTGGGTGAAAATCCCAAATGATGAAATCTAGGTTAAGGAACATATGTTGTTAGATTCTAAACTTTCTCAAGAAAATTCAAAATCCTTGCAAGCATTTACATTAGTTGGAAACAGACAACTACTTCTAAATCTACGCAGCAACAATCTGTGAACAATTGATTTAGAAATGAGTTTGAATGATTCAATATAGTGATCAACTTATCTCCTATGATTAAAATGTTTTCTACTTGTCTCAATTCAAGAACTGCAATATTTTCTTCCAAGTAATATCACGAGAAGAGATTAAATGGAGCAAACAGCCAAATAACTCGCGTCAACACTAACAGACTTGGAGTTAAGTCAACAAAAATTACAAATTGACAAGATTAAAGATACAAAATGCTAAAAAAGTTGAGTTTCAACATAACTATAAGTCAACCGATATAAATATACTCATAAACTGGATTACATATTGCCTTGGAAATGGAAAAACGTTCGAATTTTATCACAAGCTTATCATGTTCCAAATGTTGTTGCATGTATCAAAGGCAGTCGCTTCTGAAGGGTCAAATTCAAACTTCTCAACCGCCTTTCTGTCTCTTTTCACGATATCTGTTATTGGTCAGGTTTAAGGAAAACCCAATTCTACAAAATACTAAACTAGCCTCTACTAGAAATAAAATTGACATCACAGAAGGAAAAGAGTAAAAAGAACAAGTAGTGATCAACACAAAAGGATACGCCCTGATATTTTGGAATTTTCATGCAGGTTTGGAATTATATTTGTGACAGAAGCATACATTGAAAGCTTCATCCTACAAGACACAAGAAAATTGTTTAATCTGATGCATCAAAAACGTAGATAAAGAAGGAAAGAATAGAAATCAAATCACAGTTGCAAAAGAAGGCTAAGAAAGAATGGTAACATATTATTTCCTTCTAATAAATGTGATGAATTCATGACCATACAAAACTTTAAATGAACATTGTAAGACATGTCAACCATACTAGAATGAGCAACACAAAGAGAGAATCCTTAAATGATTGTAACAGGTTTTCTGGACTTACTGTGCCCTCATCTCATCTTGCTCAAGCTTTCTCAGAATCTCCCTTCTTTCTTCAACAGAAGCCCTTTGATTTTCTAGATCATTAATTTCATTGGTAATAACAGTGTTGACAGAATTTACAAACAAATCACCAATTAATACTATTGATTTGAAACCAAGAATAAAAAATATACAACTGAAATTGACCAAATACTTATCTAAGTTCCTCCTGGAGCAAACGTTCTCTCTGAAATTCCTCTTCCAACTCTTGTTGAAGCAAATCCATTTCTGCATCTGAAGCAGCTTCGGATCTTGCCTCATCTGATTTTTTCTTGCTCACATCTATCCTTTTCTGATAATCTGATGCATGTAATAACTTATCAGTGATATAACATGCAGATCTATATTGACACTAAATAGCATGTTTGCAAAGAAAATTGAGAATAAGCCTTCCTGAAGTATTTTTCTAGCAGTTGCACTTAAAGAATGGTATTCATTTTAACAAGATGCAACTGAAAAACAATGATGGACTAAAAGAACTACAATGACAAATATCCCTGTCTCCTCAATGGGGGTGACGGCCTGTCATTTGGACTAGGGTTTGATAATTGTGGGCGATTAGTAGATGGATAGTGTAACATCTCATTCCAGAGGGACAATTAATTACTAATAATTTGTTGGGTACACACTGAAAATTGTAAGAAAAATGGAAATCTGTCTTTGGTTTAAATTATAATTTTTAAAATGTGAGGAAATGAAAAATATAATTACGCAAATTATTTGCTACTGTTTAGTGGATAATTTTGGAACTTTGGTTTGAGATTATTTCATTGGAATTGTGTGGAAGACTTTAGATAAACAAAACAAGATAAAGAGAGTGATTAAATACAAATAAAGTCCCATGAAATAAGATAAAGAGAGAGAGATGAAAAATTGAGGCTAAGTGTCATTTTGGTATGTGTATCATAAAGTTGAATGGTACACGTTTGCAGCTGGTGATATAGGTTGGAACCCACAGAATTCAGCTTACATTATTAGGGTGTTATGTTAATACAGTTGCAGGAAGCATCGTGATCCGGCAATACATCATGGACTTGAATGTCTAAAGGTTTTATTAACAAAGGTTCGAAAAGCAAAGTCCCCTTTACTTCAATGCAATTTGTCCTCACATATCCACTTGTTGCTTTCTTTCACAGAGATGATATGGATGCTAAACAGAAAATTATACAGCATTTACCATGTAATTTCCAAAACATTTAGAAGCCAAGCTGGAAAATAAATAAATAAATCCTCAAAAATCTACCAGAAGAAACCGTAGAATAAGTCTCCTAACCAAATGACAAAGGCAGAGAGAAAAATAGAGATGTGGTCTATGATCCCACTTGCATCTTGCTGAAAATTAGGACAATTGTTATATTAAATCTGAGAAGAAAATGCCTTATGACTTCAATCCGAACCATTTGCACTTGTCTAGTACATAGAAAAATGAATTCACAACAACATTTACACGAGAGATAATATGAATGGCTGACTCTGTTGGACCTCACTGCTTACCATCTCACCAAAACCCATAGGTAGTGGTGAAGGCGCAACTTTATTCCCTTAAAGGGTATAGCGCCACAAGTCGACTGCGACTCAGCCTTACCCTAGGCCTCTGCCACAGCAGGATGTTTACAACAACATTTACACGAGAGATGATATGAATGACTGCCTCTATTGGACCTCAGCGCTTACCATCTCACCAAAACCCATAGGTAGTGGTGGTGAAGGCGCAACTTTATTCCCTTAAAGGGTATAGCGCCACAAGTCAACTGCGACTCGGCCTTACCCTAGGCCTCTGCCACAACAGGATGCTGGCCCAAATCCAAGCCAACAATCCCCCCAACACCTGCCCGCAGGCAGCATGCCCTCTCCAAGGGAATCGAACTTGAGATCTTGCTCTGATACTAATTGTTGGACCTCAGCACTTACCATCTCATCAAAACCCATAGCTAGTAGTGCTGGTGCAACTTTATTCCCTTAAAGAGTACAATGCCAAGCGCCACAAGTCAACTGCGACTCGGCCTTACCCCAAGCCTCCGCTACGGCAGGATGCTGGGCCAAACCCAGGCCAACAGCCCCTTTAATCACTGGAACTAATAACCATTATCCATTCTTTTCTATTCTCTCCTACTTAAACTTTCCTTTTCTCTCCTAATTTGCCAAAAAGACTACAAGTAAATCAATCAAAATGAACCTCTATGCTATGCAGCACATCGTACACAGACAAAACGAGAATCTTAGAACGCGCACATCAAGCAAAAAACTAACAACTGCTAAACCACACTTCAATTTGCTATTGCCAATACGGTACATACATTTGTGATTTCTCTAACACTCTGTTTGGATCATGAGAGGAGGTGAGAAAAGAAACGATTCGGGTTTGTCACTTGGGTGAGAAAAGAAAATAAACGATTATGATTTCTCACCATTATGTTTGGATGAATAAAAAATAATAGAATGGGGTTTCTCCTCTATGTTGTTTGGATAGGGTAAGTAAGAGAAAGGAAAAGAAAGTGTCTTATTTTATTTTATTAAAATAACCTTCCATATTAATAAGTTTTGCTTTTTCGTATGGGTAGTTTTGGTATTTTAAATAAATTTCATTAAATTCAATTCTTCTCTCAAATCTCACCACTTTTGATGAGAAACAAAACACAAGTTTGGTGAGAGTCCATTTCTCACCTTACTCAACCATCCAAATAAGTGAAGTCTCACCATTTCTTTTCTTTTCTCACTAAACCCCTCCATCAAAACAGAGTAAATGAATCCCAAAATTTTAGTTAGATATTCCATCTCTTAGTTCGTACATACATACATACATACATACACACATACTAGGGGGAATTTCATTTCAGTGCAACTTTAAAATATATATATATATATATATATTACATATTCAAGACAAACTTTACAAGATTAAAAAAAAAAAAAAATTATAAAGTTTTCCATGTATCTGAAATTATTTTTTGAACTTTCCACTTAACTGCTATTTCCCCTACATAAAAACGGCAATTTTTAACAAAATAAATTGAAAAGAAAGAAGAGGTGTTGAGAACAAATAAGGAAAGATACTGGACCTTGAAGCAAGCTAAGAACATCGTTGTAATCAGCGTCGCATTGAGATTGAAGAACCTTTGATTGTTCCAAATGTTGGGTCAAGTTGTTAACATCCTTCTCATCACTGAGGAACCCAACGAGGTCGTCACTGTAAGCAATTACACTCTTCACATCGGTCTTTCTCGACAAATCTCCCATTTTTTTTGTTGGGTTTGAGATGAATCTACTCGGATCCTCCTCTGAAGCAATCTAGGGCTTTAAAAATAAAAAAAATAAAAAATAAAAAAAGAGTAGATTTACAGTGATGCAAAACTAAAATGATTCATGTAATTCCTTCTGATGATGTTGGTTGGTATGGGATTCACAGATTTGCTGCTTACTATATGTCTATTATGCCATCCAATTTGTCTGTGCTTTCAAGTTTCGACAAGAGGAGGAAAGTGCTAATGGAAAAGAGGGAAAGTTCGAATTATATAAAGGGAAAATTGAATAATGCTATATGCACTTTATTAATTAGTATACTAATTGATAATATGACCGAATTTAAAAATTTTTTGATATTTATAATATAATTAATGAATGAGATCAATAATAATATTATAATTAGTGTTGATACACTAGTTAGTACACTAATTGATACATGTAACACCACCGGAAAAAATTAAACATTGTCCCTTTGTATTTAGTCATTTTTCACTTTGACTCTTTCTTTTTCTCTTTTTTCACTTTAACTAGTACTAGTGAAAGGGCGCGTGCAAGGCACACTAACTAATGGCCAGTTAGTGCCCATTACATTTGTGTATTTAAATGAGTTTTGAGCTATTGCATAAACACAAAATTAGCAACTCGATCATGAATACAAGACCAACTTAACAATACAGAGTTTTTAACAAATACTATTACTTACACAAAAATAAAAAATAAAAAAACCTATTACAAGATCTATTTTCCCAACAAAATTGTCATTCCTAAAAATATGATGAAATAAAAATAAAGCAATTGTTTTCTCTATTTGACAAATGAACAAGTACTCAATCATCCTTAATGGCAGGACTTGAAATCCGTCATCAATTGTGAACCCACTTTTACTTACTATATTATGAGTAAGATGAGCCAAACCATGCTTGTATGTAATGCTGTGAGACTGAATTTTCTATTAAATCCTCAGCCAGAGTTGCTCTGCATTATATTTGTTAGAAATAAATATCTAGTTTTCATAATTGAGCATTTCAAATCAAATACTACCTTTTAGATCCCATCAACTCCTTCAATCTAAATGTATACCAAATAGATCAGGATCATGTGAATAATCAAACATGATTTGTTTGCAAAACTTTTATTCTACTTGCTTAAAGCATTAAAAAAAAAAAAATAGAAAGGTTATCAACCCTTCTTATTTAATAGTTTAATGGGAAAAAAATAAAATAAAAAAGCAATACAAAGGTAGACCATAATAACTATTATCAGACATCCTTATTTGCATGGATTGGAGATAAGATAAGTAGCTAATCATCTACTTGAAAAGAAGGAAATAGAGAGAATACCTACAAGCAAATTCTTACAAGGGTTAGATTCAAATCATTGTGTTTTATGCAATTCAAACATAGCGCATGCATGCAAATTAAATCATTCAAAATTCAAAGAGAAAATTAATCAGCAAGATGGTGCAAATTACATAGCGAGGGAATTTCACATCTAAAAGCTAGACCAAACCCACAAGCTTAGTTTTTTAAGCCTTTCATATTTGATAATTAGCTTTTGGTAATAAGGTCTAGTTTGCTATTAGATGTTTTTAGCAACTTGCATTCACTAAATTGGATCACAGATGGTCATTCCACAACATCAGTTCTAGATTAACAAGAAGCAGAAGCAATGTTGGATTCTATCATAGTAGTGTTTTCTTTAATATTTGAAATAGATTTTGAGTGCATGAATGCAAGTGATGTTTTAGGTTAGGTTTAATGATCACACTGGACTACAAAGTACAGGTACAATAATTCCAATGATCTAATTAATTGGTTAGAAACTTCGTCTAAAAATAGGTCTTTTACAATGTGTGAAAGGAGGTTTTTCTATCCAATCGAAATTTTTTGACAAGTTCCAACTCTTCAGGGAAAATTTGAGTCTAAAGTTGGGGGATGGCAAGAATATTAATTTCTGGAAGGACAAATGGCTTGATGAGAGACCCTAGTTGCATAAATTTTCAGATAATAAGGATGGAAATGTAGCTAATCTTCTCCGCCCAGGTGATCATAATGGTTCTTTGCAACTTAATTTTAGAAGAGCTTTTTTTGTATAGGAAGAAGACAACTTTTCAAGCCTGTTACCTTAATGTTATGTTTGGAGCATGGATTTGGGTAAGGATTTGAAAATGAAAAGAGAAAGTGAAAGGGAAAGGGAAAGGGAAAGGGAAAAGGAAAAGGTGGGTGAAATGTAACTATATTTCATTCACATTTTATCTTCATTTTCACTTTCCTTTCCAAATCTCTACCTAAATTCATGATCAACACAGCCTAAGTGATAGGTGTTTTGTCTTGAAACAAGATTATGGGTGTGCTCTGTTATGCTATGGGAAGCATTGTAGGAATCTTTTAAACATTGGAAGTTTTTTGGTTGAGTGAAGCAAGGAGTTGGGAATTTTTTCAGCATCAATTGCTGCTGGTGTTTTGTTTGCAATATTCGCTACTTGCGTTATTTGGCTTTGTTTTGGTTCTTGTTTGGTGTTGCTCCCAATTTTGATTGGGATTTGTTCCCTTTTTTGTTGCTTTAGCCTTGGCCTTTTGTCTCCACTAACGTATTCATTTGTCCACCTTGTACCTTTGTTTGACATCAATATATTTTATTTTTGCCGATTAAAAAAAAAAATCTAGAAACTGCATAAGTTTCTTTTGCACTTCTAGTATCAGGAGGAGGGACAAGAAATAAATCTCACATTACTAATTTACTTTTATTAAAAACAAAGAAAAAGAATTATGAAATAAAAATGAAATGAAACAATAAAAGTGAAAATGGTTGTTAGCAACAACACTTCCATTCAAACTGACTAAAGCAACAAAAGCCACCATATAATGCAAAGAATGTACATTTCAATAAGAGGTCTTCAATCTCATTAAATAAACAACCATGCAAAGTATGCAATGTCAAATGTATTGAGTATCAAATGTTGAATCATTTATCACAGAGAAAGGTCCTCCCCATTTTTGGCTCTTGTACATGAGAATAAATTTGCAAAAGAATGAGATTAATATTGGATTTTAAAGATGATAATTAGAAGAATTCTTTTCAAAATGAATTTTTTTAGTGTACTGGAAAAAAAATCTCAGACTTGTTCATAATAATAATTATGAATGAAGTATAGTGTATTCCTCTGTTATATGAACACCTAACATGCAAAAGATAGTAATATTAAACCTCAAGTTCAACTAAACAAACAACAAGGGAAATTGAAGGACTGTATTATATATACTCTTAGGAGACTTCACAATTGTTAACAAAAAATACACATTATCTACATACACAAATGAAAAAAAAAAATATGAAGCAAGCAACAAAATCTACTAAAGGTAACAGAGGAAATTATAAAACTTATTGCAAACTCACATCACAAAGAATTATGCAACCACTAAATATGAAGCAAACCATTGGCCAAGACTCCAATGGCTATGTATAGTTTTCCTCACATTTCTATTTAACCCTCCATAGTGGCCCAAGGCACTGAGCCCCAATCAAATTAAAACATGATTCATACTAATGTGTTATAATTCTCTTTTATGAATGAAACTCAAACAAAAGTCATTTCCAAACCTAGGGGAAAAAAAGAAAAAAAAGCAATAAAGAGAAAAGATTGGACCTTTAACCATTCAAATCGACATTTAAAAGTGATCTTAAGAAATTGTTGAGGTTTATTGAACTTTTCACACAGACGATATATTTTTCAATTTAATCAAAGGAATAAAATTAGTAATAAATTTTTAAAAAAAAGTATGGCAACTTTTGCAAACCCATTTCACAAAAGACACCTAATAAGGCAAAGAAAACCATTGGCCAAAAAATCTTCTCTACTTTCACTGGTATTCATTTCACCCATCAATTGATCACTATGATCCACAGTCTCTATTTTACATTTTGATCTTCTCTCTCTACTCTATCTTTCTCTACAGACCATCACATACCTATATATTTTTCTTCTTTCTCTACTCTTTTTTCTTTCCACACTCTTTACCGGCCATCACTCACCTCTCTATTTTTCTTCTTCTCTTTTCTCTCCCACATCTCTTGAAGAACCTATTACTCACCATGAGGGATCTTCACATCATCAAAAGTCATAACATAATCGCAGAATTTCCTCAATCACCCAATTCAATTTTCCCTGTAAAGCCTTGCAATAGACACACTACCAAGCAATAGTCACAAAACTTTGACACACTATGTTCTATAAAACAAATTGCAAAAGCTAAGCACTTCCACGCATCACTGGAACAACTACACATCAATGGAACTACTGTATCTAGTTCTAATGATATTCAACAAAATACACACAAAACCAAAAAAAGGAAAATGATAATGATGATGTGAGAAAGGAAGACACACATATGAGAGAGGAGAGAGAAAATCTATGAGAAAATTAGGAACAAATGAAGAGTTGTGTCAGTTGGGTTACCGAAAGTGTATTTTTGTACATTGAGATTTATTGAAGAATCTAAGCCTCTCATCATATTCTAGAGAATTCGAAATTGTTCTTCAAGGATCTTCGAAGATCTTCGAATTTTCCAACTCCTTTCTTGAACCCTTTCTTACAAATTCAAACCCCATTTGAAATCAAGAACATTAAGCCCTCTGTTTGAGGGTTTTTAAAGGTTAAAAAGTTTGACCCAATTGAATTTTGCAATCTTTTCACAGCAAAATAGATAAATGAATAAAAAAGCTTGCCGGTATGTATGTGCATAGAAAATACTAAAAAGAGAAGACCACATAAACAACAACTCAGGGAAAATTTATATGATGGTCTCCAAAATCACAATTTCATACTAATAAAAATCAGGTTTTAGGGATTTCAAGCCATACCTCTTCAATGAGAACTCTTTCGAACCAATAAGCTACTACAGAAGACAGAGCTCTCAAAGAACCCTTCAAAATCAAGAGACGAAAGTGAGAGATGATAAAGAGAAAAGAACGGACAGAGAAATCAGAGAGAGAGAAACCATAGATTCGGAGCAAGTAGGATAAAATTTTAGGTTTTAAGAGCCATACGTGGTCTCTTCAATCCTTGCGACTTCGATCTCCACGAATGGAAACAGGAAGAGACGACCCGAGAAGAGAGAAGGCGTTTTTCGTGAGGGAGTGAAGCAAACAGACGAGGGAGAGAGCGGGGTATGCTATGGATCCTTTGATAAACAGCTGTAAGGAATTTGAAGATAGTTTTCCATGAATAGCCTTGCATCCAAAGAAGAAAAGCTATAAAGCATAAGGTCAAAATCGACTTTTCAACTATTCAAAAAATACTGTTCATATTTGGCTAAAATTACTGTTTACTTTGCATCCGTGGTTTATATATATTGTATAGAAAACCTCTAACTCATGGTGTTAAAAATAGAATCTAGTACTGCTAATTTAAATATATTAACAAAATTAGATAAATAGAAACTAAGAAAATTAGTTGGTTGCAAATAAGTGGTAATACATGTGGAAGTGTGTCATTTTGCACAGTCCTCTTTGCCACGAGAGCATAGGAGTTTTTTGGGCAAACTGAGTCATATCACTTCTTATATTTTTTATTTACGAAGAGATAAAAAGATCAAAATTTTAGTTTTTAATCAACTTCCAATATGTCTCACACAATCCATTAATCTTGAATTTGTCAAAAGAATGAAAATATAATGGACGTTGAAATTACTAATTACATATTTAATTTCTAACGAGTAATTAAACAAAAATCTATCTTTTAACAATATATATTTATTTTCTTTTCATTTTTAACCCATTCAAATAAAAAGGGAAAAAAAAAAGTTTATCTCTCTTCATTTTATTTTTTCTCTTTTTTTACTTGAGCAAATCCAAAATCCCCCGAGTATTTTGCTTTCACATTATAGATTTTGTTAAATTCTTATGAACATAAATAATATTTTCAGTTTATTAAATTGCTTGAATTTTGAGTGAGACAAACATTTCCAAAGGCCCACAGGCACTATTTTCAATTCCAATCTCTTCATATGGTCAGTGGGCCGTGAATTAATTAATATAATTTAATGTGGTCAATATCATATTCTATTAGTGTTTAGTGTGGTGGTCCTTTTATTTCACACAAAGAATGTCTAATTTATCCTGCCTTTTGGTAAAATATTAATAAATTTTAAAATATTACATACTTTTATATAAAAATGTATGTAATAATGAGTATATAATCTTTTAAGTCATCTTAACATGTATTTTAAAGGGAAAAATTAGTCTAACATCTCTATTCAATTTTTGATAATAGGAGAGATTCACAATGTTATTTTTTGTAACGTAGAGTCCCTCAACAATACAAGACACTACACTCTAATTCAAGATTTATCATTGTCACTAGTGCCAAAGATTGAAAAGAGAAAGAGAGACACAACAACAATAAAGTGAAAAAACTGAGAGAGATCTCTCTACAATTTCTTTACTATAAAATGGTTCCTTTGGCCATTTGAGGACAACTTTGAGACTTACTACATGAGTTGTTGTGAATCAACTTTGCCAACAGACACCCAGAAAAAAGACAACCACCACCACCCACTGTCTTCCGACGGACCAAACACAAGAGTTTCCTCATTCTCAGAGTTGTGTTTCTTGGAGTTCAGCCCCGAATACATCATCTCCGAAAGCAGCAAAAGAGCCTCTAATCTTGTCTACAAAGGCCGTCTACAGAACTGCCAGTCGATCGCTGTCAAGAAATTCGCCAAATTGGCTTCACCTAACCCTAAGCAATTTGCACACCGCTACATTTCACCACACTCAGGCTCTCGTCACCATTGTCATCGAAACCTATATCATTGGTTGTGAAACCCTATATTTTTTAGGTATTAATATTTTAATGGGAGGAATTGGTGATCTATTATAGTAGTTTGGTAGTGAGATTTTTATATGAGAACTTAACTTATTTTCTCTAGTTGTTTTGTCTCTTTTTACCTCCATTTCATATTATCATTATTCATCTCTTTTTATTTATTTATTTGTTTTTAGTTTGCTTAAGTTCCAAACAAATGTTCTTTTCTTTCCCTTCAAGTTACCTTTCTTTGCCTTAAAGACAATTATCTTTCTTTTCCTCCAAGTTTACACTTGGAGGCAACTCTTTATTTTGATTATAAATTTGAATTCATCCTCTCAACTTCTTTCTATGGTTCTTCTTCTTGGTCCATCCATCTTTCTCTATCTCTCTCTCTTTCCTTATGATCAAAATTTAGAGTTTAGATTAAGAGTATTAGAGTGAGAGTTAGCATTTTATTTAAGAGGATAGTTGTAGATTTTGTTAAACTTTACATACCTTTTCGATCCACAACCTTTGGAGATTTATGGTGATATAGCAAATGATTAAAAGCATTGGTATTGGAGAGATTTTGCATCAAATGGTTATGGAATTGTTTTGAGGTAATTCGGGTGGTGTACAATATGCTTTCTCTAAATCTCTTTGCAAAGAGTTTTTATCTTAATTTTGAGGTTGATTTGATTTATAAACGACCTGGAAGTTGGGGCGTTTCATTAGTATTGCTAAACCCTTCAATTTGAAACAATTTTTTCTTTTATCTCATCGTTATCATTGATAAAATCGTGATATATGATGTTAATGAATATTTGTATGTGCAAAATTTGATGCGTACATTGGATGTAAGATTGCTTCGATTAACATTAGTACACCTGTTGTCCGAATGTCTTATAGTTTAGAGAAAATTGGTTAAAATGGTAGTTGTTCAATTTTCTCTAGTATGGTCAAAAATACAGAGAAAATTGTGAACAAACCAAAGAAAATTGGTTAAAACACAGAGAAATTTGTGAACAAATCAAAGAAATTTCAACTTAGAAAAATTTGAAAAAACAAAAAATTTCAAAACACAGAGAAAATCAGAGAAATTGAGAAATTTATTTGGTTTGAAATTTCTCTGAAAAAATATTAAGGGATCCTAACCACTATGAAAATATTGCATGTCCTTTATCCTATAAAATCTTCATACTAGAAACTTAAAAAAAAAAAAAGATTCCTATTTTAAAGTCATATATTAAGAAGACTCTTCCTTTGTCAAGAAAATAGAAGATGAAAAGAGAATGAAATTACTTGCATATTTATTTTTCTCATTTCTTAACCCAACCTAGAAAAACATAAATTTTAGATTCTTTCACTTTTAACTTTTTTCTATCTTGTTTATTTCCACTTACAAATGTAAGATTACCACAAATAATGTAAATATTCACTGGTCAATGGACTTGCTGAAGTGAAAATGATTGAAAAAGAAAGGGAAAATAATGAATTGGAGCCGTATGGGGAAAATATTTTCAAGTGGATAATTTTTTTGAAATTACAACTCAAATGGTAAGAATAAAACTAAGACCTTATTTGGGAACATGCTATTTTAGTAACTTTCTAATTTTTTACGAAAAGATGTACAAAAAAAGTAGAGAGAGTGATGTAACAACTTATAGTGACTTTTTGACTAAAATGTATAATTAACAAACGAGGCCTAAGTGCAAAAAGGTGGAAATCACTTATGAATTTATCAAAATGTCCTAATCTTCTTCTTATTCTTCTTCTCTTTTCTTGTCTCTAAAACTTTGGCTACAACTCATCATTGACTACCACTCCCCTATGACCCCGATCCTCCACCCTCCTTCCTTACTCCAAACCCTTATCCTACCATTTCCTTTTCCTCCACTTTTGTTTTAACTTCTTTCTCCATACTTAACAACCAAATCAACTAAAATCTTAGCCACTAGAACTCTTATAGCTCTTCACCATTGCGACTTTTATTTCTTTCCCTGTTGTTGCAAATTTTTTTCGGGTGCAGGTGACTTGTGTTGGCCGCAAATACAATTTGTACATTATTGCAAATGCAATATGTAGATGATACAATATGTGGATGGTGCAAGGGACAAATGTGCACAATTCTGCACATTTTGTACTTGTATGGTGCACGTATTGCACTGGCACCCAAATTATTATTATTATTTCTTACTATAACAAGGAATAGAAGGTGGGGGGTTGCAATGGAAAAAAGGGCCTTTGGTGATTAGTGTTTTGTCAATTTAGTTATATAGTGGGAAGTAACTAGGACGGAGGAGAATGGATGGGTAAGGAAGTGGTGAGAGTTCGTGAACAGGGTGGAGAAAGAGTTTCAAGTAGCATAGGAATGGTGTGGGATGGGCTGAAGATCATAAAGGGAAGTGGTGGTCAAGATCGGTGGCCAAAATTACATAGCTGAGAAAATGGAATAAGAAAGAAGCATAAAAAGAAGATGATGGTATTTTAGTAAATTGAAAGGGTGATTCATACCTTTTTTATAAATAATTTTTAAGGTAATTCTATTTCCATACCAATTCTTCCCAGTTGATACACGAGGAATTGTTAAATTATTTTTATATAAAATAATAAAACAAATAAAAAAATATAAAAAATTAAACATTATATTTAAAAAAAATCCCAATATATAAAAAATAAAAAAATTTCTAATCCCCTCACTATTTTCTAATACCATCTCTGCCTTCTCCTTGCCAATCCCCCTTTCAAGGGTATTAGTAATACGAAGGGACTAATAGTCCCAAGGCTATCTCTCCAAACAAACAAGGGCATTAGTAATACCTTGGTATTACTAGTCCCAATACCCTCCCTATAGCCCAAAACAAACGGGGCCTTACTTTCTCTCATTTCGTCCACCAAGCTCACTCTCTTCTCTTCTCTTCCTCTCAGCTGAATGAAGTGTTTGTGTGTGTGTTCTTGTATGCAAAATGCTAAGAGAGGTGTTGTTTTTATAATAAAATTTGTGCAAAAGGTCCAAAATACCCATTGGTTGGAATTGGATTGAATACATTGGATTTAGTTTGAATTCAATGGAATAGTCTCCAATGGTGTTTGCTAATAGCATTACCATTGTTATAATTTGACAATGAATAGTGTTATTTATTACCAAATTATAGCAGTGGTGCTCCAATGGTCACATGCTATTATGACAAATCTTAACCAACTTTCCTCCAAGTTTGTAAGCGTTGTTTGGATATAGATTTTTTAGTAATATTTTTTTTGGGTTTATTTTTTGTCTTTTGTGACTTTTTTTAATTGTTTTTTAAAAAATTATATATTTACATTATTCCCAACTAGACAAATATAAAAAAAAAATAAATAAATAAATATAATTCACCCCACCAAAAAACATACCACTACAAAATTATACTAACCATTGGATGATTTCTTAAGCCACAGCTAAGATTTAGCCTCTGGAATCTTCGGGGCTAATGTCATCTTCATTTTCATCATCTCTCTCTCTCTTTCTCTCTCTCCATTTTCATCTGTCTCTCTCTATAAGCTTCCTCCATTTTCAGACCCTCCACCTCCATACCTACAATAATATAATCCATATAAAAACATGAATATATATATATATATATATAGAGAAAGAGAGGGGTACCAGTGGGTTTGGGTTTGAAATAGTGAGAAACAGAGCAAGGTCCATCATACTTGACACAGTAGGGGAGCTGATGGACCTGACCCGTTAGATCCACCGCCGCCGTTGGATTCCCTCCACCGCTAAGGTCAATGCTTCCAATGATGGCGATTGCCGAACCTCCATCTCCATCCATGTATCTTTTCACACTTCACAAAACCCTCTTCACTGCACAAAAAAACCCTAAACCCTTTGGATCTCTCTACTTTCCTTACCTCTCTCTATTCTCTTTGTATATCTCTCTCTAAACCCTAAACCCTTTAGATCTTTATATATTCAATCCATCTGAGACATTTGAAACCCTCTGTTTCGACTTCTTCAAATTGTCTTTTTGATGGAGAATATGAAAACGAAGTACAAACAAACCCTAAGACGAAGCAAACAGATGAAGAAGATGAACAAGATGAAAGCTTGGGATTGTTGAAATTGTCTGAAATCCATCACGCATCTTGTGAATCTAGGTAAATTTGTTATTCACTGAAATTAGTTCTAAAATTTGTTATGAGATTTGTGAGAATTGGGTTCACTGATCATTCTGTTATTTAATTTGTTATGAGATTTGTGAATTTGTGATGAAAAACATAATCAGATGAATTTGTGAATTTGGAGCCAAAATTCTATTAATCTTTGATATGGCATGTTTGTCCCAACTAAAAAGGAAGGAGGAAAGGAAGAAAGCAGTTGGTTTTTGGGTGACTTGGCAGATTTGGCAACTGCTAAAGTTGGTGCCAAATTTGGCAGTTGCTATAGCATGCCATTGGAGAAGCCATTTTTGCCCAAACTGACATATTAGGGCTTTGGCAACTGTTTTAGCAATGCATTGGAGATGCTTTAAGCATGATCTTGTTAGGGTTTTATCTTAATCAAACCATCCTAGGTGCAAGTACAATGCATATATACATCTTTATATATTATAAGAATGTAGTGTGGAATATGAGGAGCCTTCAAACTCTTAATACTAAACTTTCAGGCACTCTCTTTCCTACATGGCATTCTCTGGAATCTCCTTTACTCATTTCTATTTTTTTAAATAAACATAATAAAAAAAATTAAAAATTAAAAATCAAATATACAAACAAATAAAATTAATATATTTGATCTCTATCGCTTCAAGTAAAAACTTTCTTTTGCCTTTCAATATTCAATTTTAAATTTTAAAAATATTTAAAGTCTATCTAAACAAATCTATTTTGAAAATATCTCCCACCATCAGAATTTAAATCAATAAAACACACATGTCTTGTCATGTCTCTAACTCACATAAGAATTTAGACATGGATCTCAAAAGGATATTATAAGAATGTAGTGTGGAATATGAGGGGCCTCCAAACTCTTAATACTAAACTCCCAGGCACTCTCTTTCCTACATGGCATTCTCTGGAATCTCCTTTACTCATTTCCCTCATTTCTATTTTTTTAAATAAACATAATAAAAAAATTTAAAAATCAAATATACAAACAAATAAAATCAATATATTTGATCTCTATCGCTTCAAGTAAAATCTTTCTTTTGCCTTTCAATATCCAATTTTAAATTTTAAAAATATTTAAAATATAGCTAAACAAATCTATTTTGAAAATATCTCTCACTATCAGAATTTAAATCAATAAATCACACATGTCTTGTCACTTAAAAATCAAATATACAAACAAATAAAATCAATATATTTGATCTCTATCGCTTCAAGTAAAATCTTTCTTTTGACTTTCAATATCCAATTCTAAATTTTAAAAATATTTAAAATCTATCTAAACAAATCTATTTTGAAAATATCTCTCACTATCAGAATTTAAATCAATAAATCACACATGTCTTGTCACGTGTCTAACTCACATAAGAATTTAGACATGGATCTCAAAAAGATATGACAATATTGAAATTTGAATTATGATTTACTAATATAACTATCTATTTTTGATGTATATCTATATAAATCTTAAATGACTTAATGGGACAAATTAATCTATTTTGAAATTTTATTTAAAGAATAATCTAATTAGTCATCCCAACTCCTAAATTTCGTGGGCAGTGGCGGAGGAGCTAACGGCTTGGTTTAAGTTGTTGGAGGTAATATCTTACCGCTTCATAAATTTATTTATTTTATTATTTGTTTTCCCTATGTAGTTCTCTTTCTCTACTGTTGGTTTTGGTTTCAATTTTAGTGAGGTTTATGTGTTTATTTATAGATTTACATGGTAGAGAAGAATTAATAGTGATGATGGTTGCAGTCAAAATATCTATGCCTATTCTGTGCCAAGAATTTTGAACGGATTTTGTTTTTTTCAATGAAGACCACAAAATTGAAGTAAAAGAATTGGGCACCAAATTTCCCCCAATTCCATATCCTTGCAAAAAATGAAAACTCCCAAAATCTATGGTTTTCTTGTTGCATTCTTTGGATTTTGTGTGTTTATTTGTTTGCCTCATTTAATTTTTTTTTATTTTTTATTTTTATTTTTATAAAAAATGTGTAATTGAACAGTTTGTCTTTACTATTTTTCTTTTAGTGTGTGTACTTTTCTCGCACTGACTAACTTGATTTAATTTTCTCTTATACGATTATTTCACCTTTGCTTGTATAAATAATATATAATAATACACAATGAGTGAAGGAAGTAACAAACCTTGCATATACAAATGATTTACACCGGCATTCTTCTTCTACAAGTATTATTTCTTCACACTAGTCAATTTCTTATTTTAATTGCATTTGTTATGTTGGGTTTAAATATAAGTCCTTCTTATTCATTTGGTCGAACCTATAACGAAGATAAAAACAAAAGCAAGCAGGAAACACAAATAAAAGTCACCGACATGGTTTACACATTGCTTACCATATATTGTTATCATATTTAATGTTATTTGTATTTGTTTTTTTCTACTAGCATCACTTATGTTCACTTTTGAGGCAATGTAGATGACAAAGGACATAGGACATCAATGGAGAACCCAACGGAAGGAGGAGAAGTATGATTACAAAGTGTGTGTGTCAATTTCCGACCACACTGCCAACTTAGTGATCAGCTGGAGAGAATTGGCAGAATAGATGACACCTGGCTAACCTGCAATAGAAAGAGAAGATTCCGGCGGTGGTTCTTCCACTCGGGGGTACTCCGACGATCAAGTCAATACTTAATATCTCTCAAAGATAATCAATAATGCTAAATTCACTGCTCAAAGCATAAATTGCGTACCTTAGACCCACGGGGGTGCCTCTCTTTTATAGTTTACTCAATCCTAGTCCCACTAGAAGCCTAACTTCTATGGACTCCAATTCAGTACTTACTTTGGATTCCTCAAGAGATAAGGATAAACTCCCTAATGAGTGTTATCCTTATCGATCCTAAAGTCTTTCTTCATCCTTGGACTCCTGTCCCTTATCCGCTTATCTTGGATTCCCATATCTTCAGAGATAACCTCGGCATCTTCGAGATCACCTCGGCACAACGTCCAAGGCACGTGGCACCTCGGCTGACACGTCGGCATCACCTTGCCACGTGTTGGAACTCAGAAAATATATCCCCACAACTGCCTCTAGGTTCTATTATTTCGGCATTCTGAGGTGATGGAACCTATATCGGTATTTTCTGTACATCGGCTCAAGAACTCCTTAGCCGAGATCATTCATTTCAGGCCGACAAGTTTCTTCAAAGAACAAAAACTTCGAATGAACTCCTTCATGCGTATGAGCTGTCATACATCACTTTTCAACCGTTTTACTCACGCATTTCAACCCTATTGGACCGTGCTAATGACGCGCCAAATATCCGTCGTGCGTCTGCGCGCGCCGTCTGACGTATGCGTTATTCCAGGGGCATTTAATGCTCTGTTTTGCCGTCGTTTCAAGTTTTTGACAAAACTCATTTTTTGCCTCTTTTCGCCTCTTCATTTTGCACTCTGATTCCTCTGATTTCTCTCTCTAGCTTTCTTCTCTTGAATCCACCATTGCTCCAGATTTTAAGCTCTGTAACTGTCTTCATTCGTCTTTCTGGTGAAGCTCTCACTATTCTGTTACTTCTGTAACCTGTCTTCGGCGATCTTTACTCCGGCTTCATATTTTCTGGTAAGCAACTGTTTCTTCTTATTTCAGTTCTTGACCTTTTCCTGGAATTTCCTGTTATTACTGTTTTGCTCAAACATTTAATTTGCGAATCATTCATCTGAATACGTTGATTTTGCTTTTGCCCATGTCTTGAACACTTGCACTGTTTTACCACTTTCTTGCCACCGTTCTTGGCCTTCAACCCTTTGTATTCTTCATGTTTTTGATAGCCCATCTTTGTTCTTGATTCTGAAACTTCGTCTTTATTTTTTGTTTTTTTGTGTCTTTTCCAGATCTGTGCCTTTGATTTTCATCTTCATAGTCTTTAGGCTTGGGATTTGTTTGTAGAACTTTCAATTTTTAGGGAAAACTGAAACAACTCCCCAGAGATTTCAAGCTTTAGCCGAGGTTCCTAAATCCTTTCAAAAGCCCTTTCTTTCTAAAATCTGATTCTTCCAACTTAGGCCAATATTATGGGTATGTAGAAGCATAGGGTAGACACCCCGACGAAATTGGAGCACTTTAGGCAGGAGTTCAAAATCCCAGCCGATGTCAATCTAAGGTTGGCTGGGGATGACGACTCCATCATGCCTTCTGACGACACCATGCCCTTCTCTGTAGTTGCCTTTACGGAGTGTGGACTTCGGCTCCCACTTAACATTCTCTTTCGCGAGATTCTTCACTTTTACAAGTTGAACCCTATGCAACTTGCTATCAATTCTTACCGGGTGATCTACGGTATCATAGCTTTAGCGAGACAGGAAAACGTTAAGATCACCTTAGCCGACGTTCAGTACTGCTATACCATGTGTAGCCTTAACTTGAAAGAGAATAGGCTACATTTATTATCTTACACCGAGATCTACGGAGTTCAAAATTGTAGCCGACCTCCCAGACTCCAACAAGGGGGCTGGAGATGATTACCTCATTACCTCAGAAAATTGGGAGTTTAGGTTGGCTGGGGATGACGACTCCATCATGCCTTCTGACGACACCATGCCCTTCTCTGTAGTTGCCTTTACGGAGTGTGGACTTCGGCTCCCACTTAACATTCTCTTTCGCGAGATTCTTCACTTTTACAAGTTGAACCCTATGCAACTTGCTATCAATTCTTACCGGGTGATCTACGGTATCATAGCTTTAGCGAGACAGGAAAACGTTAAGATCACCTTAGCCGATGTTCAGTACTGCTATACCATGTGTAGCCTTAACTTGAAAGAGAATAGGCTACATTTATTATCTTAAGTCGAGATCTACGGAGTT
This sequence comes from Camellia sinensis, assembly GCF_004153795.1. Classification (NCBI taxonomy): domain Eukaryota; kingdom Viridiplantae; phylum Streptophyta; class Magnoliopsida; order Ericales; family Theaceae; genus Camellia; species Camellia sinensis. The sequence goes on along the minus strand of NW_021025140.1, from coordinate 90,952 downwards.
CAAAATTGTAGCCGACCTCCCAGACTCCAACAAGGGGGCTAGAGATGATTATCTCATTACCTCAGGAAATTGGGAGTTTGCCCCAGACGAGGATGCCCATCTCTACCCTCTTCCTCGATTAGTTAAAGAGGGCAAGGGTAAGAGCCCAGTGCCAACACTTAGTTGTTTCTTTTCAAGTATTCAATACTTTATCTATTTCTGACTTTTTTTTTTTTTTTTTTTTTTAGATGTTCGCAAGCCACCAAAGAATTTTCGCCAATCCTACGTTCCTAGCAGGGATCTGAAGAAACTTCTGGACTTGCCAGTTCAGAAGAGGAAAGCACCTGTGCTTCTCAATTTCATCCCAACATACAAGTCAACGTTGCCTGACGTCCCGAAAAGGAAGAAGAAAAGTCTCTCTCCACCATCCGCCACAACTCCATTGATTGCATCCATGTCACGAACAGACCAAGGATCAACCTCTGATCCAGCCGATCAACCATCAACTTCGGCGCCATACTTAATCCCAATACCAGAAAGAAAACATCGGCGACGACTGGTCCTCACTGCCAAGATGGGTCGCCCAAAGCCTGTTGCAAAAAACCTTCTAGCCAGCATTCCATCATCCGTTGATGATCAACCAGCACAAACTCTTTCTCTACCGAAGCCGAAAAGAGTAAAAAAGGCTCAGCCAAAGGCTAAGGTAGCTCAGGTTGAGTCTGAAGATTCTTTGCCTATCCCAAAGTTGGCTGAGAGTGACAGACCTCAACCCTCTGCTGGAAAGAGGCGTTCTGCAGCAGAACCATCAGAATCCCCAAAATCCAAAAAGCCGAAGTCATCTTCTGCGACCACCTCGGGGTCCAAGAAGCCAGCTGCCCCCTAGGCCCCTGCAATTACTCTGGAAGACAAGCCAGTCATGACAAATGATAGTGCCGAGGACATTAATGTCGGCGTTGCGCTAAGTACCGCTCTGCTGTTACCAGGTGATCTGGAGCGGAACGCCGAGTTTAGTGAATACGAAAACTATGCGTTGATGCTTCAACGATCTGTCCAAGTAAGTGACTTTCATTTGGTACTTTTTTCCTTTCTTTTTCACACTTCAGAAGTTTTTATCAATAACTTTTACCTTGTGTTTTCCTCAGGCCATCCAGCATGCCCACTCTTTCTCCATGTAATCTTTTGAAAACCAGCAGAAGTTGGTTGAGATAAAGAGGGAGTTCTTTTTTCTTCAAAAAACCAACAAAGTCTTGCAGTCAAAAATGAAGAAGTTGGAAGACCAAGCTGAAGCCGCAATCAAAGCTCAGACCAATGCCGAAGAGAAGGTCGAGGCTGCTGAGGCTATCAGGAAAGTGGCTGAGTCTCAGAAGAGAGAAGCCGAGGAAAAATGATCCAAGCCGAAAAGGAACTCCAAGAGGCACTGGCTACTAAAGAAGCCGAGATAAAAGATGCCGATGAGAAGGCCTATGCCCAAGGCATGGCCAACGTCACAGATGCTTATGAACAGCAAGTGAAGGAGGCATGCAACAAGGGTTTTACCCTAGGTTGGATGTCTCTTCTCAAAAAACTCAATGTCCCAGAGGACTCACTGTTCAGGGAGGCTGATGCCATTCATCTTCCATTTCCTCCACCTCCACTTCCAAGTCAACCTGAAGGTGAAGGTGAAGGTGAGTCTGAGTCTGAAGATGAAGCGGAAGATAAAGAAGAGGTCTTGGTAAGGAGGCCAAAAGATGTCAATGAGACCAAGTCCCCTCCTCAGGATGATCAAGTTTTAGACTTGACTCATGATGAGAAGGATGGGGAGGTTGTCAAAGAGGCTACTCCCGAGCAACTACCATCTGACGCTCCTCTAGCTGATAAAAGTCTTGATGAAACCCTTGCCGAGATTGATGCAGAAATAGTAACAGAGAAGGCGGCCGAAGTAGCTTTTTAAGAATCTTCCGAGGTCCCAACCCAAGTTGCTCCTGAAGCTGAGGAATCATAACTTTGATGTCTCTTTTTTCTTTTGTACTTTTGTACTCTTTTGGACAGTATAAGCTTCTTTACGTGGCCGATGTGCCTCCTGTTTCTGTTGAATGCTTTAATACAACTTTCTTTCTTTGAATGTCTGCATTCTTTTGTCTTTTCTTTGACTGCCGCTGCATGATTCTATACTTAGAATATTTTGCAAGTCTCTTAATATACTCTTCCTTCTTTGTGCAATCTTCTCGGGGTTACATACCTCGGGTATCATAACTGATGATTTACCTCGGCAAGAACTTGACCTGTAAATTTTTCACAAATTTCAACAAGTGTAAAACATATACTATTCAATGTTAACTTTGTAAACTTTTCTCAAGTTTCAACAAATATTTAAACAGTGATCACGTTCTAACCAACTTGTAAATTGCTACAAATGTCAACAAGCTTAAAACAATGATCTCGGTTTAACCACTTTGTAAATTGCTACAAAGCTCAACAAGTGAAGATAAGGAGCAATCTCAGCTTACTTCAACTTGTAAATTGCTACAAATTTCAACAAGTGAAGATAAGGAATAATCTCAGCTTAACTTCAACTTGCAAATTTCAACAAGTGAAGATAAGGAATAATCTCAGCTTAACTTCAACTTGTAAATTGTTACAAATTTCAACAAGTGAAGATAATGAATAATCTCGGCTTACTTCAACTTGTAAATTGCTACAAATTTCAACAAGTGTTAAGCATACTCTTCTTCTTTCTGCCCTCAATGTGAACCTGAGTTCCACTTGGGTTCTCATTACTCAGAAATAACATTATGCGTCTTTTATCAGTTCATAAGTGTGGAAGAATTCTGCTAGGATTTTATTGATGACGTCGGCAAAAATTAACAAGGAACATCTAATGAATGAAAAATTTCAGATTACAAGTGTTCCATGGTCTTGGCAATGCTTTGCCCTCATTATCTTCAAGCCAGTAGGCTCCATTACCCAATACCGAAGTGATTCTGTAGGGTCCTTCCTAGTTTGGGCCAAGCTTGCCTTCTCTGGGGTCCTTCTTGTTGCCGACGACTTTTCTTAAGACTAAGTCGCCGATTTGAAAATCCCTTGGATTGACCTCTTATTGTAAGCTCTGGCAAGCTGCTGCTGGTATGCTGCGAGTTGAATTGCAGCCTTCTCTCTTCTTTCTTCTAAAAGATCCATATCTCGGGCTAAGAGTATATCATTTGTTCCGTTTTCAACTCCCTGGGTCCGGATCCCTGGGATGCCGACCTCCAGTGGGATGACTGCTTCTGTGCCGTAAGCCATGGCAAAAGGGGTTTCCCCTGTTGATCTTCTCGGCGTAGTCTAATATGCCCAGAGTACATTGGGCAACTCGTCTACCCACTTCCCTTTTGCTGCCTGTAGCCTCTTCTTTATTCCATCCAAGATTACTTTGTTGGATGCTTCTGCTTGCCCATTGCTTTGGGGAAAACTTGGTGTTGAGAAGTAATTCTTGATCTTGAATTTCGCGCAGAAGTTCTTGATGAGTTTGCTGTCAAACTGTGTTCTGTTATCGGTAACTATAGCTCTTGGAATCCCAAATCTGGTGATGATGTTTCTCTATATGAAGTTCTTGACATCCACATCTCAGATTTTGGTAAGAGGTTCTGCCTCTATCCACTTCGTGAAGTAATCTGTTGCCACCAGTAAGTATTTCCTTTGCCCAATTGCTTGGGGCAATTGCCCAACGAGATCCATGCCCCATTGGGCAAATGGCCATGGACTGGATACCGAGTTTAGGTCAGCAGCTGGCTGATGTATCAAAGGTGCAAACCTTTGGCATTGTTCACACTTCTTTACGTAGGTTTCTGCATCTTTTTGCATGTAGGGCCACCAATACCCCTGGGTAATGGCCTAGCGATCTGCCCCCAGCGTGGCTTCCACAAATTCCTTTGTAAATTTCATATAAAAAATCTTCAACCTGCAAAGAGTGTACGCACCTTAAAAGGGGTCCAGTGAAGGACCTTCTGTAGAGATGTCCATCTGCTGTCAGATTGAATCTTGCCGACTTCAATCTGACCTTATGTGCCTCCTTACGGTCTTTTGGCAGTTTTCCTTCTTTCAGGAATGCAACAATTGCATCCATCCAGCTTGGCCCCATGTCCATACATATTGTTTCTTGCTCTGTGTTCGGTGGTTCTATGCTCGAGCCCGATAAATAATCGATCATTATTGTTCTTTTTCTTCCAGTTTGTATTGAACTTGCCAGGTAGGCCAATGCGTCAGCGTGGCTGTTATCATCTCGGTTAACCTGAAGAAGTCGGTAATTATGAAACAGGGCTGCCAATCTGATGACTTCTTTTGCATATGCCGACATCCTCTCGTCTCTGGCTGCGAATTCTCCTGTTGACTGGTTCACAATAAGTTGTGAATCATAAAAGGCTATTACCTCATCAGCTTCTGCTGCTGCCGCCAGCTTCAGCCCTGCAATTAGTGCTTCGTACTTTACTTCGTTGTTTGAGGCCTTGAACCCCAAATGGATGGACTGTTCTACTATTTCTCTATCTGGAGATATCAGTATTACTCCTGCCCCTGCTCCCTGTCGGTTTGAGCTCCCATCCACGAACAGTCGAAAGGAGTCGCCAATGTAAATGCTGCAGGGTTTGAGTTTGTCCTTCTTTTGCTCTTTTGCTTTAGGTTGGGTTTCTCCTTGCTTGTTTGGACATCGTTCATCTTGGCTCAACGGAGCTCAATGTTCGATAGATTCTGGCGTGAACTCGGCCACGAAGTCGGCTAAAACTTGGCCTTTGATTCTCGGCCTGAACTCCAAGTTATACTGGCCTAAGGCCACTGCCCATCTTGCTATTCTTCCAGTTAAGTCTCCTTGTTACAACAAGGACTTCAGTGGGTGCTCTGTTAGCACCACAATCTTGTGCGCCTGAAAGTAATGGTTCAGCTTCTTTGAAGCCATTACTAAGGCCAGCATTAATTTTTCTAGTGGTAGGTACCTTGTTTCTGCATTGGCCAAGGTTTTGCTTACATAGTAAACAACCTTCTGCTCCCCGTTTTCTTCTCAGATTAGTACTGCACTTATTACGTGTTCTGACACTACTAAGTACAAAAACAGTTCTTCCCCAGGTTCAGGTGTTGAGAGGACTAGAGCCGTGGTCAGATATTTCTTTAGGTCGGCCAAAGCGGCCTCACATTCCTCAGTCCATAGGAAGTCCGTGGCCTTTTTTACCAGGCTGAAGAAAGGTTTACATTTGTCTGAGCTTCTGCTTATGAACCTGTTTAGGGTTGCAGCCCTTCCAGTAAGCATTTGTACCTGTTTTGCCGATGTCGGGCTCTGTAGATCTAGGATGGCCTTGATTTGATCTGAGCTGGCCTCAATGCCCCTTCTTGTTACCAGGTACCCCAAAAACTTATCAGATCCAACTCCAAACGCGCACTTCGATGCGTTGAGTCGGAGCCGATATGTTTTGGGGATTTCAAAGACCACTTTTAGGTCGGCAAGATGGCCCTTAGATTCCTTGGTCTTCACGACCATGTCATCGATGTAGACTTCTACCGTTTGTCCAATCAGGTGTTTGAACATCTTGGTTACCAATCTTTGGTAAGTTGCTCCTGCGTTTTTCAACCCAAAAGGCATTACTCTGTAACAGTACAAGCCTTTAGGGGTGATAAACGCTGTCTTCTCCTCATCTGGGGGGTACATGGCTATCTGGTGGTACTCCCTATATGCATCCAAGAAGCTCATCCTTCCATGTCCAGATATGGCGTCCACCAATTGGTCGATCTTTGGCAGAGGAAAGCTGTCTTTGGGACAGGCTTTGTTCAGGCTCGTAAAATCTACGCAGACCCTCCATTTACCGTTCTTCTTCTTTACCACTACTGTGTTGGATAGCCATGTCGGGTAATGAACTTCCCAGATGGCCCTGGCCTCTAGAAGTTTGTCCACTTTTGTTTCTACTGTTTCGACGTGCATCAACGTCGATCTTCTGGCTTGTTGAATCACGGGTTTTGCCGTCCTGTCGATATTCAGTCTATGGCAAGTGACCTCGGGGTCAATGCCAGGCATTTCATAAGGTGTCCAGGCAAACACCTCAATGTTGTCTCTTAAAAAAGTCTCCAACTCTTTTTCCTTTTCTTCGGCTAAGCCCGAGCCGAGAAGAAAGAAGCGTTCTTCGTCTCCATCCTGGATGAGGATTTTCTTTAGTGCCTCTTCGCTCTTCTCGGCTGGTTCTTTGCCGACGTCTTCTAGAACTTCTATGTCCTCATATTCAATTTTTGCCTCTTTTGGCTCTCGAACGCTGCAAGTAGACTTCATTGCTACCATGGAGCAACTTTTTGCCTGTAGTTGATCTCCTCTGACTTCTTCAATCCCATGCTCTGTTGGGAAACGCAGTAGTTGATGCAATGTTGAGGGAATTGCCCCCATTGCATGCAACCATGGTCTTCCCAAGATGATGTTATATGGTGAAGGTGTGTCAATCACCATGAATTTTGTCCTGATCTTCTTAGTGCCAGCTTGTACTTCCAAGCTTGTTGCGCCCAGTGGCCACGTCGGCGTTCCATTGAAGCCGACCATCGGGCCATTCGATTGCTCCATGTCGTCTGGGTGAAGGCCTAGCTCCTTGTAACATCTAACGTACATGATGTCACAAGAGCTGCCTTGAGAGAGAGAGAGAGAGAGGGATATAGGATAGATACAAATTTCTAACCCAAATATCAAAGCTCTCTAAAAATATTTTCTAACCCTAAATCCAAGAGAGGAGTCCTCTTCTTATAGAGCTCTCTCTTGTAAAGCTTGTCAAATAAGCTTGTCAATAGAGAAATCCCTCCATACACGTGTATGGAGGGGAGTAGAGTGGGTGCCAGCCATCACAGTTGGCACAAAATATCTACCAAAAGTAGATGAACAGTGATCAGCCATTAAAAATTGCCATTTTGGCAAAACAAATGGCCGACCGGCAACAAAGAGTGCCGACCGGCAATATACATTGCCGATGGCATAAAATCACTGGCCGATGGCCTCAAGCCATGGCCGGTGATGTGTGGGAATGCCTCACAAGGCATTCCCTACCCCTTCAAGGCAAAACACAAGTGTTTGGTGCAAAACCAGACACAACACGATCGAGTCGAGAGATCCTGAGGCAAGGCGCGCAACCGAGACCTCCGGGAACTCAAGACGAACGCAAACAAGGGTAATCACCAAGTGTTCCAATGGTGACGTCCAAGTCTTGAGGACGGTCAAAAAGGGGGTGTCTACAATTACTATTTTAACATTCTTTCATGTACATAAAGCAAAAGTTCAGTCATCATTCACAAAAGATGTGAAAAACTAATTTCCAAAAGTTATCCATATCGTGTATAAATAAAAAAATAAAATAAAAAACACACTTCTTGATGTTATTGACATCGTTCCTACAATCTTATTGCGTGCCTAAAGTTTGTTTTGCTATTGTATTGTTTCTCATTCCATGATTTTGGAGCATCTTTCAAAAATGCATGCGCTAATGATGCTCCGAAATTGTCAATTTTGTCCCCCTCCATCGACTTTGCAAGAGGCTCGTTATTTGTGATTTGATGCATGATATATAACAAACAAGAATTCGACAATCGACATTGTCAATAGAAATCAAGATCGTGTTTAGATTTACTCAAATTTGAAAACTATCAATCCAACTATGTACTGGCGTGAAATACTTACAATGTTGGGCATTGTTGTAACAATAAGACTTTACTCTGATTGAAATAAAATTTTAAAAATCATATATTACTCTAATTTACTTTAGTCATAAGGCATGAACACAAGACGACAACCAAAAAATAGGAGCTCCATTAACTATGAACGAAACCTTAGAATATGAACTGAACCCTAGCATATCCGTAGAATACAAAATAAACTCTCTTAATGCAATCTACATTATCAATGTGACATGATTATTGACTCCATATATTGAAGGATGATGAATTTGTATTATGCTTTAATTTCGTACAAATGTATGAAACTCAAAATTGAACAAAGGCGATAGAAGATGAAATTGTCTATTACCTACATTTGAGAGTTCAATAGATGAATGTAACTACAAATGAGATGATTTTGCCTGCTATTCATTGTCGAAACTAAACTCCCAAGACCAAGTGATATCATGTATAGATTAGACCAAAAAAATTAAAGTGATCTATAAAACTCTACAAGTCGAAATTCAGGTTTATACCTTCGAGATCTATTTAGTTTGATCTCATTTAAATCACACACAGAAGATTGTAGTTGATGAATTCCGAACTCAGTTGCACTACGATCTTCTACCGTATTCCTTTCTTATGCTTGATTACAAACTGAGTGTGGGCTTAAAAACGTGAACTTCCTTGCTCTCTCTCTAAACCCAAAAAATTCTCTCTAAAAATTATCTCTTTTTAGAGAGCTACAAGGACGCATATATATGGGCTATGGTAGGGACCATTAGGAGTAGATTAGGATTAGGTCTCCTATGGAATTTGGAAAACTTAATTCATCTTGAATTATAATTCCTAATTTCATAAATTATAATTCATATCACTAAAAATTATAATTGCACTTCCATATTAATCTCCAAATTATATTTCGAACTTCACATTATTAAATGCTTATTTATCTCCGGACGTTAAGATTGCTAATACATGTCAATTAAATAAATTACTGACAATTATATTTAATCGACTTCTTAATATTTTCTTGAGACCTGCCACTTAACTTATTTGATATATTAGATACAAAATCCGCTTGTAGGGATTGACATAATCAAAACTTATAAGCTTCTTCAAGCAAGTATTATCAATCCTTAAACCAGGACGTGAATTTTGTCAGTAATCACTATATACCATACACATAAAGTGATCACCTAACTCACTGAGCTTATTGACCCGTAAAGAATCTCACTCTTTTATGAATCAAAATGACCAACACTAAATTTATGTGATTATTAATTATTTTCAGATTAAGAGCATAAGCACTCATAATAACTATGAGATGTAAATTATCTCATCTAATCAATACATGAGCAATTATCCTAAGACGGATTTGTTCAATACACAAAGTGTACTAACACAATGAGTTGAAACTTTACCGTTTCCTGTAATCAAGATAGACTTACTTAAATACCATGCTATAGTCATACCAATGGTGTGGCCAAATCCATATTAGACTATGAACCACTTATATTCTACAAGGACTAATGATCTGATCTTCCGTGTGTAAGTCAAACTCTACACACTAGATCACATACTTCATAGAATAAAAGAAACAAATGCAGAATATTAGACAAATAATTTGATGCAAATATTACTCATAATGATTCTCATTAAAACGGGATTAACTCATATTGTTAAAAACAAATACTAAATTTCATTACACAAAAACATGACTTTTAGTATATTTTTCTAGCAACTACGAAGGAGACAATTTTACCTGTTATTCATCGTTGTTTTGAACTTCTCCAACTTGTGATGGTTGATTTAGAAGTAATGACCACTAGAAGATGATGAAAATCGTTCAATAACTTCGAAACATATGAAAATGGTGCTTGGAAATCTCTCATTATGCTTCAATAGTTGCTTAAATCGATGGTTTTTGAAGGAGGATTTTTGAATCGAGGGTTTTCGAATTTCGACGGTCTTCAAAAGAAGAAACAGAGCAATAGAGACAAACAACTTAACAACTTACTATTGCCCATACATATGCAAGGGTATTCTTGGCTTTTCATTCTATTTTTTAGTTTTGAGGGTTTTTGACAGTATTAGTTTATTATGTATCCTTTACACAAAAAAAGTCCTAGGAAAAAAGGGGGTTTTAGCCAAAACACCCTAAGAAATAATTAGGGCATTTGGGCTAAAGGTTTAATTTTGAAACTTTTAGAATAAAAGTCCTAACTTTTATTTTTTAAGACAATAAGATCAATAATAGCAATGTTATGAATCCAAATTTAACCACTCAAAATTACCCTAGACTTGTATCTTGTGATTCAGATTTAATCTTTGCCACACAATCTCTTATCCAGAAAAATCTATGTGGTTAAGTCTGAAACTCCATACTTTTTCCAGTAATAATTTAAAAAACAATATTACCCTTACTTATTTGTCTATTTGTCCACGTGTTACTTATCTGTACACGACGATTGTCAATGACCGTTGTCGCTTGCTACCTCCGACCGCCGGTCATCACCAGCTACTTTTCCAACAAATTGTCAGTTAATTAACGATAGTGTTGAGAAAAGCTCTTTTAGTCTTTAATTGAATGGATATATATAAATAAATGTACATAAGACTTTTTGACAACTAAATTTTTAATAGTGAAAGGTTTAAATTTCTACTTTTGCCTGCTAAATTTTTACTCGCCAAAGGCCTAAATTTTGAATTTTGCCAATTGCATTAACTTTTCCCTTACCAAATGTAAAGATAATTGCCCACTAAATACTTTAATTGCTAAAAGTTATTTAGCTTTTTTAAAAAACATATGACGATTAAATTTAAAATATATATTGTGATTAAATATTTAATCACTTAAAATTCTACTTTAACTATTAAAAATATTTTAGTTGACAAATAGTTTTGTTGGCCATGAATATGATAAAAATGTTTTGGCAGCTAAAATAATACCTTTAACAATTAAAATATTAGTCACAAAATGTGACATTTTTTATTGTGAGAGAAATAGACTATAATAAATAATAATAATAAAAAAATAACACTGTCACGAATATCTTTCTCATCCATGACGTACAAAACGCTTAGCCTCAAAAGATCTAATAAGTGCTCCCCCTCTTCAGACTTATCATGAATTTTTTCAAAAAATAAGTAGTTACACATTAGAAAAGCCCCACTTTTTTAGTTAATTCCCTCCAAAAACATAAATACATATTTATTTACCTTGCGTTTACTTTATTTCTTGGTAAGTTTTCAATTACACTCCGTTTGGTTAGGTGAAAATATATTTTAATGAAAAATATTTTTTTTTATATTTGGTGGTGGTGGTGGTGGTGGTGGAGGAGGCAAAGGATGGAAACGGAGGCGGCGGCGGCAACAATTATGGTGACAGCTATGGTAAGTTATGGTAGTGATGGTGGTGTGATGGTAAATGTGAGAGTGGTGATAGTAGAATGATAATATTGATAAAATTTTAATCTAAAAATAAGTGAAAAATATTTTTTACTTAAATAATCTTATTTTTTTGTTATCATATAAAATATTTTTTATTAACTTTCTTTTTTATTATATCAAACATTAAAAATATATATATACATATATATATATATATATATATATATTTTCCACCTAAACAAATCAACATCACTCAAAATTCTCTACAACTAATTATCTCTCTCTCTATTCCTTCGCCGGAACCGGTTAGGATTCGATTTGGGGTCCTCTCTCTTTATTCCTTTGCTTTATTCCTTTGCCGGGACCGCTTTGGATTCGATTTGGGGTGCTCTCTCTTTATTCCTTTGCTGGAATTGCTTAGGATTCAATTTGGGGTGCTTGTTGTACCTCAGCACAGCCGGCGCTGTCCTATGTATTCATTTCAAAGTCCGTTTTGATAATTTGAATCGTTCACATTTTAGGATACATTGAGTAGAATATATTTGTAAAAAATTAATTTAATCGGATATCGCTAACCCTTTCATTGACTCACATTTGTATATGTCATTTATTTTTGTAAATGTAAATGTAAGTGGATAAAAGGATTAACGATATCCGATTAATTTAATTTTTTACAAATATATTATACTCAATATACTTTAAAATATAAACGATTGTGATAATCAAAGCAAACTCTAAAATAAACTCATAAAACAGCACAGCAGGAACAGGCACCCCAAATCCCTTAGGATTAATCTCTATTATTTTCTGAAATTCATCGTCAACCCACGACACCCACCACGGTCTCTGATGTTGCTTTTCCTTTTTAGGGGAGCCGAACCTCTTCCATCCTTTTATCGACAATGCAAGCTTTATTTTTATTATTATTTTATTAAAAGTAGCATTCTTTTGTTTTGATCGAACAGAACAATTCTTTTCGATAGATGCATTTCAAAAAAGAGACTTGGAAAGTAAGGGGGAAATATTGGTCCAGCAAAAAATAAAAAATAAAATTATAAATTAGCAAAAAAAATTATACATTTTAATAATTAAAATATTATATATATTTCCTCAAAAGTCATTGGGACAATTAGGTAACAAAAAAGGCTGGAAGAAAAAAAAATATATATTCTAACCTCCACACTCTTTAAAGTGGTGCATTATATGCATTCCTAATTGTATTATTATTTTTTTTAATTTTTTTTAGTTATGACTAATTTTATTATTATTTAAATTATGACTCATGAATTATTTAATTATATTTCAGGTTGTGTTTGGTTAAAACATTTTCTTTTTAGTTATGACTAAAAAATATAAAGTTATACTATTTTTTTTTTTAATTATAAGGTACTTATAATACATACTTTTGAGAGATGTGTACCATAATATTTTTCGAAAACCGTAATGCATGCCTTTCCATCATTTTGATGCCAAATGAAACAAGAAGAGCAATAATTGATGAAAGGTACGCAAATAGAGCAAAGCATGATGATGACATGAATCTCAAAATATTAGGCATGAAAATATAGAGAAATCAAGAGAGGGGTTGTTTGAGATGAGCTAAATAAGTGTACTTTTTGTCTTTTTACGAAAAGATGTATAGAAAAGTAGAGAAGTGATGTGATGAAAAAAAGATAAAAAGATGGATTATTTTAAGGATGCCAAACTTGGCCAGAGTGTAGAGAACCCCATTGAGATGAAGATTTAGCAAGTAAATGGAGAGAGGTGATGGAGGAGACAAAATCCAAGCCACCAAGCCTTCCAAGATTCAAGATATTCCAAGAACAGCAAGAACTTTCCCAAAAAGTCTCTCAAACTCACTCTTTAATCTAACTAAAATAACTCTCTGAAGTCTAAAATAAAAAAATTAAAAAAAATAAAAAACCATTAAGGCCAAAGAAAGACCAATTAGGTCTAGTTAGGGGTGTAAAAATGGCGAAAGAGCTGTGAGCAGCCCGGAGCCCATCAACGACCGGGGTGGGCTCGACCCGATTAGGCCCGGGCTTGAGCCCAGCTCAGGACCCTAGGTTTAGGCTTGGGCCATCATTTTGAAGCCCAATTTCGCCTGTGACATGGTCTAAAAAAAAATTTCACCATGCGGACAGCCCGACTTGGCCCGGCCTGACCTGCGGCCTCCCTAACGTCTCTCTCTATAATGGACAAATTCAAAAAAAAATTAAAAATTAAAAAAACTAATAATAATTCAAATATTGCAACGATCATATTCAAAATAAATAAATAAATAAATTATCAAATGGTCATTTGACTGTTTTACTCCAATGGTAGAAATTGTTTTTTACAAATTCACCCCCTCCCTCCCAAACTCCTATAAATACCCCCCTCTCTCCCATTTTATTTCTAACAAACAGTTCTCTTTCTCAAACTCTCAAATGATTGGTAGGCTAGTAGGTGTCAACCTAGTTGGGATGTACTTGAGTTATAGTGATGCAATTGCTCTACCATCATCAATAATCTACATTTATTTTATTTAATGATAAAAATTTTTGTAAAATATTTCAATATCATTTTGAAATAAAAATCATTCATTCAATAAATGCTATCTATTTAATTTAATGATTGTAATATTGAAAATTTCATTTTTACATATACAAAATTATTCATTTCAAAAGAAGAAAATTACATAATTTCATACGTTTTAGTCATAAGTTCATAACCAAAAAAAATAAGTTATACATAATTAAATTTAAATACCACCACACATGAAACATAGTCAAACACACTACAAGAAATTGCACTTTTGGTGACTACTTTTGGCGACAACGTCAATTTTTCGTAGCCAAAAGTATATTGTTGGTGACACAGTGATCAATTTCGTTGGGAAAAGTAGACCTTTACCAACGCAATTTACTATCGTTGCTAAAAAAGCATAACATTGACTAGGCGCCAAAAATATTAGTTGACGCCAAAATTTCATAAATTTTAGCTACGAGGCTTGTTTTTTAGCAACACAATAAGCGTCGCTATTAATGGGCTTACTTTTGGTGACGACAAGTTGGCGTGGGCAAAGAGTTAAACATTTAACGACAGTAATACTATTCGTCAGTAAAAGTTTTGGTAGTGAAATGAGGTGATTTAGTTATTTGTATTTTTATTATAACTTTTCAAAAAAATTTAAATATTCTAATTATTGAATTGTAAAATTAAAGTGATCATCGAATTAGATCACAAAATAAACCTATCAAGCCCAAACACACTCTTAAGTTCAAATGGCTAATTTGAGATAATCTAAATTTTTCTAAAGAATGTGGTTAAATTATCAATTTCAATATGTTTGGTTTTATTTTCAGAAACTTATTTCAGAATTTTTTTTAACTAAAAAACTAAAAACAAATTGGTGAAAAAATAAATAAAAATTCTTTTTTTTTTTGTATAATTTTATCTTTTAGGAGGTCATAAATAATTTTTTAAATTTTAAAAATATATTTTTGATTTTTATTGTTCAAATTAGTTTAATTTTTTTATTTATTTATAGCATTCATTCCAATTTTAATAGCCTTTTAAAAATCTGTAAAAGATCAGTTAAGTTTTCAAATGTCATTTTATTATTGTTATAATTGAAAAGATAAAGCTACGGAAAACATTAAAACCAAAATCCCTAAAATTTTGGCGCAAACATTCCCTGCTGATTTGGGTTCCTTATTCTCCTCTGATCATGGACGGGTTTCGTTATTCCTCGTTGGTTTGGATTCTCTTATTCTTCTCTCAGTTCTTAGGGTTTTTGAAGCAAATCAATTTCAAAGAAAATTGAAGGTAATACTCTCTCTCTCTCTCTATCTGTCTCTCTCTCTCTCTATTTATTATATAAATATATATTGATTACACTACTAGAAAAGGGATTATTGGACACGGAATCTTTTGCGACGGTTTGAAAATTGTCGCAAAAAACATGTTTTTGCGACGGTAAATGACACAGTCGTGATTTTTTTTTTTGACGGAAAATTCAAGACCGTGGCAAAAAATAGTATTTTACGCTTCGATTTGTCACCCGTCGGTATATTTTTTTTTTGCGAATGTTTATTTATTTTTTTTGCAACGCTGTTTATTCCTCCGTCGCAAAAAAGATCTTTTTGCTTCCCGCACCGTTCATCTTTGCCCTGTCTTCCATATACCTTTCAGTATCCTCTTCTCAAATCAAAAAATTAAAATAAAATAAAAAAGGAAAAAAACTGTCTGCCTTCTCCTAGTCGTCTCTTTCCATCTCGGAGTCCCAACAGCACCAGCGTGAGATACCCTTCTCTCTTCTCTTTTTCTTTCTTCTCACACTCGCTCGCACAGACCCTCATAATCTCTCCCTCTTGCTCTCGCCCTCGCGTTACCCTCACAGTCTGTCTGTAGCAGCGGCGGCGGCGACGACTTCCCACTGGTTCTCCTTCTGCCATCCAGGTATCTCTCCTCTGTTGTTCTCTCCTCCGCCATCCAGGTATCTCTCCTCTGCTATTCTCTCCTCTTTTTCTCTTCTTTTGCCTTCATTGGAATCAAACCCTCTTCATTGGAACCCTAGAAAGTGGTGCAGAGATTGGAGATTGAGAGAGAGAGGATTGGAACCCTAGTTTTAAATCTATATAAAACTTAATATTTGCATATATATATGGCTTAAATTTTAAATACTAAGAGATGAGAACTAGCTATCTCAATACTTAATTCCTTTCATATGTGCTTCCTATAATGAACCTCAATTAATTTCCATTGGTTTCCTTATTGTTTCTTCTTCAGTTTTAATTGAGCATTCAATATGTTTCATTAAATTATCAATTGAATTACCTTCTTTTTTTTTTCCCCTTCATATATATAAGAGTATCTATTGAAAAATTCATATAAGTTTCCAGTTCTTTTTATTTTTTATTTTTTATGGTTGCCAAATATTTCTTGCTAGGATTCCTATTGCGTTTCCCAATCAATTTTTTAATATTTTCTTGTATATTGTCTGACCTCATTTTTAGGTTTACCCTCTAATTTCTCATTGTTAGTTCCTAGTTTGTTAACCGGAAGCATGAACATTGACACAATCATGAACACTGACATAGGCACGAGACAACTATTTTGAAAAAATTAGGATACGGACACGACATGTATATGGCATAAAGAAAATATGTTTTTCATCGTCTGTCACTGTACAATGCACAACTCAAACTTGACTCTCAATCAGTGTTGTAAGGAGTAGATAATTAAAAAGATCGGTAAAATACTTCCAGACATTAGCACTTCCGTACTTCCTCAAGCATTTATCATAAAATCCATACCTAAACAAAGGAAGAAAAAATTATGAATACTAATGAGGTTATAGTATTTTGTAACTTACAAGAAACCATGGTAGCTCTAAGCTGTGTGACATAATGAAATACCTTTCCAAATTATAGGGAAAGCTACATGAATTTGTTTTGAATCTTATGATATTGTTCTATCGAAATAAATGTCTGTTGACTGGTTGGTCATCAGCAAAGTCATGACTTATCTCAAACAATAACATTTTGAGCTTTCTCATAGTTTTTGCAGAACCTTAACTACAAGGCATTAGTCCTTATTCTTGTAGTAGTATTTGCTTTTTGGCACATAATCAAATCATTTCAACTTTCAATTCAATTGTCCTCCTTGGTATTACAAGCTTTAACTGTAATACATGCTCCATCTGTAAAACTATCTATAACAACTCTCATGCCATCAATTTATTTTTTATTTTTTTTTAAATTTTTCGATAAATAACATGGCATCAAATTTAGGAGTAGCACTGTAAGATATTGTCAGTGACAGAAAAGACTACACCGTTGAAAAAACAACATGAAAAAGTTGACCTGGCTTCTTTGCCAGGATCAAACACATTTGGTTGTCAATAAAAATAAGGCAAGAGATGAAAATGTTTGGCATAAAAGCCTCCCTACTTTAAAACTACAAACAAAAGTGGTTTCATAGGTTCTATAAATAGAGGGGCAGCTTGAACTTAACATTTTCCTTCAAGATTGAACATATATATTGGAGCAATTACAAGTTTTGAAACAATTAGAGATCAAAAATAAAATTTCAATCACGAGTTTCCATCAAAGGTTGATATTTAGGCTATTTATGAACTTAGTAGACAACCCAAAGCGTACTCCAAAGTGTGGCTTCTATGCAAATAAAATAATGCTATACAATTTAGGGCATTATGGAAACTTTGTGACTCAAACTCGACAAGAGTTGATTCCAATTACTTAAAATTGAATATTATGAGCAAGACTAATCTTAAATACATGAGGTGCAACCAACATAAGATTGAAAAGGGTTCAAGTTATTATTAAGTATCAAATACCATAAGGTGTCCATTTTTTTGTTAACATATAATCAAGATCCACTAACGAGAGAAAGAACATGAAATTGTTGATACTCAATAGATTTAGAATTAAATTGAAGTAAAGAAGCATTCCCTATGGTTGTCATATTATAAAATGCCCCATCAACACAAAGGAAGAGTTCTAAAAGTCACCTGTAAATTGGGTCATATGAATAGTACAAAAATTGGAGAAGCAAGACATGACAACCAAAATGAGTGAGGATATTGAGAAAATTGGGTTAAATGAATACTTAAGTATTGAAGGAATGTAAACTAAATCATACAAACAAACTAGAAACAATTCAAAATGAGAACAAACAAATAGAAAATCATATGTGATGATTGATGCAAAAATGCCACTGATTGCAATTTGTCATAATTTGGTTCAAGTTAAAGGCATTACAACGAGAACATGAAGACAATGATGGTCAGAAGAGGTGGCATGTTATGTAATAAAAAATTAAACTCTAGTAGAGTGACAGGTGAATAAGGCTCTATGAAGCTGATCAGTTGAAATTTAAGGTGTCATTAGTTTCAGCCCATGACAGTGCATCAAGCATAAGTCGTTAAAAATTTCTTATAGTTTCACGATGCATGGGTCAAATTAAAGAGAAAAATCATTAAGTAGCTTTATCTGGTAAAGGATCCCTTCACTGACATTGATGTTCATTTGCTAATAGCCTGAAGATGTGCATGAAGTATTGACTTTATGATTCCCCTTCCAAAAAGCATATTTACACATGAAACATATGAATTAATACCTTTTTCTATCAGTAACATATGAATTAATACCTTCAAGATGTGGAATTCAAAAAGGCATGCATGCTTAAATATGATGTGGAATTTAGTAACATATGCTTAAATGTCTCGTACTACTGCCAAGGTAAAAAATTTGGAAAGAAATATGTTAATGGAGCAAATTTTAAAGTCTAAAGCCAAGTGTGATGTGGCTACCTAGAAATCTCTTCCCTAGTTGTGAATTTCCCTGATTAATGTTGGAATTCCTATGATGAAATTAGCTGCAATTTGTGGATATGAACTCAAGTGTTGTGTTTTGACTTTGGACATGTGTGCCAGATGAGGATGCTATCCAAAATCCAGGGCCGAGAACATGGATAAGTTTATGCTTGTGAGTTTACTTTATTGACCGAAAACAATGATCTGCATATATGCATGCAGAAGATTCGTACTAGTGTTGTTAGCTCCTAGACACTGTTGTCTCTTTCCGATTCTAGGCTTCAAAATCTACATTCTTCTTCAACGATTGTTGCTTGTCCACTAAATCTCTGTAAGTATGCCTGACTCTCTCATTTTTTTTGGATTTTTTTTTTAAAATTTTTAAAATTTTACTTTTTTATTTTCATTGCCACTTTTGGCCCTTGTGCCATTGTTTCCGATGATTCGTACCATTTTTCTACCCTTTTCTTAGAGTTTCTTTGTCTTTCCTTGTTTTGGTCTAGGTTATGGGTAAGTTTCATGCCCTAATTGATACTCCAGAGGCGATGGCCTTGTTCCATCGTGATTATGGGATTTTCGACAATGTAACTCTTGTGTTAGCAAAGGTTGATGCCAAGCACATGAGAATGCCAAGCGCATGAGAATGAGGTCCACCGATGTGTTTCCCGTTGCAGCCATTGTTGAAGGAGAGGTAAGGTTCCCACTGGACCCCTTGATTTACCGTTTTCTTCACCAAGTTCAACTAACCCTAATACAAGTGTTTGTAAACCTTTTTCGAGTGATCAGTGGTGTTTTTACCCTGAATAGGAGACTAGGTTTGTACTCAGATGTCTGGAATATCCTAGGCTACTACACCCTTTCTCACAACAAGGACCACCGTACATATTACCTTCGCATTCATTCCCATGATTCCCATTTGGTTACTGATTTGCTTGATTCTGACAAACACAATGATGACTTCCTTAAAATTGGAGGAAACTAGGAGTTCCCTATCGGAACCAAGATTCAAACCGAACAGATGCCCCAAAAATATAGATATTCAGTTCTTAATCTTTGCCCTTGTATTTGAGTCTTTTTGAATATGTCATTTATCTGTTCTGTTTGACTGCTTTCCTGACTATGTTCCCTATTTTGCAAAGCCTTCTCGCTACCAAAGGAGGCAGAACCATGAGAATACTGAAACGATTGGATCCATCCTGAGGTATAAGAAGAGATCTACCCCTGAATTGTTAGATACTAGGCTACCTACGGAACCACCATCCCAAAGAAAGCCAGACTTTTTATTGCCTTGTTGGATTCTAATATCAAAACAGAGACACCACCAATTGTCGTCGTGCCAAGAGCCATTCCATTGAGAGGACCCCTTCTTTGGCCCTAGTTTTACAAAAGGTAGATCCAAGATGAAGAGAAGGGCACTTGTGGACTTTGACACAGAGGCTTTTGCTTCCTCTATTGCCGTGGAGACTGTTAGAGTCATGACTGAGTTGACGAGTTATACTGGAGGTGAAGCTTGAGAGAGGAGCTGCTACCCCTTATACTATTGTTCCTGAGAGTGAGGCCTTGGTTGCTAAACGGGCCAAGAAGAGAAGGAGAGAAACTGGAAAAGAGAAGGTTGGTAAGGCTTTTGAGAAACTTATTGTTGATGAGTCCTTTAAGCAATAGGAACAACCAATGCTATACCAAGGTTGGCCTATTTCTACTTTTGATTCAGTTGTTACATCTGGTGAGCTCGCTTTTGATCTAACCAAGACCCCATTTCTGTCCATGGATATGGTAGACCATAATGAACCTCGTGACATTCTAATCATAAAGGGGACTTTGCAAATGATGACCATTGTAAGCGTTTTGGTAGTCCTTTTAGTTCTTTTTTGTGAAGCTGTATTGTTTCTTTTCCTTATTACATTTTGTTGCTGGAGTGTATTCAAAGAGCATCTTTCTATAACTCGTACTGAAACTCTGGAGAAGGCTGTATTGGGGGCAGCTAAGAGTAATGACAGGCTGGCTGTAGGCCTAGAGAATGAGAAAGAGGGCCAAAAAGTCACAAAATGCGAAGTTTTTCTGCTAAATAAGGGTTAATGTTGCTGTTGAGAAGTCCAGAGATATTGCCATTGAGACGCAAACAAATCTTGAAGGGAAGGTTGCTGAGCTGGAGGCTGTTATTGCTATTATGGCGGCCGATCGAACTGCTTTGGAGGCTAAATTCTAGCAACATGGCTAGGATAAAACTGGTGTGGCTTATAAAAAGGAAGTACTTGTCCTTCGCAACAAGCTCTTCCTGAAAAGATAAATGAGTCCCCTGATTGCCACTAAGGTCCCTGAAGAGTCTCCCTTGTTTGAAGATGTCCTTGTTCCCTCTAAGTCTTTTTCTCTCAAAGCTGTTGCAACCCCACAATCTAAGATCTCTCCAGGTGTTGGCTCTACTACCAAGACCCGAGAGAAAGATACTGCCAAGAAATCGATGGAAGTTGATGAAGACAAGGCCTAGGTGGGAAGTGTTGTAGAGGGAGGAATTGCTAAAGGTCCTGCTGCTCAAGACATTGGTACTATCTTTGCTTCTCTTTGCAAGAAAGTTCTAGATGAAGTTGTGGTCCCTGCTATTGAAGAATCGTCTACCAATCATAGTAAATGAAGTGGCTTTTGACTATGCTTTATTTTCTTCTTTATTCTTTTTGTTTTTTCCTTTTAATGTACTGGAGCTTGGTCTGTCTGACGAGTTGTCTCCTTGATCTTTAAGATAATATTTCTTTTCTGATGTTTGTGAGGCTATTGTGCCTTTGGATGGTATTTTTTTTTTATCTTTGCAATTAAAGTTGGTGTTTTGCTTTCACGCCTATGCTATTTGTCCCCGACCGAGCACTACTAGGACTATTGGGCCAAATAGACACTCGGTCTGATCATATGATATGTTTGCATGAATATGCTTGAATGTCGTTGTAACATGTCCACAGGGTACTCACGTGCGTTAACAGTTTGGACCCCCGATATCCTCGATCTAGTCAGGTGCAATATGAAACGTAGATGAGAGTCCATATTTGGCAACTTTTCTAGAAATTTATTTTTGTGCAAAAATCTTTACTAGGAATGGACTATATCACCAGATCTTAGAGTCGCCATCCAATATTTTTGGGAAATTAGGAAACCTGTGACTCGTATTAAGGCCACTGTTCATCATAACCAAAGTTGCTTGGCTCGAAACCTTAGCTATGAGAGGGGAAGGTCATTAATTGAGCACCTCCGTTCACCCGATCAAAGATCGGCCTCTACTAAACCATATATGAATTTTATTTTCTTTATATGTTCATATTCAGGTTATTTAACAAACGCTAAAATTAATATGTGAAACAAACAAGTATAGATTGTGTCATTTATTTTGGAACAATTCGATTTCATGTACTTTTGAAAACATTTTAAACAAGTCGACGGAAACTTGAGTTTGTGACATGAAAATCAATTTTGTTCCAAATTGAGCAACACAACCTCCATCCATAGACATTCATAGATATATATCAAATAAGCACATAGCTGCATAGTAGGAAACATAGTAAGAAAAACACACACCAACGAGATGCTAAAGCATAAAAGCTTAAATATTTACCTGCGTCTTGCAAATAGGTACCAAAAAAAGTTAGTAAAACATGCATGATCCTATATAGAAGATTATAATGCAGTTCATTCACGATATGCAACTACTGATTTGGCTTCGAAAACATGACATGTGATTCATATCAAGAACATGAAGCTGTGCACAAAATCATGTAATAATCGATTAAACACACAAATGCAAATTCAGTCGAATCAAGCTGGATGAAACATGGTTGTAAAGCATAGATATGATGTGTCATGCCCCAAACTCGCCCCTAAAAGTTTGGGCATGACCTACTCAGAACCGGACACTTAACCTGATATACAAAATATATGGGGCTTGAACGGAAGCATTTAACAACATAAATTAATAAAAATAAAAGAACTACATCCATTGAGCGACCACTATCATGCCAGGATCACAAACAGAACATAAGGCAGATAAACATACAGTGACGTGCATCAGAGAATTTAGCTATGTACATATATATATATATAGACCCAGCCCTCAAGATTGGGCGTATAACAAAACATTGAAAAGTAAAGGGATCATATACACTTCAACCCTAGACAGACAATCAGGGTACAAAACCAAAAGCTTAGCAAAACCCCATAAAATGAGCTGCCATCATATAAGTGCCTGGACCCTCTGAGGTTGACAAAAGAGGAATGGATACCATGGGTTAAGACTGACCTCCAAGTGGAGTGCCTACAGAAACAAACATAACATAAAGTGAGCCAAGCTCAGTAAATAGTAGTACGTAAACAATTTAACAATTAACTTGAATTACAATGTACATGTATCCGTGCAGAGAGCATATTGTTAACTTTATCTTGTAATTATTTTCAGAATGGCCTTAGGCCTACACTTAAATAGAATGGCTTTAAGCCCTTTTCATGCATGTATGAACTCAAGAGGTGGCTCGCACGGATTCTAGAGGTGACCCGCATGGCAGCACTTAGTTCCGTGCAACACTTTGTTTCATACTAACAGATCATACAGAATGGCCATAGGCCCAGATGTCACAGATTGGCCATAGGCCTCACATATGTCACAGAACGGCCATAAGCCTCACAACTTTCACAGAACGGCCATAGGCCACATAACTTTCACAGAACAGCCATATATAGATGCGCCCGTGGGCCTCACTACTGTTCGGACTCGATTTGTGTCACGGTTCTTAATCTGAACCAAAGAGTCCAAATCCGGCAAATCGCTTTGAGAAACAGATTTTTGAAAAGAAGTGCCAAACATGGATTGCTTTGCCAGATACAGAGTCGCCACCTAAATATTTTATTTTGGGGGAATTTAGGAAACCCTGACTCGGTGCCAAAGGCCACGTGTCCGTCATCACCAAAGTTGCCTCGGCTGTGGAACTTGGGTACGATTGGGGAAGGTCAGCTATGAGCACCCCCTCTCGCCCGATCCGAAGATCGGCCTCTACTAACCGTGATATCTGTTTTTGAAAACGCTATGTATTCTTATCCCGATTATTAGCCTAGAATTACTATGTTATGCGCACAACACAAAAGTATAGACTAGATTGCCTAATTTGGGAATAAGCATTGCATATCCGTTTGTTTTGGAAAAATGTTTTGGAATTTGCTACTCGCAAGTAGGCTAAAACATGGATTTCAATGAGCTATTCCAACTCAGACAATCCAACCTTCACCCACAGGCATTCAAGCAGTAATATCATGTAAACATATGGCCGCATGGCAAGCATACTGTCATGTTAACATTCGCACTCATGCAAGATGCTAAAGCATAAACACTTACATCGTACTCTGTGCCAAAACAGTAAACTAGTTAGCAAACATGCGTGATCCTAGTTCATGTTAAAAATGGCTAATGCATCGCATACAGGATGTACTTAGGATAGGCTCGGCTAATTCTAAAATGGCATGTGAAATGCAATCGATAACACGTATTCAATTTGGAATTGAAGTACAATGCAGTTAGCGTGATGCGCCGAGCCCGGTGCATGCAAGACAAATGTATGGATGCGCGCATGCATAGCATAAGGTATGCTAATTTAAACGTGCCATAATCTACCATCATAAGCAGGTAAATAAAAGGGAAGAAAGACGTGGGGTTTGGAAGACATGCACACACACGCACCCACACTTATTACAAATTCGCGCTCGTTCGGAGGGTCCAAAAGAATAATACAAATTAACTAACTATGAGCTAGCTAATTATTACAAATTACCTAATTCGTGAACAAACTAACTAAGCTAGGAAAAACAGTAAACTGCCTCGGGAAGAGAGCTCAATGCAATGCATGCTCGGTCTTGCCCGGGAACTCACTGCCATGTGCAATCTGCCTCTGTTTTCCCTGCTCTGCTCCTCTGAAGACTGTCAAAGTCTCATAATTGCTTCTCTGGATACTAGGTAATGCCACCGGCTGGAAGGGATCATCGCCAGCTGTGATTTGGTATCCATCAGCCAATAATACATCCATCGGCCATCGATGGATTGCCGGTCGGCACTCTGTGCAGTCGATCGGCAAAAAAAAGTGCCTGCAGAACCTGTTTGATAGCAGCAGAGGACAGGACTTTGCATGGCAATGCAATTCAAGCAATGTATGCACCAACTAAGCCCCTTATCATGCATATGACTCAAAGGGACATGGTCCTTGGTTCTCGGACCACCAATTGCGCATTTCAATGCATGATGGCCCAAGAGACCAAGTTATGCATTTTCATGTCAAATGAAATGCAAACCAAATAAGCACATAAAGGCCCAACCTCTATCACTTGATTTCAAGAGGCAAGGCATGCATGTTCAATGCAATGCAACCTAAACATGTTAGCTAATATGCAACATGTCATGAAAGGGAGCACACAAACATGCAATGCACATTAGGTACACAACCTAAGCAACAAAGCAAACAAGCATGCCACAATTATGCAAACCACTAGAGCATGCAAGATGTAATCTAATCATGCCACATGCTAGTAATTTGACCAAGGGAATGCATGGCAAATACAAGTGATTTCAAGCATGTAACACATGCAACCAAAGCATGCAAACATGGAATAATGTAACAACACTTGAATAGCATGCAAGGGATGGACTTACACTAATTGGACAGCTCTAAGTTAGGTCCAAAACAGTGGCCAAAGTGCCCAAAATGAAGGACTAACACACACGCGCACACGCATGCAAAGGGTGTTCAATACCTCAAGCATTTAAAAGCAATTCTCAAGCACACTTAAGAGGATACAAACATGGACAAATGACATGCATTAAGCTCTGAAAATCATGCAAGAACATGGTGCCAAACAAGCCAAACAAGATAGGCTAAGCATGCCACAACGGTCCAAGATTCAAGGCAAGCTCAAGGGTATCGACCACACTAGCAAGACCAAACATGGCATGAATTTAATGACAAAAATAGAGTTTTAGCACATAAAACAAAGCCCAAAAGACACTTAGATGGCATCTAAATGGCTTGAATTCAAAGCATGCACAAATGCACTTTCAAGGAGCATACAACACAAGCTCATAAGGCATCAAGAGGCATCCAAGGCAAGCATACAGCATGCTAAGGGACTGAAATGATGCTATAATGGTGCCAAACATTAAAATAAGCAAGTAATGCATGCTACAACTCACACACTTAAGCCAACAAGCCAAAATGCAAAGGGGCTATACTAAGCATGCCAAAGTCGACCCAAACAACTAAGGACAGACCTTAATCATGGCAAAATAAACATTAAAGCTTCACAAAGCCAAGCCTAAAACATGCTAGAACAATGGTTTACAACCTAAGGCATGTTAAGGCAACAAAATGGCATTACAAGGCATGTATGCTAAGCAAGCATGGTGTACCAAAACCAACTAAAAACAGAGGCATATTATGACATAATAAGCACAAAAATCAACTAAGGCCTGGTCAACAAGAGCCTAAGCTAGGTGCTCCCTCAAGAGGCAAAAATGGTCATTTTCAAGGACAACAAGGAGAGGGGGTGGCCTTCTCCTACTTGGGACCTCAAGGCACCATCCTCACCTCTCAAATCCCTCAAGATTTCAGTGGTGAGGAGGCCCAAACACCAAGGTCTCGGAGCTCACTCAAAAAGGCACAAAATGGATCCTTACAAGGCTTAAGAGGGGTCAAACAACCCCAAAGCTTGAAGCAACCTTAAACAACTATTTAGAGGGCCTAAAAACAGAACTTTTTTATGTTATACACAAAGCTCAAAAATAGTTTCAAGATAGGCTAAAAAGCTATGCAAGAATGGGGTAAAAAGGGACAAAAGTCTTACCCTTGTAGACCCTCATCACAAATGGTGGACCAGCTGTCTCCTTAGGTCCAAACTAGCTTCAAAACTCTAAAAACAACCCCTTAGAACCTCAATAGCCAAGGGAAGGTGTAATAGTAGGTGTTTGTGTGTAATACTATGAACAAACACACCTAGAACACTCAAGAGATAGAGATATAGAGATAGAATATATGTATAAGCCCTAACCCCAATCCAAAACTCCCTCTGAAATGTTGTCTCAAATGTCTCACCTAATGCCAAGAGAGGAGCCCTCTTCTTATAGGCAACTCCCTCTTGTAAGGCTTCCAAGACAAGCCATCCAAGAGGGAAATCCTTCCATACACGTGTATGGAAGGGAACAAAGTGGGTGCCAGCTATCACAGCTGGCACAAAATATCTACTAAAAGTAGATGAATAGTGATCGGCCATTCAAAATTGCCATTTCGCAAAACAAATGGCCGATCGGCAACAAAGAGTGCCGACCGGCAATATACATTGCCGATGGCATAAAATCACTGGCCGGTGGCCTGGAGCCATGGCCGGTGATGTGTGGGGATGCCTCACAAGGCATTCCCTGCCCCTCCAAGGCAAAACACAAGTGTTTGGTGCAAAACCAGACACAACACGGTTGAGTCGAGAGATCCTGAGGCAAGGCGCGCAACCGAGACCTCCGGGAACTCAAGACGAACACAAACAAGGGTAATCACCAAGTGTTCCAATGGTGACGTCCAAGTCTTGAGGACGGTAAAAAATGGGGTGTCTACAGTTGCCCCTCTTTGACAGAACTCGAAAGTCATAACAATGACGGGAGTGAATGTCAAAGCCCAGAGACGACCCATTTTTGACAAGGCCGAAGACTCAGACAAACATGCAGGACAAACAAGATATGCGCCCGAAGGCAGGGGCAAAATGCAAGACAATGCACAGAGCCAAACATAACTTATGATCATGCAAAGAAAGCTGTAATGAAGCACCCATGCGACAGTTTTAAGCTAGCATACACCAAACTACACTACAATGCAGAAAGGATGTAAGAGAATTATGCAATTCTCGATACGTCTCACTCGGAGGATACAATACCTGTGCGGCTCGTCTGGTTGCACCAGCTTCAAACGAACTGTACATACAATATCGGGCCTGCAAAGAAAGCAAACTTAACAGGTACAATGTTATTAGCAACATGCATGACAATGCAAAAATGAATG
>NW_021025140.1:0-63397 GCF_004153795.1 Camellia sinensis | reverse complement strand
TGTTAACATAGAATGGTCTACTGAACTATGCTTCGACACGAGAAGTATGGGCACATACCAGACCAAGCTCGACATGGAAAGGCGCGAGCCATAGATGGAGTGATGCAGTGAATGCAGCATCAATTACAATGCAATATCACAAATATGCAATGGAATGAAATGCAATATAAATGGATATGGCCTGCGGCCAAACCAAATCTTGCCTAGGAAGGCATGTACACATTACAAGCCGTGTCTAACACTAGAACGGTCTACTGAACTATGTTCGACGTGCAAAGTTGGGCACATACCAGATCAAGCTCAATCATGGTAAGGCGAGCCATAGCGGAAGGTGATGCATGAATGCATGCAAATTACAATGCAATATCTACAAATATGCAATGGAATGGAAACAAATAATGGATATGCCTGCGGGCCAAACCAAATCTTGCCTAGAAAGGCATGTACACATACAAGTCGTGTCTAACATAGAACGGTCTACGAACTATTTTCGACGTGAAAAGTATGGCACATACCAGATCAGCTCAATCATGGTAAGGCGCGAGCCATAGCGGAAGGTGATGCAATGAATGCATGCAATACAATGCAATATCTACAAATATGCAATGGAATGGAAACGCAAATAATGGATATGGCCTGCGGCGCAAACCAAATCTTGCCTAGGAAATGCATGTACACATACAAGCCGTGTCTAACATAGAACGGTCTACTGAACTATGTTTCGACGTGAAAAGTATGGGCACATACCAGACCAAGCTCAATCATGGAAAGGCGCGAGCCATAGGCGGAGGGTGATGCAGTGAATGCATGCAAGCTACAATGCAATATCTACAAATATGCAATGATGCATGAGAATGCCACTATTTATGATGATGCATGACAATGCAATTGTTTGTGTTTGTTTTTTTTTGAAATGCAAATGATGTATGAAATGCATGTTGCATGGAATGCGCGACACACGCGGCTTTTAAGATACATGACAATGTAAATGGACTGTGCACATCAATGCACTAAAGTCTTGACCTTCCAAGGATTTAAGGTCTCCTAGGAATTATACGATTCTCGATATGTCTCACTCGGAGTATATCATACCTGTCCGATTCGTCTGGTTGCACCAACCTTAAATGAACCGTACATACAATATCGTGCCTGAAAAGAAAACAAACTTAACAGGTACAATGTGATTAACAATATGCACATTAATGTACTTGAAAATGCGTGACAACGCAAAGCAAGCGGGAAGCATAACAATGCTGTGAAGGCACAGACACATAAATGAAGCACGCGGTCTATGCAGGCAACGAAATCGATCATAAGCAAGTGGTCTACGCAGGTAATGAAATTAAACATAAGAATGCGGTCTACGCAAGCAGAACATGCGGTCCACGCAAATAAAGCATTGCGGTCTACGCAAGGAAAACATGCGGTCTACGCAGGGAAAGCATTGCGGTCTACGAAAGGAAAACACGCGGTCTACGCAAGCAATGAAATTCATTATAAACATGCGGTCTACGCAGGGAAACACGCGGTCTACGCAAGCAAAAACATGCGGTCTACACAAGTAATGGAATTGATTATAAACATGCGGTCTATGCAAGCAAAACATGCGGTCTACGCAAGCAAAACATGCGGTCTACGCAAGTAATGAAATTGAAAAGAAGAAATGCGGTCCACGCAAGCAAAACATGCGGTCTACGCAAGTAATGAAATTGAACAAACATGCGATCTACGCAAGCAAAACATGCGGTCTACGCAAGTAATGAAATTGAACAAACATGCGGTCTACGCAAACAAAACATGCGGTCTACGCAAGTAATGAAATTGATTGCAAACATGCGGTCTACGTAAATAGTGTAATTGATTATAAACATGCGGTCTACGCAAGCAAAACATGCAGTCTACGCAAGCAAAACATGCGGTCTACGCAAGCAAAACATGCAGTCTACGCAAGTAATGTAATTGAACAAACATGCGGTCTACGCAAACAAAACATGCGGTCTACGCAAGTAATGAAATTGATTGCAAACATGCGGTCTACGCAAATAGTGTAATTGATTATAAACATGCGGTCTACGCAAGTAATGTAATTGAACAAACATGCGGTCTACGCAAACAAAACATGCGGTCTATGCAAGTAATGAAATTGATTGCAAACATGCGGTGTACGCAAATAAAAACATGCGGTCTACACAAGTAATGAAACTGATTGCAAACATGCGGTCTACGTAAGCAACGTAATTAATCATGAATGTGTGGTCTACGCAAGCAAAACATGCGGTCTACGCAAGTAGTGGAATTGATTACAAACATGCGGTCTACTCAAGTAACGTAATTAATTATAAACATGCAGTTTACGCAAGTAATGAAATTGAAAAGAAGAAATGCGGTCCACGCAAGCAAAACATGCGGTCTACGCAAGTTAGCGAGATTGAATGCATGCAAAATGCAATAAGATGCGTAGAATAGCGCGATGCGTTTAGACAACGCGAGTGCACAAGACAGTGCGATTGATTTGAAATGCACAAGACAGTGCAATTGACATGTGATGCACATGGGGCAACTTTTGA
Source organism: Camellia sinensis (assembly GCF_004153795.1). Lineage (NCBI taxonomy): Eukaryota > Viridiplantae > Streptophyta > Magnoliopsida > Ericales > Theaceae > Camellia > Camellia sinensis. Next base: position 60,830 of record NW_021025140.1, on the reverse strand, counting down.
GTTTCGTAAAAAGCCAAAAGGATACGGAAAGGATACACCTTACACGAATTCGAGTGCCACGCACAGAAGACACGACTCGAGGTCAAAACGGAGGCCGGCTGAGCGTCAGAAATGCACTGTTCTGAGCTTTAAAGGCCCTGGACCCTACACATAACTCAAAAAAGGGTGTAGGAGGCTCCAAAATCACTGTAGGAGACCACCGGATGTCTACCGGCCATCAAAATGTATCATCGGCCGTCCATCGGCCATCATACAATTTCCATCGGCACAATATTTTGCCGACTGGCAAAGAGTGTGGCCGACCGGCAAAAAGTCCCTGTATCGGGGCAGTTCTGTCATTTCGCTACGGGTCTTTTAAAATCGGGCTCCTAGCCCTATTTTGTTCACTTCCTTTTGCTCGAAAATCCTCTCTCTCTCTAGAGTGTTTTCCTCCTTCGATTCTCTCATCTTCGTGCGTTCTAGCCCCCGTTTCGTCGTCCGATTCGCGAATACCTTCGCGTTTCGAACGTTTTGAACCGATTGAAATTTCATTTCGGTGTTGTTTTTTCAATTTCTGCCATTCGGGGCTTGTTTCCCTTGAGTTTTTCTCAATATCTGTGCCTTTTCCACACTCCGACTTTTTCGGCCTTTTCTGGCCCTCTCGGGGTTGACTTTCTGTTGACTTTTCACATTCTCGCCTGGTTTTTCGTCTTCCGGCACTTTTCACATCCTCTTCGAGATGGCGGACGATCTTCCATAGGACAGGACCCCTCTAGAGCTCGAGGTGGATCCCGAGGCTGACCCCTTGCCACTTCATATCTGGCCGTTCGATCCGGAGACCTACAGGCATGCGGTTCATGTGATGCTCCTCGATGGACTACGCTAGTTCCGGAGCTTCGAGAGGGGCGTGGCACCCGAGCTTCTCCTGCGTGAGCCCACCTCCCATCTGTCCTTCGGCGCTTCCGAGGTAACATTCTTTCTTCTGTTTTATTATTTTCCGCAATGTAGAACATAATTAGTTAATTCTGTTGTCTAACTGCTTAGCCCGGATGCACCGATACACTGTACACTGTAGCTGATTGCGAACAAACTTACAACCGATATCTGTTTGAAACTTACACGTGCACACACACTGCACTGACCCTGAATCACCCAAACACACGGCGCACACTGTATTTTACTGCATGCACACTGGTACCCGATATCTGCTTGAGTTTGAAAACATGCATACGTGCTGTATTTGCCCTGAACCACTCAAACACGCTGACACATCACATGTTGTAGTTCACTGTAAGTACACCGGCACCCGATGTCTGTTCGAATTTGAAAACATGCGCACATGCTGTATACCTGTATGCTTCTTAAAACTGCGTTTTGAATATTGCCTCGCAATTGTTGTTTTGATTACAGGGGGATTCCCATACCATCCGCGGGTATGGGAATATCGTCGCTCGGGATTGGTACCTAGAGCTTCCAGACGTTGTTCGTCGCATCGTCGATGAGGCCGGCTTCAGCATCTTCTGCAGGGGGCTCTCCCGGCTCACGACCTGTAGGCCCTTGCTCGCCGCTCTAGTGGAGAGTTGGTGGGATACCACCAACTCCTTCCACTTCTCCGTTGCGGGGGACATGACGATGACCCCTTATGATTTCTCGATGCTCACCGGCATCGGGGTAGGGGGTGATCCGATCCCTTTCGACACCGATATGGGTGAGTGGGACGCCGCCCAGCTATACCTGCTTGGCACTCAGCCTCCCCTCGCTCGAGCAGGGTTTGTTAGGTACTCTTGGTTTGAGAGCCATTTTCAGATCCAGCCGGCCTTGGCGGAGGAGGCGCAGATGACCCCAGAGGAGGTGGATCAGTATGCGCGGGGCTTCATCATGTTCCTCTTCGGGACGACTCTATTCGCCGACCGGGCGAACACCGTGCCTCTATGCCTGTTGAGCGCACTGGTGGATGTCAGGCGGATCCGCCATTATGACTGGGGTGGCGCAGACTTGGCCACTTTGTACGGCTACATGAGCTCTTCTTCCCGCCTCGGCGGACAGCTTCTCGGCGGCTACTGGCGAGCTTGGGAGGTACATCTTCTTCCCCTTTTACATTTCTGCTTCACATTTTCTGTATTCTGTACACTGCACACACCACGGTCTGCCTCTTACTGACTATATACTGCACACGCGGCACACATATACTCTGCTTTACTTTGACTGTATACTGCACACACTGTATACTCTGTACAATACACTGCACAACACACGGCTCTGCCATTTCTGCTTTATTCTGTATTTTGCTTCATCTGATAGCCATACTTATATCTGTTCTGCAGTTGTGGGTGTATGCCTACTTTCCCAGGCTTGCCCCAGTACCTGACGTGGAGACCCCACTTGGTGTACCCTTTTCTCATCGCTTTGACGTGCGATGCGTGCGGAGGCCACGGGAGTCTTTCATTTTCTTCCGCCGCTACTTCGACACCATCACCGCCGCGGAGGTATGTTCATGTCTAGAATTTGCTTAGGCTTCGCTTAGCACTGAATGTTTTTAATAACAGTAGATAACCAACTGCATTTCAATTTCAGATCACCTGGCAGCCTTGGGCTCCGTTGCCGGCCGTGGTGAGGGATCATTATGAGGGCGCAGGGGAGACTGCCCGTTGCCGGATTCTGTTGGAGGGCCCAGTCTGTCGGGCTTGGTACCTGGGTGAGTGTTTCTTGCGTCAGACCCTGGGTTTACCGGAGCAGATAGTCCCGGGTCCGCCTCCTACACACATGAGGCATACAGAGGGGTTCTCCTTTGAGCATATGAGGGACTACACCATTGGCTGGGGTGCAGAGCATCACAGAGGCGAGGGTGACTACGCGGAGTACGTCCAGACCTACATTATGCCACCCTTGAGCGGTGGTCGCCGAGTTGAGAGAGGGGGACCTGCGGCGCCAGCAGCTGGAGCCGGAGCGGGGGCTGGAGCAGAAGCGTTGGGGAGAGCTCGAGTCCACGGCAGGGGTGGAGTTCAGAGAGGGCGGGGGACCAGCTGGCCTGCTCTGCCCACTTTACTGACATACAGAGGGCAGGGTGGGGCGACCTACCAGATCCCCTTTGCCCCTCCCCCGGCTGATCATGAGTTAGCCGGTATCCCCGACTTGCCTCCGGTATGTATTACTTCATTTTGCATCTTGCATTGGCATTTCATTTCTGTTTATTTGATATTCCGCGGAATACTGATACATCTTGTACTCTTGCAGGCGTCCTCCGAGTATACCCGGCAGTCCGTGGAGTTGAATGCCTCCATGATGGGGATGCTACAGCGGACCTTCGACCTCCTAGCCCTCTATAGTATTCTGGTATGTTCTTCTGATCACGGCCTCAAATCACTCACAAGCTGATTCACGTAATCTGATGCATGACACAACACCTGACACACTGATCTCACAGCATCTGATACACTGCATACACTGCATTTATACACTGCACTCTGCACTGATAAACTGCTCACGGCATTCATACGCTGTACTCATACACCGCATTCTGCACTGATACACTGCTCACAGTATTCACACACTGTACACTGCATTCTGCACTAATACACTGCTCACAGTATTCACATACTGTACACTGCATTCTGCACTAATACACTGCTCACAGTATTCACATACTGTACACTGCATTCTGCACTGATACACTGCTCACAGTATTCTGATGTATTTGCCCTTTTGCGCTTTTCAGCCTCCCTTCCAGATTCCTTCGGTGGGTGGTGCTCCGGCTGGGCCCTCTATTCCTGCTCGAGGAGGGCGTGGAGACGCCGTACGTCCCCGTACCAGGGGGGGCGTGTTCGTGTCGGGAGTAGCTCTCGAGCACCGACCCCTGACGATGACGATGATGATGATGACGAGTCCGAGGCAGAGGCAGAGGCCGGGTCATCTGAGGAGGTTGGAGACGACTCAGACTCAGGCTCAGATGACGATGCAGATGACGATGCCCCTGGACCTTCGTCCAGGAAGAGGGTGAGGACAGATCCCCGGGCCTGAGACTACTGATGATGATCCAGATTGCTGTTTTTCTTCTTTTTTGTACTTTTTTCTTTTTCTTCTTTTTTTTTCTTCTCTTTGCTGGTAGTTAGATTACCTTGTACTGCCGCAAGTAGATTTTTGTTTTCAAAGCTATGTACTTGAAAAAGATAATGAAATGAACAAACCTTTTGCTCAAAAAGTGTTGTATTTACATATCTCATGTATTGCATCGCATCACATCATGTTACACCTCAATGTGAATGGAATTGACCTGTTGTTTTTTTTTTTTTAAAAAAAAAATTGAGCATTTGTACTGTAATGATCAGATAACCAAACGGCCTCATAGCAAACAGCCCAGGCAACACACTGCTCAAACAGAACGCACAACCCATACTCTGTTGGGAATTAATTTGCATACAACCCATAACACAGCACTTGGCTCATTTTGCACACAGCGGATCTTGAACAAACGGCCTAATCTGACAAGAGGGAACACAAAAACGGGACCAGTTGAAGTCGAAACACGCTTAGATGCCCCAATTTTTTTTCTTCTTTCGCTTCGCACAGATGTAGAGAATGGCACAGCACTCTGAGCATAAACGATTTTCGAAATGAAAAGGATTTTCAACTGGGTTATCGAGCCTACAACTGAATACAGCGGGAAGGACTCAAACAAAAGGGTATGCGGCCTAAACACAACGAGACACGCTCGGGAAAGACTCAAAACAAAGGTTGGGGCAGACAAAACAAAAGACACGACATACAGACGCGTTAACGGAGACGGGGGACCTCAGATCACGAGGAGCCAGTTTCTCTGGGTATTGTTCCCACCTTTTCTGATTTTGTGATTCTCACATCACTCGGCCCTCAGGCTCGGTTTTTTTTTTTTCTTCTCAAAAACCCCTTTTCTTACTTTTCTCTCAACTTACACCTCTCTATTCTTTATTCTCTCATTTTACGTCCCTCCCCAAGGTGATTGATGAGTGAATAGGAAGTTGAGGGTTCATGCCCAACGTCGTTAGCTCACAGCTATTTCTTCTGGTGGGTAGAGTGCCCTCTTGGCAAGTATGTTGACGACGGGGGAAAGACAGAACGCCTGACTCAACTGTGCCCCTAGTTCATCATTTTGACCATTTTTTGTTTTGGTTTTCTACTAAAACAGTTTTGATCAAGATGAGAGTCGGATTAACGTACTTGTTCGATTTTGATTTGAAAACCATGCAAGTCAGGCTGTAAGCACTGAAAATTTTCCTTTTGGGGTCCAAGAAAATGGTCCAGTTTTGGAAAATGAAATAATTTTCGAGAAAGTAGTCAACCTCAGTAAAAAATACTCAAAAAATATTTTTGCAAATGACCGGTGCTAAACAAGCGCGGAACTTACCCTCGAGATGCGCAACCTCGGATCGGAGGCAATAGAAAATTGCCCCTGGGTTGGAAGGGGTGGATGGCAACGGAAAGTTGCCCCTGGTTTGAATGGCGACATCATGGCAACGGAAAGTTGTCCCTTGTTTGGATGATGCCGCAGCAGTCCGCAAACAGTCTTCATTGGTGGTGGTCGAACTCTTGGACACGGAGATGACGAAGACGGTCAAAACCAATATATGGACACAGTCACCTTGAAGGTGTTGAGGGCTGGACTTCAGGACGAAGTTGCCTATGTATCTGGTTGTCACAACCGAACTATCGGATTCAGAGAAGGCAAAGATGATCAAAACCATTACATGGACTGAGGCGCTATGAAAGCGTTGAGGGCTGGACTTCAGGATGAAGTTGCCTACGTATCCCAAACATGGGAATCAAGCCTTACGTAGTTCCGGTTAAGGTACACTCGGGTATTTTAACCTTCACTTTTCAGGCTCTAACTTTTGCCAAGGTGCCCGATGTGGGTTTTCGATCTTGCGAGCTTCTTTTCATTTTCTTTTTCTTTTTTTATATCTTTTCATTCTCTTTTTTTTTTCTTTTCTTTTTTTTTCTTTTCTTTTGCATTATTATTTTTTGCTTTTTTGTATTTTTCTCTTGCTCTAACTTTTGCCTGGGTCGCCCTTCCGGGTTTTTGGCCCAGCGAGCCTCTCAAAGGGTAAAAGTGTAACCAGTCCATGCCAAATGGTTTTTGAAGTTGAAGCCTCTCTGTGTCTAGGAGGACGGCTGTTGCAATGATTCGCAGAAGAATCCATCATGGCAGCTCCACGAGCTTCCTCTGGTAAGATCTGATCTTTTGATTCGACTTTGGTGCCTTTTGTTCGAGGGCTGCTTCAGAACTGGCCACACGGGCCTCCTCCGACAGTTGGCCGTTGAATGTTTCGAATGAGTTCGAGGTTCAACACAAACAGGTCGAATCTTGAGGCTGAGAGCGATCCTAGGCTGCACAATCTCAAGAGCGATTCCACACAGGTCTTCACAGGGCTGCGCAAAACATTTGTTTTTGAAAGTTTTTAAGAAAGCAACAAATCGCTCATGCCGAAGATAGTGTGGAACCAATCTGGATCAAGCCAGGGTCCTTCTCAGTACTCACGCTAACAAGCATGATTTCATTCATTAAAGGCTTAGCATGCCTCTCTTTCTCTCAATTGATCAAATTTTTGCAAAACCGGAGGAATTTGAGTCAAGCTCTCTAAAAATCCCCAGCAGAGTCGCCAGAAACTGTAGACGCGCCCGTGGGCCTCACTACTATTCGGACTCGATTTGTGTCACGGTTCTTAATCTGAACCAAAGAGTCCAAATCCGGCAAATCGTTTTGAGAAACAGATTTTTGAAAAGAAAGTGCCAAAAATGGACTGCTTTGCCAGATACAGAGTCGCCACCTAAATATTTTTTATGGGAGAATTTAGGAAATCCTGACTCGGTGCCAAAAAGCCACGTGTCCGTCATCACCAAAGTTGCCTTTGGGTACGATTGGGAAGGTCAGCTTATGAGCACCCCCTCTCGCCGATCCGAAGATCGGCCTCTACTAACCGTGATATCTGTTTTTGAAACGTTTATGTGTTCTTATTCCATTTATTAGCCTAGAATTACTATGTTATGCGCACAGCAAACAAGTATAGACTAGATTGCCTAATTTGGAAATAAACATTGCATATCCGTTTGTTTTGGAAAAATATTTTGGAATTTGCTACCCGCAAGTAGGCTAAAACACGGATTTCAACGAGTGTTTCCAACTCAGACAATCCAACCTTCACCCACAGGCATTCAAGCAGTAATATCATGTAAACATATAGCCGCATGGCAAGCATACTGTCATGTTAACATTCGCACTCATGCAAGATGCTAAAGCATAAACACTTACATCGTACTCTGTGCCAAAACAGTAAACTAGTTAGCAAACATGCGTGATCCTAGTTCATGTTAAAAATGGCTAATGCATCGCATACAGGATGTACTTAGGATAGGCTCGGCTAATCCTAAAATGGCATGTGAAATGCAATCGATAACACGTATTCAATTTGGAATTGAAGTACAATGCAGTTAGCGTGGTGCGCCGAGCCCAGTGCATGCAAGACAAATGTATGGATGCGCGCATGCATATCATAAGGTATGCTAATTTAAACGTGCCCTAATCTACCATCATAAGCAGGTAAATAAAAGGAAAGAAAGACGTGGGGTTTGGAAGACATGCACACACACGCACCCACACTTATTACAAATTTGTGCTCGCTCGGAGGGTACCAAAGAATAATACAAATTAACTAACTACGAGCTAGCTAATTATTACAAATTACCTAATTCGTTAACAAACTAACTAAGCTAGGAAAAACAGTAAACCGCCTCGGGAAGAGAGCTCAATGCAATGCATGCTCGGTCTTGCTCGGGAACTCACTGCCATGCGCAATCTGCCTCTGTTTTCCCTGTTCTGCTCCTTTTAAGACTGTCAAAGTCTCAGAATTGCTTCTCTGGATACTGGGGAATGCCACCGGCTGGAAGGGATCATCGCCGGCTGTGATCTGGTATCCATCGGCCAATAATACATGCATCGGCCATCGATGGATTGCCGGTCGGCACTCTGTGTAGTCGATCGGCAAAAAAAAGTGCTTGCAGAACCTGTTTGACAGCAGCAGAGGATAGGACTTTGCATGGCAATGCAATTCAAGCAATGTATGCACCAACTAAGTCCCTTATCATGCGTATGACTCAAAGGGACATGGTCCTTGGTTCTCGGACCACCAATCGCAGATTTCAATGCGTGATGGCCCAAGAGACCAAGTTGTGCATTTTCATGTCAAATGAAATGCAAACCAAATAAGCACATAAAGGCCCAACCTCTATCACTTGATTTCAAGAGGCAAGGCATGCATGTTCAATGCAATGCAACCTAAACATGTTAGCTAATATGCAACATGTCATGAAAGGGAGCACACAAACATGTAATGCACATTAGGTACACAACCTAAGCAACAAAGCAAACAAGCATGCCACAATTATGCAAACCACTAGAGCATGCAAGATGTAATCTAATCACGCAACATGCTAGCAACTTGACCAATGGAATGCAAGGCGAATGCAAGTGATTTCAAGCATGTAACATGTGCAACCAAAGCATGCAAACATGGGATGATGTAACAACACTTGAATGGCATGCAAGGGATGGACTTACACTAATTGGACAGCTCTAAGTTAGGTCCAAAACAGTGGCCAAAAGCTTAAGAAAATGGGACCAAACACACATACACACATGCACATGTTAAGGCCTAACGCTTAAGCATCAAAGGACAACTTTTAAGCACACTTAAAAGGGAATAATCATGGACATATGGCATGCATTATAAGCCTTGAAAATCATGCTACAAGAGGTGCCAAACCAACTTAAACAAGACAAACATTAGCATGCAAATGGTCCAAGCACTTAAAGCAAGTCAAAGGGGACTTAAACCATGGCTAAGCCAACCAAGCCTCACAAGGCCAAGAAGGCTTAAAACAGGTCCAAGGCAGACCTAGACCATGCAAAGGGACCTCCTAGATGGCATCTAAGTGGCTCAAATCCAAAAGCATGCACGAAGGCCAAAACACGGAGCATACAACATAAGCTTTCAAAGCATTAAAGAGGTGTCCAAGGCAGGCATACAAACATATCAAAGGGACTGAAATAACATGGAAAATGGTCCCAACCCACTAAATTAAGGCAAGGATGCATGCTATACATTCACACACTTAAGGCCAACAAACCAAAAATACAAAGGGGCTATATAATGCGTGCCATGGTCGACCAAAATGACTAAGGACAGACCTTAAACATGATGAAATAAGCATGAAAGCTTCACAAAGCCAAGCCTAAAACATGCTAGAACAATGGTTTACAACCTAAGACATGTTAAGGCAACAAAATACTAATGATCTTGCTAATTTCTCCTCTTATCATCCCTATTCTGGACAAGATCAAGTTGCTGTCGGTGATGGCTCCACTCTACCTATCACTCACACTGGTAAGGGTCTTCTTCCCACACCTACATTTCCTTTTCAACTTCACAATCTCCTTTATGTTCCTTCTATCTCCTCCAACTTACTTTCCATTCATCAACTAACTAAGGACAACAATTGTACTGTTACTTTTGATTCTCATTCTTTTCTGATTCAGGACAAGGCTACTCAGAAAGTGCTGCATAGAGGATCTTATGCTCATGGCCTCTATCCCCTTTCTTCATCATCTTCTGCATCTTCTTCTTCACCAGCCTGCTTCTCCTGTACAAAGCAATCTGCTGCATCTAACTGTCCAAAGCAGTCTGCTGTATCCAACTGGCATTTCCGGCTGGGTCATCCTTCTTCTCAAAAATTTCAGCATGTTTTAGCACACAATAGATTCATGCATTCATCTCCTGTACATAATTCCAATAATAACTCTGCTCTGTGTGAATCCTGCTGTGTGGCAAAAAGTCATAGATTACCTTTTTGCTTGTCTAACTCTACTGTTAACAAGCCTTTAGCCCTTATTCACACAGATGTTTGGGGCCCCTTTTCAGCCTCTTATTCTGGTTATAAATACTATGTTCTCTTCATTGATGATTGTAGTAAGTTCACTTGGATTTTTCCTCTTCATTATAAAAGTGAAGTTTTTTCAAAATTTCTGGAATTTAAGGCCTTTGTTGAAACTCAATTTACTACTCATCTTCAAATTTTAAGAAGTGATAATGGGGGAGAATACCTTAGTCTTCCTTTTCAAAACTTTCTTAAACAAAAAGGTATTGTTCATCAATTAACATGTCCTCATACACCTGCTCAAAATGGTGTTGCAGAAAGAAAACACAGACATTTAATTGAAACCACTATCACTCTTATGCATCATTCTTCCATGCCATTGATTTACTGGTTTGATGCTCTTGCTACTGCAGTTTTCTTGATCAATAGATTACCTACTCTTAAGTTGCAAAATCATACACCATTTGAAGTTCTTTTTCATCACAAACCAGATTATCAGTTCTTAAGAGTTTTTGGTTGTAGGTGTTATCCTTGGTTAAAGCCTTATTCTTCTCATAAGCTCCAACCAAAATCTATTCCCTGCATCTTTCTTGGCTATCAACCATCTACTAAGGGCTATAGATGTCTTGACCCTCTTACTCAGAAGATCTATGTGTCTAGACATGTTGTGTTTGATGAATCTCTTTTTCCTTTTAAACAATCTTCCTCTAGCTTTCCTTCATCTATCTCCTCCTCTGTTCCTACTCTTCCTTCTTTAATTAATTTTTTCTGGACATCACTTCCTCCTAAATCTACAGTCATATCTCCGCTGGCTGCAGAGGCTTCTTCTATATCTGCAACAGCCACACCTACTCTGTCTGCAGCAACTCTTCCTACTTCTGCGGCTGTTCCTTCTTTGTCTCCATCAGCTTCTCCTTCAGCTTCTCCTTCATCTGTAGCCCCTTCCTCACTTCTGTCTGCTCCTCCTTCTTCTCAATTGCCTATTTCATCTCTCTACATTGATCTTCCTCCAATCTCTTCTTCTCATCCTCCTCCTCATCCTATGATCACTAGGTCCAAGAGTAAGAATCCTGTTGCTTCCTCTTCTTCCCTTTGTCTTCTTGCTTCTACAGATTCTGCAGATTCTACTGAGCCACAGAATTATCAAGCAGCTGCTCAGTCTCCAGCTTGGCAAGCTGCTATGTTAGATGAATATCAAGCTCTTCAAAACCAAGGTACTTGGTCTTTAGTTACTCTTCCTCCTGATAAACAAGCTATTGGCTGCAAGTGGGTATTTAGGCTCAAGAAAAACTCAGATGGTTCTATTGCAAGACACAAAGCTAGACTTGTTGCTAAAGGCTTTCTTCAAACTGAGGGTGTAGACTATCATGAAACATTTAGTCCTGTAGCTAAACAACCTACAATCAGGGTTCTCTTATGTCTAGCCCTTCATTTTCATTGGCCTATTAAGCAACTTGACATTTCAAATGCCTTTCTTCATGGCATTCTTGAAGAGGAAGTTTATATGCATCAACCTCAAGGTTTTATTGATGCTAAACATCCATCCCTTGTTTGTAAATTGCACAAGGCCCTCTATGGCTTAAAACAAGCTCCTCGAGCTTGGTTCTCCACTTTCTCTTCTTTTCTTCTTTCTCATGATTTTGTTCCTAGTCATTGTGACTCCTCTTTGTTTGTCAAACACACCTCTACTTCCATTACTGTTCTACTTGTTTATGTAGATGACATCCTTCTTACTGGGAGTGATCCTCTCTATATCTCTACTCTTGTTCAACATATGCACTCAGTTTTTTCCATGAAAGAGTTGGGTTTACTCAACTATTTTCTTGGTATCTCTGTTACTTCTTCTCCTTCAGGTTACATTTTGTCTCAGCCAAAATATGCTTCTGAAATTCTTGCAAAGGCAGGCATACATGATTGTAAACCATATTCTTCTCTCATGGCTACTAAGGTTGTTCTTCCTGAGATGGACTCTTCTTTTTCTCACCCTAGTCTTTATAGAAGCCTCGTGGGTGCTCTCCAATATCTTACACTTACCAGACCTGATCTCAGCTTTACAGTTAATTATCTGTGTCAATTTTTACAAAACCCTTTGAATAGTCATTTTTCTGCTGTTAAACGGCTCCTCAGATATCTCAAGGGTACCTTAAGTCATGGCTTGCATTTCACCTCTGGCCCTCTTGTTCTCAATGCATTTTCAGACTCTGATTGGGCTGGCAGTGCTCTTGATAGACGGTCCACCACAGGTTACTGTGTGTTTCTTGGTCCCAATCTCATCTCTTGGTGTGCTAAAAAGCAACCAACAGTTTCCCGATCTTCATCTGAGGCAGAATATCGTGCTTTAGCTCAGGTATCTGCTGAGTTGAGTTGGCTTGGCATGCTTCTAGCTGAACTTCATGTCTCTGTGGCTGTTCCTACCTTATGGTGTGATAACTTGTCTGCAATTGCCTTGGCTCACAATCCAGTCTTCCATGCTAGAACTAAGCATATTGAAGTCGATTATCATTTTGTTCGTGAGAAAGTTGCTGCCAAGAAACTTGCTATTTGTCATATTGCGTCAACTGACCAAATTGCCGATATTCTCACAAAGCCTCTCTCAGTTTCCAGATTTCAATACCTTCAGGGCAAACTTCAGGTGTTTCCCACTTCTCTCAGTTTGCGGGGGACTGTTAAGCATAATGCTCAGGATGAGGCTCAAGCTAACTCTGCAACAGCTGCACCAGCAGCACTAAAGCTCTGCAACAGCTTATAGTAGTCCAGCTCAACTAAAGGTTGCAAGTTGTTATTTAGTTAGTTTGTTAGAACTAGAGTTAGATTGCAGTTATGGTTAGATTGCAGTTATGGTTAGGTTAGGAGGTTAGAAGGTAGTTATGGTTTCTCTATAAATACAAGTTCTGTAATTCTATCTTGCATTTGAATAAAAAAAGAGTCACATTCTCTTTAGATTGCAAGGAGGAGTTGCAAGGAGAGGATCCCAACTCAACAAACACCACCTAAACTGCAACAGCTAACTTTTTCGTTTAAATAGACAGAAGGTGTAAAACAACTGCCAATTATGAGAGTGAGTATAATATTTTTTTTTTTTTGAAATGAGAGTGAAATTAAAATACAAAAACACATTTCTACCTTGATCTTCATCTTCTTCATTTAAACCCTTAAAAAACCTAACCTGCTCACACTCCCAGCAACTTGATTTTACCCAAGCCCCATTGTCACTACTCCTTCCATTTTCGAGCACCACCATAATCTCCGTTTGCTTCCCCAATTGTTGCCGACTACTTTAGTTCCCGACCACCATAGCCACTCATTTTCCCCTTCCAAACCACCCTCAACGCCTCTTCTACCTTTCTCATAATTCCCTATCTGTGATTCCGACTCTATTTGTACATTGATTGGCAAGAATCAAATCAACACTGTTAGTGTTTAGTGTGTTAGTGCCTATAGCCAGCTGTCATAGCATTAATTAGTATATAGTTGTTATATATATTAAAGAAAATGTAAATTGATTGCTTGCTTTCTGCTTTCGGTGCCTGGCATCCAATGTACTCTCCTCTCTATAAGAAGAGAGTGAGGCTCCCTTTGTTAAGACACACAGAATATACACATTCCATTTATTCCCCCCCCTCTCTCTCTATCAATTTATCTTTTATGGTATCAGAGCTCAGTCATACAATTCTGGCATTTTTCGATTTTGGTGCTTAGTCCCGTACACAGTGGCACTACACCAAACAGCTCGGAATCTCCTCGCGATTCCAATGGCACCACGCCCGTCACCAGAAATGCCGTCACGCGCCCCCACGCGCCGCCTTTGTGCTCGGCGCGTCTCTGCTTCTGCCGCCACTCTCACACGCGCCTTCACGCACCCTCTGTTACCTGCTCACGTCTGTGACACCCCAAAATTTGAGGACATCATAATAAAGTGTAAAACTTAAAATCAATTTTCTTAATTAAGAATCCTCATCAATGTTGCCACCGAATTTACCATCATCCATTAATTAACAATGCATAAACTAAAAGTTCTTAAATTACAACTCCAAATAACTTAAAACTTATTCTTAGAATAAATAAAAAAAAACTAGGGAAATGGTTCATAGAATCCTGGGCATTCTTTAAGTTGACCAAGGCTGAATGTCGCCTTGCAAGGCCTCGGTGTTTCCTTCAGTACCTGGCATAAAACGCCAGGGCAACGAGAATGCCAATGAGCGACGAGCTCAGTAATATACTACAACCCGAAAATACTCACCCCGATAATAGTACTCACAATTAATGAATAATGCGTAGTAACAGAATGACATGTAGCATCTAATAAGCATAACAGGAATGTCAACAGTTAAAATAATAACAATAGATAAATAAATAAATAAATAAATAAATAAATAAATAAATAAATAAATAAATAAATAAATAAATAAATAAATAAATAAATAAATAAATAAATAAATAAATAAATAAATAAATAAATAAATAAATAAATAAATAAATAAATAAATAAATAAATAAATAAATAAATAAATAAATAAATAAATAAATAAATAAATAAATAAATAAATAAATAAATAAATAAATAAATAAATAAATAAATAAATAAATAAATAAATAAATAAATAAATAAATAAATAAATAAATAAATAAATAAATAAATAAATAAATAAATAAATAAATAAATAAATAAATAAATAAATAAATAAATAAATAAATAAATAAATAAATAAATAAATAAATACCCTTATCATGTGTATGACTCAAAGGGACATGGTCCTTGGTTCTCGGACCATCAATCGCGCATTTCCATGCGTGATGGCCCAAGGGACCAAGTGTGCACATTTTGATGTCAAATGCAATGCAAACCAACAAACCAAGGGGCTCCTACCTCCATCATGACTTGGTCAAGAGGTAGAGCATGCATGCCGATGCAATGCAATCCTAATCATGTGAGCTAGCATGTAACATGGATAATGCAAGCAAGCATACAAGACATGCAAGGCATGAGATAATGCAACCAACAAGCATACAAGGCACAATGTGGGTGTTTAAGCATGTAAACAAACATGTGACTTCATTCAATCATGCAAGTTCAAAATTGCAAAAACTCACCAGTGTGCTACAACATACAAGGAGTGCATGCAACAAACAAAGAGATGGACTTAAACATGATTTAGGCAGTCCTAACTAGGCCTAAAACAGTGGCCAAAGTGTCCAAAATGAAGGACTAACACACGCGCATACATGCATGCAATGGGTGTCCAATACTTCAAGCATTTAAAAGCAATTCTCAAGCACACTTAAGAGGATGCAAACATGGACAAATGACATGCATTAAGCTCTGAAAATCATGCAAGAACATGGTGCCAAACCAAGCAAACAAGATAGGCTAAGCATGCCACAACGGTCCAAGATTCAAGGCAAGCTCAAGGGGTATCGAACCACACTTAGCAAGACCAAACATGGCATGAATTTAATGACCAAAAATAGAGTTTTAGCACATAAAACAAAGCCCAAAAGACCACTTAGATGGCATCTAAATGGCTTGAATTCAAAAGCATGCACAAATGCACTTTCAAGGAGCATACAACACAAGCTCATAAGGCATCAAAGGGGCATCCAAGGCAAGCATACAAGCATGTTAAGGGGACTGAAATGATGCTATAAATGGTGCCAAACCATTAAAATAAAGCAAGTAATGCATGCTACACACTCACACACTTAAGGCCAACAAGCCAAAATGCAAAGGGGCTATACTAAGCATGTCATGGGCGACCAAAATGACTAAGGATAGTCCTTAAACATGGAAAAATAAACACAAAAGCTTCACAAAGCCAAGCCTAAAACATGCTAGAACAATGGTTCACAATCTAAGACATGTTAAGGCAACAAAGTGGTATTACAAGGCATGTATGCTAAGCAAGCATGGTGTTCCAAAACCAACTAAAAATAGAGGCATATTATGACATAATAAGCACAAAAATCAACTAAGACATGGTCAACAAGAGCCTAAGCTAGGTGCTCCCTCAAGAGGCAAAAATGGTCATTTTCAAGGGCAAAAAAAGGAGAGGGGGGGCCCTCTCCTTCTTGGGACCTCAAGGCACCATCCTTACCACTGAAATCCCTTAAGATTTCAGTGGTGAGGAGGCCCAAACACAATGGTCCCGGAGCTCAACCAAAATGGCACAAAACAAAGGCCAAACAAGCCTTAAGAGGGGTCAAACAATCCCAAAGCTTAAAAGATTGTTAACAAACTATTTAGAGCAGACAAAAACAAGACTTTTATATTTTATATGCTAAGCTCAAAAACAGATGCAAGATAGGCTAAAAAGCTTTGCAAAAATGGGGTAAAAAGGGACAAAAGTCTTACCCTTGTAGACCCTCTTCACAAATGGTGGACTAGCTGTCTCCTTAGGTCCAAACCAGCTTCAAAACTCTAAAAACAACCCCTTAGAACCTCAATAGCCAAGGGAAGGTGTAATAGTAGGTGTTTGTGTGTAATATTATGAACAAACACACCTAGAACACTCAAGAGAGAGAGAGATATAGAGATAGAATATATGTATAAGCCCTAACCCTAATCCAAAACTCCCTCTGAAATGTTGTTTCAAATGTCTCACCTAATGCTAAGAGAGGAGCCCTCTTCTTATAGGCAACTCCCTCTTGTAAGGCTTCCAAGACAATCCATCTAAGAGGGAAATCCCTCCATACACGTGTATGGAAGGGAACAGAGGGGTGCCAGCTATCACAGCTGGCACAAAATATCTACTAAAAGTAGATGAACAGTGATCGGCCATTCAAAATTGCCATTTTGGCAAAATAAATGGCCGACCGGCAACAAAGAGTGCCGACCGGCAATATACATTGCCGATGACATAAAATCACTGGCCGGTGGCCTCAAGCCATGGTCGGTGATGTGTGGGGATGCCTCACATGGCATTTCCTGCCCCTTCAAGGCAAAACACAAGTGTTTGGTGCAAAACCAGACACAACACGGTCGAGTCGAGAGATCCTGAGGCAAGGCACGCAACCGAGACCTCCGGGAACTCAAGACGAACACAAACAAGGGTAATCACCAAGTGTTCCAATGGTGACATCCAAGTCTTGAGGACGGTCAAAAATGGGGTGTCTACACCATAGGCCTCATAACTTTCACAGAACGGCCATAGGCCTCAGTTCACATATGTATGGATTCAAGAGATGGCTTGTACGGATTCTAGAGGTGGCTTGCATTGCAGCACTTAGTTCCGTACAACACTTTGTTC
Organism: Camellia sinensis; assembly: GCF_004153795.1. Taxonomy (NCBI): domain Eukaryota; kingdom Viridiplantae; phylum Streptophyta; class Magnoliopsida; order Ericales; family Theaceae; genus Camellia; species Camellia sinensis. Next base: position 43,704 of record NW_021025140.1, on the reverse strand, counting down.
CATACTAGAAATCATTACGTCTTAAAGACCGGTCAAATCATGTCCTAACATAGCGTAAACGGAACGGATAAACAGAAACATATTCATACATATTTTTAATTATGCTTGAATCATAAACAGAAATCAAAATTCATGTTTGATTATACATGGTACATCCAATAGCTCTAACAAATCAATATAGAGCATACTTGTTAGTTTCATAAAGGAACCTCCGGTATTGGGAACTTGTAACATACTTGAACCACGGTATTATTACTTCCGGGCAAGGGCCATAAGACCACGGTATTATTACCCCTGGGTAAGGGCCTTGTGCTAAGGATGCCATGAATACTTTTACATATATGGGCAATCATTCATTGATTTAGAACGTAACATATCAGAAAATAGAGTATTTCTTGTCATATCATGTCATTACGGTACACTTAACAAAGACAGAACAATTTACATCATAATGTAAGTTACATGACAATGTCATTGATATTTAATTCTGTCTTTAGGTTGAGTCATTCGTAAGTCAATCTGATGTTTATCATAATTCTTAACAGTTATTAACGTATAAAACAACCCGTGATCTTATCCAATTATTCATTCTGATGATCCACTCTGGGTAGATATTTATGCCACAAAACATGTGTTGAGCCAAATGAACTATAGTAGCCTTTGATAGGCCATTCAGAATATCATATTCCCAGTAAGCGGGGTTTACATTTACCATTTCTTTCTGTTAACCAATTCCACAGTATTAACTCCCAAATACAGAACACAGTACAACAATTCTCTTAAAACACATCACTCCTGTTTTTATATAACACAAGTCACTTTTTATCATAATGAACCCAGTTAGATTTATCTTTTAAACTAATCCAACGTTAACAATTCGTATGAAATTCTCATGCGAAGTCATAGATAATTTACAGATTATGGCACATTATCGACAACCATTAACCATAACCGGAATGCAAATTAGATTTAGAGTCATACCGATGTACACAAGTCTTTCAACGTTCCCATACATTCGCACCGATTTCCAATCAGAATAAATGTTAATATAATTACTTGCAAGGAACAAAATGTTAAGAATAAGAATCATTAACGGTAAGTAAATGCACGATCTCCGTACTACTACTCACAGTGCTATAGCGGAGTGCTTGACCCTCCCAGGTTATGACCTACACATGTGCACAATTTATACATTAGTTCTTTTTCTTTCTTTCATTATTTCCTGCTTCATTTTACTTCAAACGAATTTACAGGCATTTTAAGGACATCAAACACAGATTTCAAAAATACTAGAGGGTTAAGCACGTAAAACGGAGCGAACAAAATTTTGCAACATAGGCCGCACGTGTGGCAAGGCTTCCTGCACGTGCGGCAATTCTGCACAGATTGCAGTTCAAAAATCCAGCAAAACTCAATGTTTGGTACACTTTTCCAAAGCTCAAAATAGGTTCTTTAATTGTTAATTCATGGTCCAAAAATTATGTTAACAAGATTCATAAACACATCTCAATTCAACTATGATTTGAATCTTTAATTCCTAAAGCTCATAACATAACTCAATTTCATAGTATTCTCATCTTCCTTACACACACACACAAACACACACACACACACCCACATGTAACCATTTGTTCAAGTAGATGAATTCAAGCTTGATATTTGAGGACATAAAATGAGATTGCTCACTAGATGATTCAAAACAATTCAACACAAGAGACCACAAAACAACCAATCATTAAACATAATAGTAAGGAGGAATTTCTACTCAACTTCAAGAGAGGCCAACTAGGAAAGATTAAACATACCTTGAGCTTTTAAAATCTCTAAAACCCTCTTAATCTCCCAATTTCTTCCTCTTGAAGAAGTTCTCCTTCTTCCTTTCAACCCTTCTCTTCCCTAATCTTTCTCTCAAGAGATAATTTTGAGTTAAAGGCTTCTAAGTTAAATATCTAGGGAAGGCAATTATATATATAAGTGAATAGGATGAAATTCAATCAGTTTAACCATTCCAAATCAAATTTCTACAAAAATGCTTATTATTACTTAAAAATTATGCTGATCTCAGATATAAAATCAATTTCAGATTATTAAGCTTCTAAGGCCTTCAATTTCTGATCCAAACATTTTAATTGTGACAGATATGTTTTCTTATTAACCAGATATGGATCTATAATCATAAGGTTCACTTAATTAAATTTAATTTCTCATGAAATTTCACAATAAGCATGTAAATGCGCAGAATAAAGGGACTAAAAGTATATCAGAAAACATGTACGAGGGTCGGGTTATTACATGATGACAAAGAATATACTACATATGTATACATAGGGAAAGCGAGTAACATAATGGTATAGAAAGAAGCGAGGCGGGAAATATGTTACAACATTTACATATTACAAATCTGAATAGGGGAAAGGAAAGAAAATATTACAACATGATACATCCTCACAGATCTCTCTTAAATTAAAAGAAAAATAGTAAAAACAGAAGCTTTAGGGGGGTCTCGGAGATTGTCAGAGACTGTTCTACTCAACGCCGCGACGCTGCTGGGTTTTGTGCAAGAGAATTTGGCCAACTAGCCAAAAAGTTAGCCGGCCAGCCCATCAGGCCAAGCCAAAACTCTGTCTTCTATTTTTCAAGCACCAAAGATCGAAACAAGCATGGAAAAGATTTGATTTCACCTTCCAAAGAAAGGATTTGATTTCCAAACTTCCTTTTGATCACCCTCAAATTAAGGAAGTGTATTTCTTAGTTCTCAATTTGAAAATTCAAAATTCTTGTATGAATGATATTTTTGGGTGTTTAACAGCGTGTGTGGGGGAACTCTATGTTTTCCTCTCTTTCAACAACACTCACTCCCTTCGATCAAGACTACTAAGGCTTGGCTATATCAGAGTTTTTAGGGTGGTTTTGGTGTCTCAAGGATAGAATATTAGTGTATGATAGTGTATATTTGAAAATGGGTGTTTTTGCTTCAAAGCTTAGACTTCTCTATTTTTCTCTCAAACTTTCTTTTTCTAAAATCAATCTTCTTCTCCTAACAATCTGATCATCTTCATATAGGCAATACAAGAATACTTAGTGGAGAAGGTGGTAGGGGACAATGTTGAAAACAAAGGCCATAAAATGACAAAGGCCAAGGACTTTGTTGAAGAGGCCAACTCTCTTTACAATGAGAGATGAGTAGATATACACCCTACAAAGTTCAATCAGGCATATGTGAGGGGACAATGTGGAAGGCAAGGATGATGGAGTGACAAGGATGGTTGCATTGGATGCTCCTTTTGGGGTAAGAGACAAATGCTCTTTTCACATTAGAGGCCAAAGGAAGATAATGGAGGGTGATGAGGTGTGTATCTCGTGCATGACTGTATCAAGAAATATTTGGAATAGCATGTTCTACACACTTCTAGCAAGAATTTTGCCAAAATTGCTTTGTTTCTGGAAAACTAGTTGGCTGGCCAATTTCTTGGTAGGTTGGTCAAAAACTTAGCTTGGTTGCCCAAAACCTTGGCTAGCCAGCCAAAACAATTGCCAAGTCCTGACTAATTCGCATAAAACATGATTTTTCAACGGAATTCATCATTTCCTTCAATTTCCATACTGTTTTTTGCTCAATTTCCTGAGAAAATGTTTCATTTTAAAGTTTAAAAGTGTGCCTCAAAATATTATTAAAGTATTCGAAACGAAGCGCAGAAAGAAGGTTTCGAAAGAGAGTTTTGAATGGGGTCTTGAACACTTGGCCAAAACAGGCATATGGCTAGAAATGAAGCAAAAATTCTATCTTTCCTACTAAGTATATTATGAGAAACAAATTATTGTTTTCATTATTAGGTGATGAAAAGAAAGCGCTCAAGTCTTAGGGCCGGTAAAAATGGGGTGTCTACAGTTGCTCCTCTTTGATAGAGCTTGAAGTCATTTCATGATGCGAGTAAATGTCAAAGCCCAAAGATGACCCTTTTGACAAGGTTGTAAGACTTGGGCAAATAAGCAAGATGCAAATGTAGTTGGTTAAACCCAAAGGTTGCTGCGTATCCCTTTGCAAGGAATCAAACCATCGTAGTTCAGGGACAGAATGCAAATGACATGCTCGAAATACAATTGAAAGTTGGACTTACACGCTTTACGAAGCCAATTTTTGTTTTGAAAATTCATGATTGATGCAATATAATGCAATGATGATAAGCTATAAAGATGGCAACATGCGAGGCAAACCTTATGCAAATAATATGCTTGAAATGCAATTGAAAGTTGGACTTACATACTTCTACACAGCCAATTCAAAGTTGGACTGTCTATCGCACGAAGTTGGACTTATGCGCTTTCGCACAGCTGATGAAAGTTGGACTTACGCTACCGCAAAGCTAGTGAAAGTTGGATTTATGCACTACCGCACAACAGATTCAAAGTTGGACTTACGCGCTTCCTCATAGCTGATGAAAGTTGGACTTATGCGCTACCACATAGCTAGTGAAAGTTGGACTTACGTGCTACTGCATAGCCGATGATAGTTGGACTTATGTGCTACCACACAGCCGATGATAGTTCACGTCTCATGTGAGAGGAGGAAATACGAATTTGAGATCCAAACACATTTCATGCGAGGGGAGGAAATGTGAATTTGAGATCCAAACAAGTTTCATGACAGAGGAGGAAAGGTGGTATAACCAACAAGCGTACCTAGCCATATTTCATACGGAGATGGAGAAGGTTTAAACCGAGTAATTTGAAATCCTAACACATTTCACACGAAAAGAGGAAAGGTGGAGACACCAAAGCATACGTTCTGAATGCTATTCTTGATTCCTGAGAATGGAGGTGATTTGGGCACGCCCTTTGGTTGTCACTTGATGAAAATAAGAACATTTTGCCTCAACACTTGAGCCCAACCGTACAACATACGACTGACCCGGACAATTTTTGAAATTCCTGTACAAAATCAGAGCAATTCGGCCAAATTACAAGCTAGCCGGCCAGAACATGATCTCCACGGCCAAATTAAAACCTATCTAGCCAAAATATGAGACACCCGACCAAAAAAAAAAAAATTCCCATGGTAGAAAAAGTTGTCAGTTGGTCAAAAAACGTGCGGCTGGCCAAATTGCTCGGGCATGGGCAGAAACACGGTTGTATGACCCGATTGGTTTTAAAAGGGGTTAGGGCTCATTTTTCCCACACCTCCAAGCTCGACTCTCTCTCTCTCTCTGACTTCTGAGGGTCTCTCTCTCTAGAATTTCTCTCTTCATTTCAATTTGCTCCAAATCCTTGTCGATCTAAACCGAGACCACCGTACCCCTCTTTTCGATTTGAACCAATTAGAATCACAAAAGAGGTAAGATTCTGATCCCTCTTCTAATTTCTGCATATTTCTACATGGGTTGAGTAGATTTCTTCAAACCTTGCTTGATGTTTACACAAATTAGATCAAATTTATTCAATTTCCAATTGTAGCCCACGGTTTGGACACCCACGCTACAATCTTGGACTAATTTCAGGGATTTCTCAGTACTTTATGAATTTTGTTTTGCTCAATCGGCCATGGTTTTGAACAATTTCTTCAAATTTCATCATTACATGCTTTGAATTGCTTGAATTTGCCTTGAATTGCTTGAATTTGTCCTGAATTTGTCTTGAATTTCTTAAATTTGGTCTAGAATTTCTTGAATTTGGGGTAATTACTCACTGTTTGATTTTACATCACTGCTTAGTCAAATGCTCATGAATTGGACAATTCCTTTAGAAATTAGCCTAGATTATTCACGATTTTGCCATATGCCCCTTTGGTTGAATGAAATTTTGGACCATGAATTTCAAATTGACTTGTTTATTGACTGAAAATTCCATGGCTTAACACAAATTTTGAATTCACATTGCCGAATTTCTTGTTGTTTTGAAATGATTTTTCAATTTGCCATTGAATTTGTATATATTTTTTTTCTAAAATTTCAATAGTATTAGAATACTTCAACATTTTTCCACATTTCCCATTTGATTTGATTTTTTATTGTCCACAACTTGGGTTGGATTTGTCATTCTCTTCCTTTGATTCACAAATTATTATGGCTAGTGATGATGCTCCATACGCTAACCCGCCTCCCATCATTGTTGCGGAGGTGACGTTCCCTCCCCGGTGCCTGAGGTTGACATCTCTGCACTTGCTATAGATATGGAGGGCCATGACGAGGACCTCATGGGTAAGGACGTTGTGGTAGAGCCAGAGCCACTCCCCTTGAGGATAAGGCTAGTTGACCCCGCGACCTACAGACCCTACACACATACGATGGTCTCTAGGGGGATGTTGCGATTCACTGAGTTCTCTCAGTTAGTCGTAGAGGATGTGCTGCTCTGGGAGCGCTCGAGGCACCTCTTCTATGATTTCTCCATGGTATGTGCTCTCTCTTCTCCCTTTTGTTTAGTGTACTATGCTTTGAACTCATCTAGTGGCTCTAATCTCTTGTTTGCTAACTTGCTTATTATACGTCGTCAGTTGACTGATAAGAGGGTACGGGGAGTGTCCACGACCCTCGCTAGTGATATAGGGGCCTCCTTACCGAGGTCTGTATCTTGGTAGACGGAGTTGGATTTGACCCATTCTACTTGGGCATCACATCACTACAGGTAGACTGGTCCATCTTTGGCGCCTTTGTGGAGAGGTGGTGGGACACCACTAAGTCCTTCCACTTCTTATCCACCGGGGAGATGACCATGACCTCTTACGACTTCTCTATGATCATCGGTCTCTTAGTGGGGAGTGATCCAGTCCTATTTGATCACGACCTGAGCCAGTGGTCAACTCCTCGGATGTTTCTTCTTGGGGTTGTCCCACCCTCCACTCGCCATGGGATGATCCGCTACAACTAGCTCTAGAAACGCTTCCACGGGCTAGAGCCAATGACTCTAGAGGAGGCTGCCCAGTATGCTTGCAGATTTGTTCTTTATGTCCTCGGTACTACCCTGTTTGCGAACGGGGAGAATACCGTAGGACTCTACCTCTTGAGTGGCATAGTGGAGCTCTAGTGGGTAAGAGAGTTCAACTAGAGTGGAGCTAGCCTCGTCATCCTTTATGGCTACATGAGCTCTGTTCTCGCCAGAAGGCAGAGCTACTGGGAGGTTACTAAGGGCATGGGAGGTACGTTTTGCACTTTTCTTTCAATTCAGTTGTATTTCATGTATTTGCTTCAATTTCATTTACCTATTGATTTTCTGGAATGCATTCCTATACAGATATGGCTTTACACTTACTTTCCCTCCATCGTCCTGATTTCGAGATTGGAGATAGCCCTGGCGGTGCCCCGTTCCCTATACTATGATGGGAGGCTTCGCTCTTGCAGCTGGCACTTTCGCAGCTTCACTGCCTTTCGTCGCTTTTTTAACATGATGATCACCGACATGGTAATTCTTAGAACTCTTTATTTCCCATTTAATGTCTTTTAAATTAGGCCACTAATCTGTTCATTCTTCATTTGCAGATCGACTAGCACCCTTGGGTGGCCATGCCTAATACGACGAGGTAGAGTTACATTGTTACCTGGAAGACTTCCTAGATAAGGGTGCTAATGGAGGGCTCCTTTTGTAGAGTCTGGTACATGATGGAGTGATTCACCTGCTAGACCTTGGGCCATGCCGATCCTTGCATTCTATCTCCTTCTCCTCCACTCATGAGAACTACCAATGATATCAATGACAGGGCCCTTCTAGATCATATGATGCTGGGGCAGCATACTGATGTCATCTACGTCCCCGGGGACTACACCGCATTCCTATGGTCTCACATCATGCTTCAACTTACTGAGGGCATGGCTCTTGTTGTTAGAGTTGTTGACGCCCCAGCCATTAGTGATGCTTCCACTAATGCTACTCCTACCATTAGAGGTCCCGTACCTCTTGCTAGCGATGCTATCCTTCCTTTCGGACATCCAGCGCTTCCCACAACAGTTACATTTCAACACTCGGACGGCATTCTGGATAAGCTATCCTTGGAGCCTCTCGGACAACGATCGCTCGTCCTCGCTTCAAAGAACCGACTAGTATACCTGCACCCTTATTACTTTCCATGCATTTCTCATTATTTCAATATCAGTATTGACCTCTTTCTTACCTACAGTACCCCGTGATGGGTTCTATGGATTAGTGTCTGGAGCTCATCGATACTCTAATGGTCATAATGCGGAGGAGGGAGATAACTCTGGTCTTTGCCAGGATTAAGGTACCCCTATTCTTGCTTGCCTTATATCTTATGCAGTTCCTTTTGTTTCATTTACTTCTGATAAACTGCTTATTTCATGCCACCTATTATGATGCTATGATCTCTATCTTTTTCAAATAGCACCCCCTTTAGCCATGTGAGGGAGAAGAGGACGAGCTCCAGCACGAGGGGAGAAGGTTGGGATGAGTGGGGTCATGGCAAGAAAAGGAGGAGAGCATCTCCTGAGATTCTCGAGCCAGAGCCAGAGGCTTCTAAGGAGCACTCTGAGGAGGGCATTGGAGAGAGCAATGAGGAGAGTGACAGTGGCAAAGATGCTGGTGCTAATACTGAGGCTTTTGAGAGCAGTGAGACTGCCAGTGATGTGGAGGCTTCCCTACCACAGAGGAGGACGAAGAGGGTTTCACACTGATCTCTTTTTTATTTTTATGATTTATTTTTTCTTTTTCTCTTTTTCTTTTTTTTGACGTATTTTCTTTTGTAAAAGGATGACCTAAAACTTATGATGATAAATATTATCTTTTCTTTTTATGTACATGAATGAGCAAATTACATGATGCATATGTATATACTTATCTCAAATCCTAAATGGCATGGCCAATATACGATATATATGATGCAAGAGACAACATAATATATACAGAAAATGGATTAAACTTATACAAACATACACCAATAACGTATTTGTACATACACATACCTAATATATATATATACATGCAGACAACATACAAATACATACAGACGATATACAGAACACGGATACATATACATATACATACAAGCGATATACTTATACATATACATATACATATACGTATAGATGATATACAAAATATGGATACATATACATATACATACGGATGATATGTAAAATATGGATAGATATACGTATTATATTATATATGGACATAAACATACCGATACACAAGCATACGGATACAAATACACGATATATACATACAAAATATATACATCTATACACTCTTCTCCTATTTTTGTCTCTCTCTCTGCCCCATTTGTCTTTGCCGAGCGCCGTGTCTGCTTTTGATTTCAACAATTGTGGCATGCTTGACCGACAACAGCTAGATCAACCGCTATTTTGAATGATTGCCTTAGCAATCCATGCATCTTTTGGATTTTTCTTCTTCTCTATTCTCTCTTTAAACCGAGCTTGCGAGGGAGACAGAGCAGAGACAAATATCTGCAAAAACACACCCTCTCCTATAGCCCAAAGCCCTTTACTTTTGACATGGCTCCTCCTTGCCATTATCTTTCTCCTTTCCCAGACCTTAACACTTCCCCAATTGAAAATATCGACACTGGCTCCTTTGAGCCTTAACAGAGGCCCCCTGCCGCTGCCCTGTTGTCAGCTTTCTAGTGATGTCAATCGAGCAAACAATGGTAGCGCAGTCTGACATTGATGCCAATCACTATACACTGAAGTCCTGTGTGGTGACGGTGACTGCGGTCTTCAATTTGTCCTACCAGCTACAGAACATGACAAGTGAGGTGTATCGATTAAACGCACAACTCTCTCTGCTTCAGCACATGTACAAGGATGTTCGAGTAGAGATTAGTACACTGAAAAACCAAAACAAAAAGCTAAAATGGCAGGCTACCTCCGTAGCCTGATTCGGAGTTCCTTTATACTCTACATTTGACAGTCGACGGGGAGTAATCTCTTTTGGAAGCTCTGCCAATGCCAAGGCAAAGTCTTCTAAGGCTTCTCAAAAGTGATGATGGAACGAGGCAGTCAGCAAAGGATGTGAATGGTGAAGCTAAGATGTAAGCCACAAGTTGTCGGAAATTGCGAACCATGCTTGAAATCTCTTTTTCTTTTTCTTTTTTTCTTTTCTTCTTTTTTTTTTCTCTTCTCTTTTCCCCTGTATTTTACTTAGGAATCGAGCACTAAAGCTTCAAATGTTTTTCTTTTTTCTTTATGTTATGTTATTATTTTTTTTTCAAGGCTGTAATCGGAAAGTTTCAACCCTCAATTTGAATAAAAGAAATTTTCATTTTGGACACCGTGGTGTGAATGGCATAACATACGAGCATTAAAACATTTTGTTTGTGAATTTAAAACTAAGAATAATTGATTTTCAATAAGTTTTGGGTTGGTTATTGAGCTTTCAACTGTCTAAAATTCAAAATGCAACTTGATAACAAAATAAAAAAAAAAACAAAGCATAAACAACTTAAACATGGTAAAATACACTTGTTGGAATAGAAAAGACTCAAAACAAGACTTTAACAAACAAACCGTTGAGCCTTGCCTCTTCTTGCAACTTTCAAACTTGACCAGACAAAGACTTGGACGGCTAGCTAATTTGGTTGATAGCTGGCCAAATTATGAGCAAGAGAAATGGTCGTCAGCCAGAAAACTTGGCCGACCACCAGAAAAATTGGCCAACCGGCAGTTAAGTTGGCCGGCCAGAAGAAAAACTTGGTTAGTTAGTTGGACAGGTAGTGTGACACAGCTGGAGATAGCTATCATGCACTTCCAAACTACCATCTTCTATAAAAAGTGATCCGCTCATGCTGCAATGCCACAGAAGTGAGAAGACAAATATTTTGCTCCTGGAAATGGAGAATTCCCTCATTATGTTCAATGATTAGATGGCCACCCTAGACGGCGCAGATAAAGTAAATTTCGCCGGATTTGGCCTAAACGTACTTTTCCCCTTGAATCGTGCCCCTCTTTAACTTCTGTTTCTTTATGCAACTCCTTGTTATTGGAATCTGGTCACCCATGTATTCCTCTTTGCCCCGATTAAATTTTGGCTATGTACAGGCCCTTGCTCAAATGTGTCGTCTGGAATTACATGAAGCTTGGTCTCTAGCTTATCCCGACAAAGTGAATGTTTTTACCCCAATTCGCTGTTTTTCAGAAGTTAGTGATAGAAATGATCCTCTTTGGCGTGGACAGTGACAACATGCTCTCTGTCTATGTCTTCTGGCGCATTTCTTACTTGTTCCTAGTGGCCTTGAAGCTACCATCAAATTGGTTGGCATAACTCAACGCATTAGGAAAGGTCAGACCTGTATTAGCTTAGTACTAGCCAAGACTTTGATGGGCTTGGACACATTCCATTAACAAGAAGCTTTCCACTCTGTAGGAAGTCCACTACTTCTGCAGATACTGTTTCTCACCCTTTTCTTACTTTCTAGTCCTTACATCACTCTGGCACTTAACACTCTTTTTTTACACTTCTATCACCCGTTCCTTATTTTCCTCTCAACATACTCCTCTCTTTTCTTTAATCTCTCTGTATTTTAATTCCTCCCCAGGTATGGTAGATGGATAAGTTGAAAGTATTGGTTCCTTGTACTTAGAATTCAGCCAGAGGCTACTATTCTCGCTCCCATCTAGTGAGCTTTCCCTCAGAAAAAGTATGGTTCGACTAGATGCATCACAGGTCTGCGGCTGACATTACTTGGCGATGCCCTTGTGTAGACTGCCCGAACTTCCTCCGTGCGCTCTCCTTTCAGAGAGGGCGCGAATTTGGTTCTAGCTACTACAGTTCGAACTCCTGTCACAGTTCTGAATCTAATCTCACAAAGTGCAATGTAAGACTGATAAATCATCAGAGAGTCCAAATCCAGCAATTGGTTTTGAAAAATCAATTTTGAATCAAAAGCGCCAAACATGGATTGCTTTGCCAGATTTCAAAGTCGCCACCTAAATATTTTATTTTGGGAAAATTTAGAAAATCCTGACTCATATTGAAGGCCACGTATCGGTCATCACCAAAGTTACCTCAGCTCGGGAACTTTGGTACGAGAGGGGAAGGTCCTGAAATGAGCACGCCCGCTTGCCCGATCAAAGGATCGGCCTCTACTAATCATGATATGTTGTTTTGAAAACACATGTGTTCTTGTTTGATTATTAGCTAAATTACTATCTGATGAGCACAACACACAAGTATAGACTAAATCGCTCGATTTGGAACGAAACATCACATGTTTGTTTTTCGAAAATGGTTTGAAGATGCTACTTGCAAGTAGGCTAAAACGCAGATTTGCCACTCCAAGTGGGCTTAAAACTCACATTTTGATGAATTGTTCCAATTCAAGTAATAAAGCCTTCACCCACAGGCATTCATGCAATTATAGCAATTAAGCAAATAGTCCCATGGCAAGCATGCTATCATGGCAGTCACGCTATCATGGCAGTCACTTACACACATGCAAGGATGCTAAAGCGAAAACACTTACAGTGTACTCCGAGCCAAAACAGAAAACTAGTTAGAAATCGATGCATGATCCTAGCTATGTTAAGATGCCTAATGCAACACATGCAAAATGCAACTAAGTAGGCTCGGCTACCTAATCATGACATATGAATGCGACATTTGATACATGTATTCAAATAGGTATTGAAATACAATGCGGTTTATATGATGCGCCGAGCCTGGTGCATGCAAGACAAATGAATGATGCACACATGCAAGCATAAGGATGCTAATTGAAATATGCCTTAAACTAACCTTCGAAAGCAGTTAAGTAAAAGAGAGAAAGACGTGGGGTTGGAAGACATTCAAACACACACGCACACTTATTACAACATTTTCCCTCTCGACGGAGGGTCCGAATGAATTAGCTAAGCTAATCTAGGCTAAGCTAATTAACCAATCTAATTAAACTAATTAGATTAATTATTACACAACAAAATGAATAACTAGTAAACTACTTACTAATTATTACAACACTTGATTAATTACCAAACTAATTAATTAAGTTACCAACTTAAGTTGACTAATAAGTAAAGCTAACTACAAATCAAACTGCCTCAGCTCAGTTCCAAGAGATTGAAGATGTATGCTCGGTCGACGATTGCTCGGAAATACATTACCATGCCATCAATTGCCTCTGTTTGTACTTGCCTTGGTCTCTGAAAATTGTGCCAACCTCCAGACTACCCTTACCTCAATACAGGGATCTGTTGGTGAGCTGCCAGCCAAAAAAAGTGGCTGCCAGCCAATAACAACATTTTCCCTCTCGACGGAGGGTCCGAATGAATTAGCTAAGCTAATCTAGGCTAAGCTAATTAACCAATCTAATTAAACTAATTAGATTAATTATTACACAACAAAATGAATAACTAGTAAACTACTTACTAATTATTACAACACTTGATTAATTACCAAACTAATTAATTAAGTTACCAACTTAAGTTGACTAATAAGTAAAGCTAACTACAAATCAAACTGCCTCAGCTCAGTTCCAAGAGATTGAAGATGTATGCTCAGTCGACGATTGCTCGGAAATGCATTACCATGCCATCAATTGCCTCTGTTTGTACTTGCCTTGGTCTCTGAAAATTGTGCCAACCTCCAGACTACCCTTACCTCAATACAAGGATCTGTTGGTGAGCTGCCAGCCAAAAAAAGTGGCTGCCAGCCACTAAAACTGGCTAGCTGGCTAGTGAAACTGGCTGGTTGGCTAGTTTTTCTGCAGGCTGCTGGTTTTGCTGCAACAGAGAACAATAGAGGCACAACAATGTATTTCGATGACAATGTGTGTACTACCACACTCCTTATGGCATTTGGTTCTCAAGCCACAAACCAAGCGCCTCAATGTATGGTGGTCGAGGACCAAGCTTACACCATGTTGATGAATGCACAAACAACACACAAGAGAGCCTCCACCCTATCATGCTTGATTAAGAGTGTTAGCGACCAAGAAACGCAACACGTTTCATCACTTTGAGTATGAAACGTGCCACATTCCTTATGTTTGGATTAACGTCCGATCCAAACACAATGCAATGCAAACAACATGCTCATCTTTCAATGCTAAAGTGGCATGCTCAAGACTCTATCATGTAATGCATGCAAAACATGTTAAGGGGTCAAGGGCACTAAAACAAGTGAAGAACATTACACATGAGGCATGCACTATTGATCTCAAATGGTCAACCAACCTATGGACAGACCTTATGCATGCCAAAACAGTGGCCAAAATGCTCTAAAATGATAGCATGGAAGGCAAGGAAATGATGTGCATGCATTGGCTCATCAAGAAGGCATAAAGCACAACTCTTAAACACAATTAAAGAGTGATATACATGAGAGCATGACAGAGGTATAAGCACTGAAATTACATGTCAAATGATGACATATCATGCGAACATCACAAGTATAGCATGTTAGGGTCCTTAGAACTCAAAGCTAGCGAAGTAAATAACACTAGGGCTATGTAATACAATGCTCAATGGACTAAACTAGCCCTAAACAGACCTCATGCATGCCAAGACAAAGGCTAAAACATGCTGAAACGGTAGCCCAAAAGCTTAGACAAATAGGCATACGTATTGGCACATAAGCAAGGCATAAGGCGTGACTCTCAAAAGCTATGAAAGAGTGAGAAATGAGTTTAAAGCATACAAACAAACCAAGTAAAGCATGCTAGAGACTTGACACACAAAGCTAGTCAAAGCCACTTATGCTACAACCATACAAGGCAAGCCTCACATGCCCAAGGCCACCCAAAACAGAGCTAAGGCATGCTAAAACAATAGCCTAAATATGCTGAAATTAAGGCATAGGACACAAGGAAAGCATGCTCATTTGATGGCCCGCAAACAAGGCATGAAGACTCAACTTTCAAACACAATGAAAGAGTGATATATGTGAAAGTGAGGCAATGATATATTCTCTGAATTTACATGCCAAATGATGCCATATCATGCAAACATCACAAATAAGGCATGTTAGGGGCTTCAAAACACAAGACTAGCAAGGCCAACTATACTATAGCTATACAAAGCATGAACCACATGGCCAAAACCATTCAAAATAGTCCTAAAGCATTCTAAATCAAAGCCAAAAACATGCTGGAGTGGAGCATACACATGCTAGAATGAGAGGCATGAAGCATGAAGCATGTTAGGCCAACAAGTAGGATTGCACTACAAGTGTAAGATGCAAGAAACCAATGACCAAACCAACCAAAAACAGAGTTATGGTAGGTCCAAAAAGTCACAAAAACATGCTTGGACTAAGTTTCAAAAAGGGAGAAACACATGCTCATGTATTAGGCCACCAATACTAGCAAACAAGAATACAAGGAGAGGGGATCACCCTCTCCTATTTTGGACCACAATAAAAACTTTTTACCACTGAAATTCCTTTGAGTTTCAATGGTTAAAAGGCCAAGCAAGGGGTGATTCAAAAGCTTAGAGAGGTGACTCAAGAGGCTTAACAAGTCAAAGAGCAAAAGAGGGGAACCACCCCCCTAACCACACATGGCTCAAACCAATATCTTAAAGCCTTAAAAATAGAGTTGTTAAGAGGCTAAAACCAGCCTTAAAGTAGCATGCAAAGGTGACAAAGCTCTTAATCAAAACAAAGCTTAAAAGGGACAAGTGTCTTACCCTTTAAGAACAACAAGAAGACAGCAACTTCAGCAACAATTCTGAAACAAAACCAAGTCTAAGACCTCAAAACAAGCTCCAAGGGACCTCAGCTCCAAAGTGAAGGTGTTTGAGTAGGTGTTTGTGTGCAAAAGTGTGAAGAAACAACACTTACGGCTCAATATAGCACAATATAGAGAGATAGGGAGAATTCTAGAGAGAGAGGGAGATTTTTGCTCTGAAAAATCTGACCCCTCAAATAGGTGGAGGAAGCTCCCCTTATATAGGCAATGCAAGCCAAAAGGCTTGCTCAATCCCTCTATACAAGTGAGCCGCAGCTGGCTCAAAAGATCTAAAAATATCTAAAAAGGAGAAAAATTGGCTGCCAGCCAGTTAAGTAGCCGGCCGGCCGCTTCAACTAGCTGGCCGACCACTCCAACTAGCTGGCAAGGAGAAAAAGTGGCTGGCAACTGCCAAAAGTGGCCAGCAAGGCCCCACTCTCCTTCAACCAAGAGGCACCAAGGTTTGGCCTAAAAACAAGGCCAAAACACAGAGGGTTTAGAGGCTTAAAGACAAGGCGCTCAGTTGAGACCTTCGGGCGCTCGAAACAAGCACAAACATGCGCAATCATTGCGTGCTCAAACGATGACCTCTGAGTCTTAGGGTCGGTAAAAAATGAGGTTTCTACACCTTGGCTTAACTTGCCCTAGATGACTTATAGAATGTTTCTTTGGCCGGGTGTGCAACTAATCGGCTTGACCCACTGCATCTTTTACTTCCCATTCAGGTTCAGACGACAATTCAGATATGATCAAACTCATCTTGTTGGTGAAATTAAGTACCTTGTTTCATTTCCACTTTGGGCCGCACATCTCTCTCATTATACACCCGCTTGGAGGATGAGAGAACTTTTGGCTCCTGGTGACAACTTTACTAATGCCTTATCTGATGAATATTTGCTCTAGCTGGAGGAACAAGCACAAGCTGGCGTAGTCCCTACGGCGAAGACCTCTGATAATTTAAGGAAGAGACAGTACGCCTCTGGGAGTGCAAATAAGTGACAGAAAACTCGACTGGATTATGCCCCTACTTCATTGCTTTGACATTTTTCAGTTGTCTAAAACAAGGTTGTAATCAAAATAGGAGATATATTAGCATCCTTATTCCATGTCTATTTTGAAACCACATAATAGAAGTTCTGAGTACCGAAAATTTTCCTTTCATGGTCCAAATAATGGTCAGAGTTTTGCTAGAATAGGTTATTTTTTGAGGAAATCAGTCAATTCCATTAAAATTCAACAAAAACTATTTTTGCAAACGGTCCTTACTTGACAAACGTGAAATCAATCCCTAACATGCATAATTTCAAATAAAATGATCCTATGAAAAAGGAGCAAGATAATTGGATTAGATGAAAATAAACCCATCAAACACAGACAAGAGCAAACAGATGACTTGTGATTATAGCCAAACTTCAAGATGAATTTGCTTACATATCCCAAAGATAGGAATCATGCCTTATGTAGTTCCTGCTTAAGGTTCACTCAAGTATTGAACCATACGAGTGCTCTAATTTTGTGCTCTAATTGTTACCAAAGCCGCCCTTACGAGTTTTCAACCTTGCGAGCTTTTTTTAATTTTTTCATTTTTTTTAATGCTCTAACTTTTTCCTGGGTCACTTTTCTGGGCATTTGACCAAGTGAGTTTCTCAAGGGTATTACTTCTTCAATTTGTCCATGTTATTTGGTTCTAAAAATTCCAATCCATCCAAGTCCTTCAGAACAACTACTCATCCTGACCAAATTAACTTAATGATGTAAGGACATGTCCAATTGGGTGTAAATTTGCCCCTAGGATCATAGATAGGGGCTCGATTGTCCTTCAACACCAAGTCTCTTTTCCTCAAATTCCTGGATCTGACCTTCTTGTTGAATGCTCTAGCAATCTTTCATTGATACCCTTGGATGTGATATAACGCCTTCAATCTCTGCTCATCAAACATCAACTCCTCAAACTGGTTCTGTTGCCAGTCTGCTTCGGCTATCTGACATTCTATCATAATTCTCAACGAGGGCATTTCTATCTCAATTGGCAAAACAACCTCCATTCCATATACCAAAGAGTGGGGGGTTGCCCCTATAGACGTTCAGATAGACGTCCTGTATCCCTAAAGTGCAAAAGACAGTTTATCAGGCCAATCTCTATAGGGCTTCACCATCTTATGCGGAATAGTTTTGATGCTCTTATTTGCAGCTTCAACGGTTCCATTGGTTTGTGGCATGTATGTTGATGACTTGTGAAGAGCCATATTATATATTTCAAGTAAATCCGCAACTTCTCCTTTGAAATGAGAACTATTGTCTGAAGCTACTTCATTTGGCACCCCATATCTACTGATGATGTTGTTCCGGATGAATTTGGCGACAAATGATTCTTTCAACAGTAAATACGACTGCGCTTCAACCTACTTGGTAAAATAGTCAATGGCAACTAAGAAAAATTCATACCTACTTGAACCTTTCAGTGTGATTGCTCCGATGACATTTATGCCTCAAACTGAGAAAGGCCATGGTGAGGTCATATTATAAAGTTTTGATGGCGGGATATTCATACGGTTAGCATGAATTTGACACTTGTGGCATCGCTGAGCAAAACTAATACAATCACTTTCCATAGTTAGCCAATAATATCCCTATCTAAGGATCTTTTTGGCCATCATTATACCATTCATGTGTGCCCCACATTCTCCCCCATGGATAGCTTCCATAATGTGTCTTTCCTTTCCCTCTTCTACATATAACTTGTGTATTCCCAAATGCCCTCTTTTGTATATCTTATCTTCACAGATAATGAACTGAGCGACCAGATGTCGTATCCTCATTTTGTCCTTGCCATTTGCTCTTTGTGGGTACGTGCTGCTTTCGTGAAAGTTCCAAATATCAAAATACCAGGTCTTTCATCTTGCACATTTTCCTCTATCGTGGCTATGACCTCATATGCTGGTATATACCTCAGTTCTATAAGGATTGGACGTATCTTGACCCCAACTGGTATATCTGTCATTGAGGCCAGGGTTGCCAATGCATCAACAAATCGACTGTTCTCTCTCCCTAGGTGTGTAAATGTCAGTCTTTTAAACCTCAGGATTAACATGTCCAAGGTCAGATGATCAACTTTCATTTTCTCCTCTTTAACTTTCCAATCTGCATTGGCTTGAGAGCCGACTAGATTCGAATCCTTAATTACATCTAACCTTATTACCCCTAGTTCCAGGGCTGCTTCCAAGCCAGAGATACATACTTTGTACTCAGCTTGATTATTAGACACTTTGAATCAGAGTTTGAAGGCTAAAGGGATATGGGAATCATCTGACGTTATGAGTAACACACCAATCCCATAGCCAAATTGATTGGACGCTCCATCAAAGTACAACTTCCAAGTATCCTCTTCCAATTACATGACTTCTTTATTTGGGAATGAGTACTCCACATCCTCCTCTCATTCGATCAGATGATCTGCCGAAAATTTTACAACAGCCTTCATTCGGAAAATCTGCGAGTGACATACTTGAGGTCGAATTCAGAAAGCAAAAGCAACCAACGAGCTAGCTTATCGGTAAGCACTGGTTTCTTAAAGAGATATTTGATGGGGTCTAATCTTGAAACCATAATTTCCAAGTGCGTTAACAAGTAGTGCCTCAATTTCGTAGTAGCCTAAACCAAGGCTAAACAAGCCTTTTCGAAGGGGGTGTAATGGGTCTCGTATTCCAGCATCTTCTTGCTCAAGTAGTAAATGGCCTTCTCTACTTTTTGGTTCGATTCTTGTGCAAGCATACATGCCATAGTTGATTTAGTCATTGGTAAGTACAGAATCAGTGGTTTTCTCGATTCAGGTGGCGATGACATAGGTGGATTCTGAAGATACTGCTTGACCTGCTCAAATGCAAACTCGCATCGATCATCCCATCGGAACTTCTTTCATTTATTCAGGAGACCAAATAGTTGTTCACAAGTCAAGGTTAATTTTGAAATAAACCTTCTTATGAATTTCACTTTTCCCATAAAGCCCCGCACCTCCTTTTCAGTCATTGGTGGTTGCATTTCTAAGATGGCCTTGATTTTTGATGGATCAAATTCAATTCCTCATTGGGTGATCGGAAAGCCCAACAGTTTTCCAGCAGTTACCCCAAATGTGCATTTTTTGGATTCAGCCTCAACTTGTACTCCCTGATCCTTTCAAAAAACCTCTTCAGTTCAGCATAGTGGCCCCTCCGCACTTTGGACTTGACCATCATATCATCCACATATACCTCGATCTTCTTATGGATCATGTTATGCAATATCCTGATTGCTACTCTATGATATGTGGCCCCAGAATTCTTCAGTCTGAACGACATAACCTTATAGCAGTATGTTCCCCATGGAGTGGTAAAGACAGTCTTCTCTTTGTGCTCCGGAGCCATAAAAATCTGGTTATACTCGGAGAAATCATCCATGAATGATAACAATGCATGCCCCGCCATGAAGTCCACCAGCTCATCAATATGTGGCAATGAAAAATCATCATTTGGACTGGTTTTGTTCAAATTCCAAAAGTCAACACAAACTCAGATTTTGCCATCTTTCTTCGGAACTAGTACAATGTTGGCTAACCAAGTCAGATATTTTGATGCCAACAAGAATTCGACATTGATTTTTTTGGTAACCTTCTCTTTGATTTTCAGTGCCCAATCCGGATGAACTATACGAAGCTTCTGTTGGATGGGTCGAGCCTCAGGATTGAGAGGGATCCTACGCTGTACAATCTCAGGATCGATTCCAGGCATATCTTCATAGGAACACACAAAAACATCTTTGAATTATTTTAATAAAGCAACTAATTGTTGGCATTGCTCTAAAGATAAAGTGGAACCAATTTGGACCAAGCGAGTATATTTCTTAGTTGCCACATTTTCTGATATAATCTCATCTATTAATGGCTTAGCGTGCATCTCCTCCTCCCATTCAATTAGATTTTTCAAAGCTCGAGGAATTTCATTCTCTTCATTTTCATCAAAGCTTTGAAAATTATGGTCAGTGTTATGAACTGTAGTCACAGAGAAGTAAATGTAAATCACATCATCTTCATTCACAGCCTCAGGGTCAATGGTTATAACAAACTCAAAAGAAAAAAAAAATAGAAGACCTGGAGGGGATAGTGGTGTTTGGGTTATTACCTCCACAATCACCGGAGTCTGGCATTCCAGACAGACCTGACATCACAGAATCAGACTCAACATTTGACTCAACTTAAAAATCTTTTTTTAAAACTCTAGTTTGTATACGGGCCATCCATTACATCCATGATGAAGCTTTAGTAATCAGCTAGTGATCCCTCCCCGATCACATAAATGGTTATATCCCCCAAGTTTGTTGGTTCACCTCAGGTATTTGACCCTTTTCAGTAGATTAGCCAGTGTTAGACCTAAGACATCATCCTCGCCAATTCTTGAATTGACATCATTGTTTTGACCGATGTCGATGCTTGGATCTGCTAGCTCTTGTCACTATTAGAGAGTTGATGATCAAAGAAGATCTCAAACTTGGGACACCTCTTCTTTTCTACCTGGTGGATCCATGGTTCGAGAAACCCACAGAAAGGAAAATCCTCTCCTTCACGAACAAAGTGCCCATTCAAAGTTCAACGAATTGGCTTATGGACCAACTCAAACCATCGCCTGGCTCTCTTTGCCTTGATCCTTTCTTTGATATCTTCACCCTTCATTTTCTCTTCTTTTGTAGGTGTATACCCCAATCCAAATGCATACGGGTTATGAGACACTTCATTTACTGTGGCAACACCTTTTTTGCCACTTTTCCCTAATCCCATTCCTGGAATATGCCCCAACCTACTCATAAAGTAGAATGACTAGGCACTGATGTACATCTATTCACCCTTTGCCATCATCATTCCACCATTCGCCTTTATTGACCAAAAGGCAATTGTCAGGCTCTGCTCGAATCATCCCCA
Organism: Camellia sinensis; assembly: GCF_004153795.1. Classification (NCBI taxonomy): domain Eukaryota; kingdom Viridiplantae; phylum Streptophyta; class Magnoliopsida; order Ericales; family Theaceae; genus Camellia; species Camellia sinensis. Next base: position 22,135 of record NW_021025140.1, on the reverse strand, counting down.
CATTATACTCTAGTTGGCTCCCTAATGCCTTTGTTTCCTTTCCAAAAGGTTTTTCGATGTTGATTTTTGGTTCATCCTATTTTCTTTCAGTTTCCCAATCAGACACTTTTCCACTATTTGACCAACCATGACCGACATTGGAATTTCTCGGATCCCACCATCTTATATGTACATTTCCAAGATCTAATTATTCAAAAAATTGGAAATTGGCCAAGTCCTCCTCTACGTCGGCTAAGTCATCCAATCCTTGTTCAGGTTTATCTTCTATGACAACATTGATAGAAAATGAGTCAGATAGAACAACCTCAGGCTTTTGCTGACCAATGGGTACGATATACTTACTAGGATCGTAACCTTCCTCTGGTAGTTTCCCAATCCCAATCACAGACACTTCGGTTATTTTCTTTTCAACTTTTGTCACAACTACCATATAGCTTTCAGGTTTTGGCTGGGGTGGAGGTGCATCCATCATATATAGATTAGTGCTCTTGGGAATGTATGCCTCGAGTTTGGCTAGATAGGAAGGCATGATGTATATGCTGGGGTTAAAGGTTGGTGGTAGTGTTTGTATGAGGTTGAAGTGAGAGAGTGGTTGGATTTTGTCATGGAGTGGTAACAGATTAATGGTGACATTGGGTTTTGGTGGTTGTGAGGGAGCTATGACTTTGCTGTCAATGAGATCTTGAATTTCATGACGAAGATGATAGAAACGATCGGTGTCATGTCTGGGTTGTTAGTGGAAGGCACAGTGTTTGGCAGGGTCGTGTTTGGCTAGGAGAGGATCGAGAAGAGGTCAAGGATCAAGAAGCTTGAGATGTCCCTTTTTTTATCAAGACCTTCATAGCTCTAGAGAGGGACATATAGAGATGGATGAATGTTCTGGTTAGGGTCAGGCTGGTTTTGCTATTTATGGACCAATGTAAGCAAAATGATAAGTCATTATGGTAGTAATAGTGACCGAGTTAACTTCAGAGGGCTTTACAGTTGTGCTACTACTGGTAGTAGCATTGGAACTATGTCCGAAAGTTTTTCGTGCAGGTTTTTTATTGCCGATAATAATTCCCTATTTGATGATATCTTCTATTTGGACCTCCATTTCATGTAGTTCTTTAAAAGTGAACACTGAGAGGACTATCATCTTCTATAGCATCTTACCACTAATTTATATATATATATATATATATTTTGTAGTTGGTGAATTTAAAAAAATTCAAAAATTATTATACTTTTTAAATATATCTAAATTAGGTGTATCTAAAAAACAATTATGTAAAATATTTCAAAAAATCAGTAAAAACGAAAAAGCTCAGTTTTTATGAGAAGTGAGTTAAACCAAACAAGATGGCGCTTATTTATCTTGAAATGATATGAACAAAATATTTGTATTATTTTATTATTTTATATGTATAAAGGTTAAGGGGTAAATATGTCCTTTTAATCCAAAAGTTAACACCGTCAACATCATTACACTGATAGGGATCAGTGTAATTTTTCAAATATGATGGGAGATCTGTATTAAATATAAACCTTAGGAAGTGTCAGTGTAATTTACCCAATTTATTATAAATAAGGTTTCGTTTGTTTTGACGTAATTTTTTGTTGTTTGATTGAACAAAAAGAAGTAAAACATTTTTTAAAGAAAATATTTTTGCATCATTTTTTAAAAAATGACTGACTTTTAAACATTTTGTACATTAATTTTTGCATGTCCTATAGGTTAGTTAGGATACTCAAAATATAAGAGTTTATATAGCAAAAAGTCAAGTGATATTAGTTGAGAACTGAAAGGGTTTTGATATAATTAATTCTAAATTTATCAGTATAAAAATATTTATAAAATATATAATTCAACTACTGATACTTTTCAAATCATATTTTATTATAAACTAATACAAATAAACAAAAAATAAATTAAAATTTATAAACAAAATATATCTTGAATATTATCACTTTGATAAATTTCTCAGTTACATTACTAGTAGTAAGGGTTGTTTTGGGATGCTGGCTAAAGGTCACTTTTTGGCTTTTAACTTATTTTGGGTTACATCACCTCTCTACTCTTTTACATATTTTTTAAAAAAAAAGTCAAAAAAAAAAATCAAAAAGTTAGCTTTTTATTAGTTAAGACTTGGCCTAATAACCTTGAGGTTATGGATTCGAATCTTGGAGCCATCAATTTGTGCATTATGCCAAAGATTAGGTGTGTACTCAATCTTTCCTCTCCAAAACATATATTAATATGTACTAATTGAATTTTTTTTTTAAAAAAAAAAAATTATTATCAATAGAAGGGACATATAAACGAAATTTTCATTTAAGACTTGCGAGTAAATAAGTCGCCTTCATAAGACTTACGAATAATTATCCTAAAAATTAATTGGACACTTGATTCATACTTCAAATTTTGAAACTTTTTAGACAATAGCCCCGAGTTCTATAATTGGACACTTGATTCATAATTCATAATTCATAATTCAAACTTTTTTTTGGATCATAAAAATAATAAAAATTTGAAAATATATATTATCACTTATTTGTCTATATATTGACTATTCACATCTATGCACTTATCACTTATATATTTATGTGTCATTTATTTGTCCATATAATTTATCTTTTTATTTATATTATCACTGCTATCTACTGCCACTAGTGATTTTTTTCGACGTCGATAACCAAAGTAAAAATTGTAAAAAATATTTTTTAAAATTATAATTTATTCTTATCGGATAATTTCATTAATTACGTCATTATAAACTTAATGTTATACCATCTCTAAAAATAAACCTCTAGATAATATTACGAAATTAATTTGGTGGTGGGAGCCAATTGTTTGTCGTAGTTGGGGTGGGTAGGGGCCACAATCAAAAGATGCATGAATTGAATAATAATTATTTCTACTTTTGTGAAAGTGGGCAACCCTACGTAGTACTGGTGTCACGTCACGTGAACCTCCTCGTACTAGAAAAAATCTAGGACAAATTCTAAAAGATGGAAAAAGTTATTTATTTATTTATTGGACATCACTTTTGTATTATTTGCCCAAAAATCTACATATGTGAACCCACTAAAAGAAAATACATAATAAAATATATATAATATTAATGCAAGTTATGTTATTTGTGCATTTAATCATCACAAATTATATAATTTAATATTATGAGAGTCATAATAGGAAAAAATATTATAATTAAATATTACATAAAATATAACAAATAACCATTTTATCATAATTAAAATAATATCATAATTAATATTACAATAAATTATAATTAACAATATAATATATCATAATAAAAGACACAAAAATCGTTACTAAAAGTATGTACTCCTTCCGTCTCAAAATATTAGTTCCTTATTCCATTTTTCATTGTCCCAAAATATTAGTCTCTCTTCAAAAATTAAGTACAAAAATAATATAAATTTCTTATTTTGCCATTCTTTTAAATTAATAAACAATATAAAAAGTATAATTATGACATTGATATTTTCAAAAAATGTATTATCAAAAGGGTAATTTTGAAAAATCAACTTTTTAAAAATATAATAATTATATTATGAAAAAAAATTAAATTCTCTAAAAAGAACCATTATTTTGAAACAGAGCGAGTATTGCACACACCTCCAAAGTCTGTAACGCAGAATTTCCCACCAACCGTATAACGTAGAATTTCTTTTAAAAATAAAGTCGATTCGTTTTTTGGTTGGTGGAGTTCTGATGAGTAATAAAACATTTGTTGGAAATGGTTATAAATTCTGGATAAAATCAGAATTTTATCCTAAGTTCGGTCTATTTTTTAGGTGGGCCTCGTGCATCGATTTTCACGAGTCAAAGTGGTAACGCGTTCTATGCCGCGTTGTGATTCACGTGGTATATTTGGTTGCTCAAAACCATTACCGAGTGAATGGGAAATTGAAGCCAAAGTGTGCTCCATGGAAATGGAGTTTTGGTGGAAATTCCTTAAGGTTGGAAAATAGCTTGTCCCACATTGATTTGGTGGGAGGTTTTGAATGGGTTTATAAGGCTTGGGTTTGGTATTTGGGGTGTGCCCCAAGGGGTACCCAAGTGTTTTAGAGGGAAAGGTTATGGGCAAAATGGGCTAGACCCATTGGACCCAAAAAACCACCACACGTGCGCGCGCGCCACCGTCCATCCGGTCGGTCGGCCGCGAGTGCGTGCGTGGTTGGGCTTGTTCGGCCCAATACTAATCTTTTTGGGCAAAAAACATTTGAATTTAATTTTATTTTGTTAAAATAAAATCCAGAATTCAAATTAAACCGGAATAAACTGGTTTGGCTTTACTGTACATCCAAACAGGGCCCTTCCCAAAATAAACTAGTTTGGTTTTTAACATACATCCAAACAGGGCCTTTCCCGTTTTTGTATCTGTTTAAATTATGAACCCAATAGATTCAAATCTGTTTGAATTCAAAACCAACAGGTATCATACCTGTTCAATTCAAAACCAAAAGCCACATACCTGTTCAATTCAAAACCAAAAGCCACATACCTGTTCAATTCAAAACCAAAAGCCACATACCTGTTCAATTCAAAACCAAAAGCCACATACCTGTTCAATTCAAAACCAAAAGCCACATACCTGTTCAATTCAAAACCAAAAGCCACATACCTGTTCAATTCAAAACCAAAAGCCACATACCTGTTCAATTCAAAACCAAAAGCCACATACCTGTTCAATTCAAAACCAAAAGCCACATACCTGTTCAATTCAAAACCAAAAGGTCTCTTTTCTTTGACAACTAGTAGTAATATACTGGTGTCATTAACAATTGCAGAATATTATTTGGTGTTACAGAAAATTATTTTGTTATTTTATTTTTCTAGTTTTAGTAATAAGGAAAATAAAATTATTTTTTGTGGTATTTTATTTTCTAGTTTTAGTAACAAAGAAAATAAAATTACAGTATTTTCTAGTTTTAGTAACAAGAAAAATAAAATGATTTTGTATTATAATTTATTTTCTGATTTTAGTAACTAGAAAATTAATTTGTGGTTTGTTTTTCTGATTTTTTGCAATCAGATATTATTTCGGTATTTTATTTTACTAGTTTAAATAACAAGGAAAATAAAATTATTTTATGTTATAATTTATTTTCTGATTTTAGTAATTAGAAAATTAATTTTGTTAATTCTTTATTTTTAGTTGATGCATTTGATTTGCATGTATGATGCCAACTCAAGTTATTTCTTAACAAAAATTTCATGTGATTTGGAATGTTAAATTGATATGTTGATTAATTTGAGTTTTTCCAATCAATTTTGAATGGGTGTATAAACACCAGAGAAATTTAAACATGAAGATGTATGTAGTTATATCGTTCCATTTAATTGGAAAGTAAATTTAAGAAATCTTTTATGTTGATTTTTAGTTTATTTTGAATTATGTGACATGAGATGTCATTAATAATTATTTTACTTGCGTTGTAGAATTTGTTAAACCATGAACCATTTTATTAATATGGGGGTGTATCACTTGCATTAGTTGAGATAATTTAATTTTCTTCTATCACAAATATTTTTATGACAGTGACATTTATTTGTTATTGAGTTGTAAGAATGTATACAATCAAATGGGTTTTTGAATTGTTTGATTCTTAGGCAAAATTTTTTATGAGGATATGATTTTGTCAAAACATTAATTCTGACTTGAGTAGTCATAATTACTTTGGTTTTTTCTTGAATTTGTTTTGAAATTCATTGATTTATATCAGAAGTAATAGGGGTGGTGAATATGATGCACCATTACATGAATTTTGTGCACAACATGGCATTATTCACCAAACTACAGCACCATATTCTCCACAGCAAACTGGAATTGCTGAAAGGAAGAATAGAACCCTAAAAGAAATGATGAATGCCATGTTACTAAATTCAGGCTTACCACAGAACTTGTGGGGGGACGCAATATTATCTGCTAATTATGTTCTTAATAGAATATCCCACAAGAAAACCAAAAGCATTCTTTATGAATTGTGGAAAGGTTGACCACCTTCCTACAAATACTTAAAAGTGTGGGGGTGTTTGGCAAAAGTTGAAGTTTCTGTTCCTAAAAAGACTAAGATTGGACCAAAAACAGTAGACTGTGTGTTTATTGGTTATGCTCAGAATAGTAGTGCATATCGGTTTCTGACATAGAAATCAGAAATACCTGATATAAATGTGAACACTATTATAGAGTCAAAGAATGCTGTGTTTTTTGAACATGTCTTTCCTTACAAGAAAGGACATGAATTAAATTTGCAGAAAAGAACTTATGATTGTACACAAAGTCAAGAGACTAATGACAATCAAACACAAGAGACTTGTAATAGTCTCGACCAACAGGATTTAACTGATGATGAACCAAGACGAAGTAAGAGAGCGAGAACATCAAAATCCTTTGGTCTAGATTTTCTGACCTACCTGTTAGAAAATGAACCTCAAAGCTTTAAGGCAGCAATGACAGGTCCTGAAGCACCTTTGTGGAAAGAGGCTGTTAATAATGAAATTGAATCCATTATGCAAAATCATACTTGGGAATTGGTGGATCTTCCACCAGGTTCTAAACCTCTTGGATATAAATGGATATTCAAGAGAAAAATGAAAGCAGATGGTTAAATTGACAAGTATAAAGCAAGGCTTGTAGTTAAAGGTTACAGACAAAAAGAAGGTCTGGACTATTTTGACACATATTCCCCTGTGACAAGAATAACATCCATTCGCATGCTTATTTCTATAGCAGCGTTGTTTAATTTAGAAATACATCAAATAGATGTTAAGACAGCTTTCTTAAACGGTGATCTAAATGAAGGGTTTGTAGTATCAGGGCAAGAAAAGAAAGTTTGTCGACTTGTAAAATCCCTTTATGGATTAAAACAAGCACCTAAGCAATGGCATGAAAAATTTGATCATGCAATGCTTACTACTGGGTTTAAGATAAACGAATGTGACAAATGCGTCTATGTTAAAAACACTGACCAAGGATATGTCATAGTTTGTCTTTATGTGGATGACATGCTTATCATTGGAAGCAGTCAAAACATGATCAAATCAACTAAGCAGATGCTTAACAAAATATTTGATACGAAAGATATGGGGGTCGCAGATGTTGTATTAGGAACGAAAATTACTAAGACATCTGACGGATAGGCATTATCTCAGCGACATTATATTGAGAAAATTCTTGATAAATTTATTAAGGATGATATGAATTTAGCTAGAACACCTATAGACGTCAATCTTTATTTATCAAAAAATAAAGGTGATGCAATGTCTCAGTTAAAATACTCCCAAATTATTGGAAGCCTAATGTACCTAATGAATTGTACTTGTCCTGATATAGCTTATGCTATCACTAAATTGAGTAGGTACACTAGTAACCCCGGAGAAGACCATTGGAAAGCGATCATTTGGGTTCTTAGATATCTGAGATTCACCCGTGATCATGGTTTGAACTTTACTCGATATCCAGCAGTACTGGAAGGTTATTGTGATGTAAATTGGATATCGGATACTAAAGATTCAAAATCCACAAGTGGATATGTCTTTACTCTAGGAGGCGCTGCTGTTTCTTGGAAATCCACGAAACAAACATGCATCGCACGATCCACAATGAAATCTGAGTTCATAGCTTTAGACAAAGCAGGGGAAGAAGCCGAATGGCTTCGTCACTTCTTAGAAGACATTCCAATGTGGCCAAAACCTGTGCCAGCTATTTGCATTCATTGTGATAGTCAATCTGCAATAGGCAGGGCACAAAATCATATGTATAACGGTAAGTCACGACATATTCGTCGTCGACATAATACCGTAAGGCAATTGTTGTCAAACGGAATAATCTCAATAGATTATATAAAATCTAAAGAGAATATTGTGGATCCGTTAACAAAAGATTTGACAAAAGAGCTAGTGTATAGTTCATCAAAGGGGATGAGATTAAAGCCTATTACATAAGAGTCGTCATAATGGTAACCCTACTTATATGACTGGAGATCCCAAGAACTAAGTTCAAAGGGACAACTAAGTTATGTATGGCTCGCCAGAAATCACCAAGGGATTAAAAATTTCCCTACCCATTCCTATGGTGAGAGTGATATCTGCAACATATGTTGTATGTAGGGGCATAAGGATAAGCTTTGCTTTTAATGATTACTTATATCTTGATTGAGGTATAAATCAAGACGAGTATAAGGAGATACTCACAATAAGAATCACCTATATGAGCGTTGAACTGGGGCCGGTTCTATGAGAATGAAGAGGCTAAATTCTCTAGAAACACTTATGAAAACCAGGCGCGTTCAAGGCCAAAATGAACACAACATTGAGAACCACGATGTGTTAGAAGATATTTTGTGTGAAATCTATTGTCTTGGCTTACACAAACGGCTGAACAATTCAAGGCATCGCGTCCATTGGTTAGCCAGTAAGTCCGATAGGTTATCACTAGGGAAGGTTCAAGGCCGAAAGCTACCTATCCAGATGCAAGATATTTTTGACTTATACTCTTTCGATATTCTGCATATTGTTGCATTTCCGTTGTCATCAAATTCCATTCATGTGGGGGATTGTTGGAAATGGTTATAAATTCTAGGTAAAACAAGAATTTTATCCTAAGTTCGGTCTATTTTTTAGGTGGGCCCCGTGCGTCGATTTTCACGGGTGTAGACGTGCCCAAACGCCCCGGGAGGATGAGTCCCGATCTGTTCATATTGGGCTCACTACAATTCGGACTCTCGAATCATCACGGTTCTTAATCTGAACCAAAGAGTCCAAATCCGGCAAATTGTTTTGAGAAAAACAGATTTTTAGAAAAGAAGTGCCAAACATGGATTGCTTTGCCAGATGCAGAGTCGCCACCTAAATATTTTATTTTGGGAAATTTAGAAAACCCTGACTCGGTGCCAAAGGCCACGTGTCCGTCATCACCAAAGTTGCCTCGGCTCGGCTCGGGAACTTGGGTACGAGAGGGGAATGTCATGCAATGAGCACCCCCGCTCGCTCGATCAAAGATCGGCCTGTACTAAGCATGATATATGAGTTCCTATTCCGGTTATTAGCCTAGAATTACTATGTTATGCGCACAACAAACAAGTATAGACCAAATTGCCTAAATTGGAACAAAACATTGCATGCTTGTTTATTTGAGAATGATTTGATGGTGCTACCCGCGAGTAGGCTAAGACATGGATTTTGCCACCCTCGAGTGGCCTTAGAAAATATGGTTTTGCCACTCTCAGGTGGGCTTAAAATTCGCATCCAATGCATTGTTCCAATTTAAGTAACCCAACCTTCACCCACAGGCATTCAGGCAGTTATAACATGTAAGCACGTAGCCTCATGGTAAGCATGCTGTCATGGCAAACACTCACACTCGTGCAAGATGCTAAAACATAAAAGCTTACCTAGTACTCCGAGCCAAAACAAAAGCTAGTTAGTAATCAATGCATGATCCTAGCTCATGTTAAGATGGCTAATGCAACACATACAAGATGCAACTACAATAGGCTCGGCTATTCTACGATGGCATGTGACGATGCTACAATTAACATGTATTCAACTTTGGAATTGAAATACAATGCAGTTAGTATGATGCGCCGAGCCCGGTGCATGCAAGACAAATGTATGGATGCACGCATGCATAGCATAAGGTATGCTAATTTAAATATGACCTAATATTAACCATCAAAAGCAGATAAGTAAAAAGGAGAAAGAAGTGGGGGTTGGAAGACATGCACACACACTTATTACAAATTTGCCCTCGCTCGGAGGGACCAAAAGAATAATACAATTAATTAACCTAGAAGCTAATTAAAATGTTACAGACCAATTGAACTAATTAAACTAGTTAAGAAAATTAGCTAATCTAAGAAAGCAGTAAACAGCCTCGGGAAGAGGGCCCAATGTAATGCGTGTTCGACTCCGCTCGGAAAGCCACTGCCATGCACAAGTTGCCTCTGCTTTGACTGTTATCCTCCTCTGAAGACGGCACAAGTCCCAGGGTTGCTTCTCTGAGTGCTGTGGAACACCACTGGCTAAGAGGAATGGCCACCGGCCACTAATTAAGCTATCAGCTATTGATGGATGGCCTATCGGCACTGGAGATGGCCGGTCGGTACTGCAGATGGCCGGCCGGCCAAAGCTTCCTGTCGAATCTGTTTTTGACAGCAGCAGAGGGCAAAACATAGCATGTCAATGCATTTCAAGCGATGTATACACCAACCACACTCCTTATCATATTCATGACTCAAAGGAGGATGGGTCTCGATTCTCGGACCACCAATCGCGCATTTCAATGCGTGATGGCCCAAGAAACCAAGTATGCGTTTTGATATGGAATGCAATGCACATAATCAAACAAAGGGGCTCTACCTCTATCATACTCGACTCAAGAGGTGAAGCATGCATGCAAATGGAATGCAACCTAGATATGGAGGCTAAAGATGCAAAATGAGCATGCAAGGCATGTGACAACTATGCTAGTGGCAAACATGTAACAAGAAGTAAGGTGGACTAAGCATAGGAACAATGCAAAACAACGTAACCAATGAAATACATGCCAAATGCATCATGATTTCAAGCAAGCAATAACATGTAATAGACCAAGTATGCAACAATGCACGAGGCAAGCATGCTATAACACATGAAGGATGGACTTAAACTAATTTAGGCAGCCCTCAAACAAGCCTAAAATAGTGGCCATAAACTATGGAGATGGGGCCAAATGCACATACAAGCATGCATGCATATATGATCCAATTCCTAAGCATCAAAAGGAAACTTTTAAGCACACTTAAAAGAGATGATCATGGACATATGACAAGCATACCAAACTCTGAAATTGCATAAAATGGAGGTGCCAAACCAACCAATTAAAGCAAGCAAAGCATGCTCATGACATCACACATTCAAGGCCTACAAGCTAGAATGCAAAGAGACTATACAAAATATGTTAAGCATGACCAAAGCAACTGAAAACAAAGCTAAAGCACACTAAAACATACACAAAAGATTCACAAAGCTTGGCCAAAACCATGCTAGAACAAGGGTCAATACTTAAAGCATGTTAAGGCCAAAACATGGCATTACAAGGCATGTATGCTAAACAAGCATGGTGTACCTAAACCAACTAAAAACAGAGCTATATTATGACATAATAAGCACAAAAATCAGTTAAGGCATGATCAACATGAACCTAAACTAGATGCTCCCTCAAGAGGCTAAAATGGCCCTTTTCAAGGACAACAAAGAGAGGGGATGGTCCTCTCCTTCTTAGGACCTCAAGGCACCATTCTCACCACTGAAATCCCTCAAGATTTCAGTGGTGAGGAGGCCCAAACGCAATGGTCCAGGAGCTCACAAAAAATGCACAAAAATGGAGCCTAACAAGGCTTAAGAGGGGTCAAACAACCTCAAAGCTCAAAACACTCTTAAACAACTATTTAGAGTAGGAAAAACCAAGAATTTTATATGTTATACACCACGTCTAAAAACAGTTGCAAGGTAGTCAAAAAAGCTATGCAACAATGGGGTAAAAAAGGCAAGAATGTTACCCTTGAAGACCCTTTTCACAAATGGTGGACCAGCTGCTTCTTTGAGCTCAGAACCACCCAAGAACACCAAGAACAGACCTCTGGACCCTCAGCAACCAAGAAAAGGTGTAAGACTAGGTGTTTGTGTGCAAAAGTAAGATAAAACACATACTAATACACAAGAGAGAGAGAGATATGGAGATGGAGGATATGCAAACCCTAACCCTAGAACTCAAAGCTCTGGAAAAAAAGTTGTCTAACCTAAAAGAGGGAGAAGAGGCCTCCTCTTATAAACAATCCAACCTTGTAAAGCTTCCAAGGCAAGCTAACAAGAGGGAGATCCCTCCATACATGTGTATGGAGGGGAGCAAAGTGTATGCCAGCTAACACAGCAGGCATAAAAAAATATGCAAAAGCAGATGCACAGTAGTCGGCCGGCCAAAAATGCAATTTGACCAAAATAGATGGCCGGTCGACCATCTATAGTGCCGGCCGGCCAAACATTTGGCCGGTGAAAACAAAACACAGCCGGTGGCCTCAAGCCACGGCCGGTGGAGTGTGGGGATGGCCAATAAGCCATTCCCTGCCCCCCTCAAGGCAAAACACAAGTGTTTGGTGCAAGACCAAACACAAAACAGTCGAGTTGAGAGATCTTGAGGCAAGGCGCGTAGCCGAGACCTCCGGGAACTCAAAACAAACACGAACATGGATGATCACCGAGTGCTCAAACGGTGACGTCCAAGTCTTGAGGATGGTCAAAAATGGGGTGTCTGTAGTTGCCCCTCTTTGACAGAACTCGAAAGTCATAACAATGATGGGAGTGAGTGTCAAAGCCCAGAGACGATCCATTTTTGACAAGGCCGAAGACTTAGACAAAGCATGCAAGACAACAAAGATATGCGCCCGAAGGCAGGGGCAAAATGCAACTGACAATGCAAGAAGCCGAGCATAACTTATGATCACGCAAAGAAAGCTGTAACGAAGCATAACATGCGACAGTTCTAAGCTAGGAAACACAAATCCAACTACATTACAATGCAGAAAGGATGTAAGAGAATCATGCAATTCTCGATACGTCTCACTTGGAGGATACAATACCTGTCTGGTTCGTCTGGTTGCACCAGCTTCAAATGAACCGTACATACAATATCGTGCCTGTAAAAGAAGGCAACTTAGCAGGTACGATGTTGTTAGCAACATGCATAACAATGCGATCGAAAGCTGCGTGACAACGCGAATGTAGGATTTAAGGTCTCCTTAGACCAAGGGGTGCACAAACAGTGCGATGATAGGCAATTGAATCTAGTGTAATGCAAATGATATGCAAAATTACAAAACAAATGTAAAAACAATGTAAACAATATGCCAAACAATTGGATCACGATTCAACCATGCATACAAGCATGCATGCATACATGATCCAATTCCTAAGCATCAAAAGGCAACTTTTAAGCACACTTAAAAGAGTGTATAGACGGACCACGGGAACAAGTAATTGGGTGGAATGACATAAGTGGGGAAATGACCTGCTGAGGAAAGACCAATGATCCTAATGCTGGACGCAAAAAAAAATTATACTACAATGTAATATATATAATGGATATGGCATGCAGCCAAACCAAATCTTGCCTAGGAAAGGCATGGACACAAACAAACCACGTCTAACATAGAACGGTCATACAGAACTATGAGTGTATGGATGTGAAAAGCATGGGCACATACCAGACCAAGCTCAACACGGAAAGGTGCAAGCCATAGATGGAGGTGATGCAATGAATGCACGTAAACTACAATGCAATATATACAATATGCAATGGAATAGATACAGTGGATTAAGGCCTACGGCCAAACCGTATCTTGCCTAGGAAGAGCATGGACACAAACAAACCACGTCTTACATAGAACGGTCATATAGAACTATGAGTGTATAGACGTGAAAAGTATGGGCACATACCAGACCAAGCTCACCAAGGAAAGGCACAAACCCTAGATGGAAGTGATGCAATGAATGCACGCAAATTACAATGCAATATATACAATATGTAGTGGAATGGATATATTCACAGTGAAATGCATGACATATGCAATATATTACAATGAAATGCATGACATATGCAATACTTAAAATGATGCATGACATATGCATGTTTGTTTTTTTTGTTTTTGTTTTTTGAAATGCAAATGATGCATGTTTTTTTTGTTTTTGTTTTTGTTTTTGTTTTGCATGTTGCATGGAATGCGCGTCAACGCAAGTCGCTTGAAATGCATGACAATGCAACCGAGCGGATTTAAGGTCTCGCCAGACCAAGCGGATTTAAGGTCTTGCCAGACCGCTCGCTGGGGAAAGGCATAACAATGCAAGTGAACTAATGCAAATGAAAGATGCATATTAATGTGGATGAAAGTACGTATAACCAACGAATGTTCACGACGAAGCATTGCGAAGCAACGCCTGCGGGGTAACTTTCGAATCTTGAAAGAGACAAAAGGATACAAGAAGGATACACCTTGCACATATTCGAGTGCCGCACCCAGAAGACACGGTCCGAGGTCAAAACAAGGGCCGGTTGAGCTTCGGAAATGCACTTTTCTTGCACTGTCTTGAGTAATGAAGGCCCCAAGCTACACATATGACCCAAAAATGGTTGTAGGAGGCTCACCGGCCATCAGGAGATGTCACCGGCCATTCACCGGCCATAGAAACATTACACCGGCCAAATATTTAGTCGACCGGCCAAAAGTTTGGCCGACCGGCCAAATCTTGCTGAGTCGGGACAGTCTGGTCATTTCGGCATGGGCTTTATAAAATAGGGCTTCTAGCCCTATTCTTTTCACTTTTTCTTGGTCGAAATTCTTTCCCCTCTCTCTCTAGAGTATTTTCCTCTCGTCCATTCACCGCTTTCCTCGGTTTTCGTGCCCGTTTTGTTGTTTGATTCACGAAGTTCTTTGCGTTTCGAACATTTTCATCCGAATGGAACTTCGTTTCGGTGTCTCCTTTTCGATTTCCTCCTCTTGGGGTTTGTTTCTCTCATGTTTTTCTTGATTTTTGTGCCGTTTCCACACTTCGGTTTTTTCGACCATTTTCCGCCCTCTCGGGGTTGACTTTCCGTTGACCCTTCGCATTCTAGCCTGATTTTCTCTCTTCCGGCCATCTTCACACCACTTTTGACATGGCGGATGATATTCCACGGGGCGGGACTCCCCCGGATCATGAGATGGACCCAGAGGCCGAGCTTCTCCCCTTGAGAGTCCGCCTGTTCGAATTGGCGACCTACCGGCCGGCGATTCATGTGCTTCCTCCTGACGGGCTTCGCCAGTTCCGGAGTTTTGACAGGAGGGTGCCACCGGAGCTACTTCTACGTGAGCCCGAGACGTACTTTTCATACGGTGCTTCCGAGGTATATTCTTCCCCGTTTCATTTTCCGCAATGTAGAACACTTAACTGCCATAGTTGATTCTATTCTTTAACTGCTTAGCCTGGATACACCGATACACTGTATGCTGTAGTTGACTGTGAACACACTTGCACTTGATGTCTGTTTGAATTTGAACACGTGCACACACACTGCATTTGCCCTGAACCACTCAAACACGCTGGCACATCACATGTTGTAGTTCATTGCGAGCACACCGGCATTCGGTACCTATTTGAATCTGAACACGTGCACACACGCTACATCTGTACTGAACCACTCAAACGCACTGACACATCATATGCTGTAGTTCCCTGCTAGCACACCGGCACCCGATGTTTGTTTGATCCTGAAAACGTGCGCACACGCCATATTGCCACCAATTCTGAATACTCTTCAAAACTGTACATTTTATATTGCTTCGCAACTATTTGCTTTTGAACAGGGAGATTCCCATACTGTTCGCGGGTATGGGAATGTTGCCGCCAGAGATTGGTACACGGAGTTACCGGACGGAGTTTGCCACATCGTCGATCAGGCGGGCTTCGGCGCCTTCTGCAGAGGACTCTCGCGCCTTACTGCGAGCAGGCCTCTCCTTGCTACTCTAGTGGAGAAGTGGTGGGACACCACCGACTCTTTCCACCTTTTTGTCGCGGGAGACATGACGATGACTTCCTATGATTTCTCGATGCTCACCGGCATCGGGGTAGGGGGTGATTCGATCCCCTTCGACATCGACATGGACGAGTGAGAGGCCGCTCAGATTTACCTGCTCGGCGAGGTGTCGCCTCTCGCGCGTCCCGGCTTCGTTAGATATTCGTGGTTCGAGGTCTAATTCACCATGTAAATTTGATCTTTCTCTAGTGGTCTACTGGTCATCATTGCCGCCTTAGTCCTCCACCTAATGATAAAGGCTACAAAACTTTCATTGAGCTCCTGGCAGATTACCTCTAACTCCTAGGTGGTCACTTCAATCTGAGTGTTATAGGCATACTAGGTGATAAAGGCGTTAGCATATTCTTTGAAGTTTTGTTTCACTGAGTCCTCTAACTTGGCGTACCAGATGATAGCTACACCTAACAAAGTCCGTTCAAATAGGGAGGGTTTTTGCGGACGAGTTAGTCCCATAGGCTTTAAAACATCGGGTCGCTATATCCGTCGAATCTATCAATGTGTGACATTTTAAATCGTTTGGGCAACTTTACAGTCGTTTCAGTATACCCATCTTCGATGTTTGGGATTGAGTTAATTACCTGTGACCTTTTGATCATTTTTCCAACTTGGCCACTTTCAACAAAGTTGGATCAAACTCATTTGTTTCAAGGGAAAAAAGCCCTTCTTTTGGTTATGAAAGGGAAAGTGATCCTCCCGATGATTGCACGGGAACCCTTAGGTCTTCTGGTAAGATGGGATTGGAAAGCTCCTCAGCTGGTGGAGGTGGAGTTGGGATTGCATGTGTCACTAGAGGTGGTTGGGTATTGGATGCCCCAAATGGGCGTCATAATTCAGCGAGAACATCATCGTGAGTGGCAATCGTATTGGTAATAGTATCCACGCTTCGTTTTAGAGCCAAAAGCATGTCTACTATATTTTTGGGAATCTAAACCATTGCTAATTCGATAATCTAGTTGGTGAAGATGGGGCACTCTGGACAGTTGGTGAAGCATTCCCTCTTCTTCTGCATGTAATCGGTGGCAAAGAAACTAACACTAGCTAACCCTCAACCAAATCTACAATTTTATAGAGTCTACCAGCGTGAGTCTAAAGAACTTGAGGGATATTAGGCCATTTTGAAGCTATAGTGCACGACTACCTAGTAAAAACCAACGGAACCCTCAATCAGAATTTTCGTAGAATTCTGGCTCAATTGATCATTATACAACATGTTGAAACATTGAATTCAACCCCTGAAAATGAAATGCCTAAATCACTGCTCAGAATTTTGAGATCCTTAGATCCCATACATCGCACATAGTAAGAAAGAGAACAAACACCCCTATGAATGGTAGGGTTGTCTTCTTCTAACTTTGACATGATCTAGGGTTTCCTTATTCAAACAAGTGGCATCATACATCTTGGCACAAAGTAGCATCCTATCCTAATTTGGAAGTTGCTAAAGCTTATGTAGACACCCTATTTTGACCGCCCTTAAGACTTGGGCGCCTCCCTCTGAACACTCGATGATGAAATGTTATGCTGTGCAATTGTTTGATTCTTCAACAAAATGATTTGGTTTCAAGCTTTAAAACCTAAACCTTGTTTCCTTTTTGAACCAAAACCTTATTTTTTCTAGCCTGACCACTCAAAGAAGAGCTGGCCAACAAATGGCTGGCAGGCCATTTTTAGAGGGTCGATCGTACCTCTTCATGGATGGCCGGCCATGTTTGCCGACAACAGATATTTTACAGTAGCCACCTGTCTCCATGTGCATGCTGCACCCCAGCTGTCTCTTTACTGACATTTCAAATGTGAGAAATTATTTTTCTATAAATACAAGACCCCCCTCATGGTTTGGGGTTAGAAAAATTTGCCAAAGAGATATAGCTTATCCAACGCACTTTTTTCTCTTCTTGCAATATACATACACAATACATACACCTTCTAAGATTAAAACTTGAGGCTTTTGCTGTGGTTCTTGAAGATAATTTCAGATCTTGGAGAGTGTTAAGAGTGTGGTTTGTGAACTAAGAAGAACATTCTTTCTTCTAAAGGGTAATCTTTAAACTCTTCAACCATATTTTCTCTTTCTTTTTCTTGTATCTACTTGTTGTTTTCAGAGTGTTTCAATGGCTGAAACATGTGATTAAAAGCTACAAAAGGTTGAGAGGTTAGCCACCCTTCCTTAGGCCTTGTTCCATAGCTTGTTGCTTTGCCTTTTCTACTTTTTTCTTTTGATTTTGGCCATTGTTTTCTTGAGTTTAGGGGCTGTTCAATGTGTTTATTTAATTTATGCTTTGAGTATTACACTTGCATTGTTGTAAGTCCTCATGGGTTTGGTGTATAGCCCATAGCTTCTAATCTATTTGAGTTGATAGTCTTTTCCTTCATTTTCTATAGCTTCAATGTATATATTCGTGTCATTGTAATCATCCACCTTTTCATTCATACTCTACAACCTCCCTCCTTTCTTTGTTTCTTTTGATTGAGGGTTGTATCAATCGAAAGATTTTCACTCACGGCATAAGAAAGAGGTTCCACATGCTAAATGGTTTAACCTCTTTGGAGGTTCATTATCACTGCATTACGTCTTTCTTATGCTAAGCATAATCTCTTGTTCGATACCTCCCTTTATCGTCGGTGCATTACTTCTAAGGGGCTAATTTCCTATTTAGACCCTTGGAAATCATAAAAGAAAGATTCATTATAGCTCATTATCGAGTTTGGATTTGGAGTCATTATCGCTAATTTCGGATTTGACTCCGAATTCATTATTGCTCATAAATGGGTTTGATTCTTCCTTTGTAATTTCCTCCGTAGAAAAGGGCTTGAAGAGTTCATTTGTTGGGTCAAGTCATGCTTTCTAATCTTTATTGCTTGGGACTTAGTGGACGTAATCATCACCTTTGGACAAAAAGGAAGAAAAGATAAAAAAATGGAAAGGTAAAGTTAAAATGCTAATAAAATTGGAGTTAAAAAGAGATAAAAAGATAGTAAAATTTGGTTAGGTTCAGTCGGGCATTATACTGAACCTGTTGCTTCTAGAATTATCACATACTATTTTAGTGATGTTCGATAATTTATGAAGTAAGTCTACCCCCTTCCTTGAGGTAACTCAATGATAGGGAAAAGGTATTGTTCGTCTTTTGTTGTGTTTATTAACTCTTGTCCTATCGCTTCTAAGATCATCATGTAACAAATTTGCTATGATTGATGATTTAAATATCTTCATGACAGGGAAGGGCAGAGAGGATAAACATCTCTTGGAAACACTCTATCTTGCTCTGTTTCAGCTCTGTTACAGTAGGGTATTCCCTAAAAGTAGTGGCCGACTAATCATTACTCTGTACGGCCGACCATCAGATCAAGCCGACCGGCCATCTATTTTGTAGGGCAGTGGCAGTTTCACAGTAGAGCAGAGTAGATCCTAGGCCAAAACAGAACTATTTTCTGACTGCAAATAGAGTTAGTTTTGGCAGCAAATAGAGAGGTTTTTGGAGGATGTTCTCGGTTGTGCACATGCGATTTCTTGCCTCCCGTTCAAATTCATTAGATTAACAGCTTTAATATTCATGCTTGTAATTAAATTAATCGCTTTCATTCGGACTTGTAATAATTGATTAGGTCATTCACTTGTATATGCAATAACTGGTTGATTAGGACATTCATTCGGACGCCCTTGTGAGAGGGCGATTTGTAATATTTGTATGTCTTCCAACCCTCATTTCTTTCTCCCATTTGCTCATATGCTTACCATGGTAGCATCACATTTTTGTTTCATATCATTACCATCTTCGTATCCATTTCTGCATGCATTGCATTCGGCTCATCACTCTTGAATATCATTGTCATTTCCTACTTACTTGAATATGTGCATTACCGCATGCTTTGAATTAATCCATATGACATGTTAATCAATCGAATATCGTAGTTGCATTTTGTATGTGTTGCATTAGCCACTTGTATATTAGGGACATGCATTTTTCTAATTATTTTCTTTTCTTTGGGCTTACCTCGAAGTACTAGGTGAGCAATTTTTGGCTTTAGCATATTGCATGTGTGTGATTGTTGTTATATCAAGCATACTACCATGAGGCTAAGTGCTTATTTGACATAACTGTTTGAATGCCTGTGGATGAAGATTATTTTACTTGCATTGGAGATGATTTTGATCAAATGTATATACGAGCTCATTTCTTTCCTTTTAAGTTGTATGCACTCAAAACCCTTTCAAAAATCACATAAAATCAAATCATTTCCAATGCAAGAGAAATAGTCTATACTTGTGTGCCTCACCTAGTACGTTAGCATATTAAAATTAGAACGAGAGCATATAATGTTGATAAAAATCACATCATGATTAGTAGAGGCCGATCTTTGATCGGGTGAGGTTGGTGATCAATTCATGACCTTCCCTTCTCATACCTAAGTGCCCAAATCAAGACAACTTTGGTTACGACAAACAAGTGGCCTTTGGCATGAGTCACGAGTTTCCTAAATTTCTCAAAAATATTTATGCGGCGACTCTGAAATCTAGCAATGCAGTTCATTTCTGGTATCTCTGATGATTAATGGATTTTTCTAAGATTTTCCAGGATTTGGACTCTCATTCAGTTTTCTATTTCACATTGCACTTGTGGAACCAGATTTAGAACCACAGGAGTCTGAACTGTGGGGCTATCATAACCGAGGAGACTAAACCCCTCGAGGAGCACGAAAAGCCATCTACAGCTTACTATAACAAGTAACGGGCACGGGACTTAGGCACACTATGCATGCAATGCGGTGAACATATAATTGAAAATAAAAGCCATATCATGGAGTTCGAGTCAAGGTTTCTTAATGTTCCCAACAGAGTTTCCAAAAACTATAACATGCCCAGGGGTACCCGCGCGCGTTAACAATTTAGACGCTCAATCTCCTCGATCTAGTCTCACGAGTGCAATGTGAAATGTAGATGAGAGCCCATATTTGGCAACTTTTATAGAAATTTATTTTATTGTAAAAATCTTTTCCTGAAATGGACTACATGTAGACACCCCATTTTCGACCGTCCTCAAGACTTGGACGTCACCATTGGAACACTTGGTGATTAGCCTTGTTTGTGTTCGTCTTGAGTTCCCGGAGGGCTCGGTTGCGCGCCTTGCCTCAAGATCTCTCGACTCGACCGTGTTGTGTTTGGTTTTGCACCAAACACTTGTGTTTTGCCTTGGAGGGGCAGGGAATGCCTTGTGAGGCATCCTCACACATCACCGGCCATGGCTTGAGGCCACCGGCCAGTGATTTTGTTCCATCGGCAATGTATATAGCCGGTCGGCACTATTTGTTGCCGGTCGGCCATTTATTTTGACAAAATGGTAATTTTGAATGGTCGATCACTGTTCATCTACTTTTGGTAGATATTTTGTGCCAGCTGTGATAGCTGGCACCCACTCTGTTCTCCTCCATACACGTGTATGGAGGGATTTCCCTCTTGAATGGCTTGTTTTGGAAGCCTTACAAGAGGGAGTTGCCTATAAGAGAGAGTGTCCTCTCTTGATATTAGGGTTAGACAACATTTTAGAGAGTTTTGATATTTGGGTTAGGAATTTGTATCTATCCTATATCTCTCTCTCTCTCTCTTGAGCTTAGTGTGTGTGTTTTGTCTTACTTTTGCTCACAAGCACCCACCATTACACCATCCTTTGGAGCTGAGGCCTCTTGAGGGTTGTTTTGGAGGTTTTGAAGCTGGTTCCAACCTAAAGACGCTGCTGGAGCTCCATTGTTGAAGAAGGTCTTCAAGGGTAAGAAGCTTGCTCATTTTTACCCCTTTCTTGCATTGTATTTTTGCCTATCTTTCAATTGTTTTTGTGTTTAGTATATAACATGAAAAAGTTCTGTTTTTAGGCCCTCTAAATAGTTTGTTTAGAGTGTTTTGTGGTTTGAGGTTGTTTGACCCCTCTTAAGCCTTGTAAGGCTCCATTTTGTGCCATTTTGTGTAAGCTCCGAGACCTTGGTGTTTGGGACTCCTCACCACTAAAATCTTGAGGTATTTCAGAGGTGAGGATGGTGCCTTGAGGTCCCAAGTAGGAGAGGGTCACCCCCTCCCCTTATTGTCCTTGAAAAGGACCATTTTTGCCTCTTGAGGGAGCATCCAGCTTAGGCTCTTGTTGACCATGCCTTAGCTGATTTTTATGCTTATTTTGCCATGAAATAGCATTGTTGTATGTTGGTTTTGGTACACCATGTTTTCTTAGTATACATGCCTTGTAATGCCACTTTGTTGCCTTAACATGCCTTAGGTTGTAAACCCATTGTTCTAGCATTGTTTTAGGCTTAGCTCTTTGGTGAAGCTTTCATGCTTAATTTTGCATGTTTTAAGGTCTGTCCTTAGCCATTTTGGTCGACGCATGGCTAGCATTATATTAGCCCCTTTGCATTTTTGGTTTGTGGCCTCAAGTGTATGATTATGTGGGGCTGATCAGTGCGTCACTGTAGCTATCGATTTTAAGATTGTGGTTTGGCGAACGAATTTTCCATGTTATTTCAGTCCTTTG
>NW_021025139.1:2152730-2209387 GCF_004153795.1 Camellia sinensis | reverse complement strand
TAACATGAAAATGCCATAGCCACTATTATTATCACCGCAATACTATACTGGCTGCTGAAATTGCCACTGTCACTATCATCACACCATTGCCACTTCTACTCAACTTTAATGCCACCACTATATTGGTTGATTGGCTCTTTCAAGTTGGACATTTCGCCAAGGTAGAGATTTGTTGGATTATTGGCTCAATGTCCATTCCCAATATGATTTGAATTTGGTATTGTATTTCCTAAATTGGAATAGAATTTGTGGGTAGTCAAACATTGACTTGGTTTTGAATCCCATATTGGTTTGGATTTGTGATAGACCTGTTTAACTTTGTTTGGACTTCCTAAAGTTTTGGATTTAGTATTTCTTAGTTGGTTTTGGATTGGATTGAAAGGAAACCTGTTTTGTTCTAGGAAGGATTCTTTGACTATAAATAAGTGGAGACTCTCATTAATTCAATTGAGCTTTTCAGTTTCGTTGGCAGAACTTTTTAGTTCCTTGAAGCCCCCATGGGGGTTTTGTTGGTAGACCTTTAGGTCTTTGGTGGAGTTAGTGTCTCCTAGTTAAAACTTGAGACTTGTGTAGAGACGATTTGGGTTTGGTAAGAGAACTTGAATTTCGGGCTTGGTGAGCTTAGTTATTTGTGAGAGATTGTTTTGTCACCATTATAGCTCTTTGGAGCATTGTTCTCTTTGCTAGTGGAATCCTTCTGTTTGTGATTGTCCGTGGACATCAACACATCATTCCTTTTTGTTTTGCCTAATTACATAAAACCATAATGATTTCATATCCAAATTTTGTGTAACAAAGGCAACCTAATTTAACAATTTAACATATTCAAAGATGTTTGACCTCCTTTTTGTTTTTCTTATTTTTTGTTTGTGTGGAAAATCACAGCACTTCAAAATCTTAAGTACCTACGGAAGTTGAATCTCCAAAGAAATTCCATTCAAGAAGGGTCTTATCTCTGTTTGGGAAAGATGCAGTCACTTTATATCTTAAATCTTTCAATCAATAAGTTGCAAGGTGAGATACCAAGATGCCTGTGTGAGCTCCACTCTGTTACAAAGTTAGTTCTATCTCACAATCTTCTCCAAGGAGACATTGGTGCCTGTTTCAGCAATATGAGTTCCATCAGGTATCTAGATATATCTAATAACCATTTTAATGGGAGCTTTCCTTCATTGCTGCTCCACAACATCACTAATATTGAAACCCTTATTGCTTCCCACAACCAGTTCACCGATAATATCTCGTTTTCAATGTTTGCCAATCTCTCAAAGCTTAGTTACCTCGACCTTTCATTCAATGATCATTTAGAGGTTGAAACCGAATCCCCAGCTTGGTTTCCATCTTTCAACCTTAATGGACTATTTTTGGGGGGTTGCAACCTCAACAAGTATAGTGGTAGTAAGATCCCCAGCTTCATCTCCACACAATACAATTTGAAATTTTTGGATTTGTCTTATAATTCACTTGCGGGAAGCATTCCTTCTTGGTTGTTGTACAACGGCACTTCAATATTGCAGCTGAGAGGCAACAAGTTGAGTGGCTCATTCCCCCTGTCAAATGGAAACATGAGTTCAAACCTCACCATGCTAGATATTTCAGAGAATTTGTTCCATGGACCGATCCCTTCAAATCTCAACATAATTCTTCCCAAGTTGCACCATTTGAATGCCTCTTGGAACAATTTTGAAGGAGTCATCCCTCCTACAATTGACATGAGGCTATTGCACACTCTTGACCTAGCAAGCAATCGGTTTCATGGAGAGATCCCTGTTAGTATGACAGAAAACATGACTTCATTGGAATACTTGGTGTTATCCAACAATTTTTTGCAAGGCAAAATACTCCCAAGGAATTCCAGCTTTCCCAAATTGAAGGGGCTTTCTGTCAGGGGCAATAACTTCACTGAAATGAACTCCCGTACCTTGTCGACATGCTCTTCTCTTCAATTCCTTGATGCAGCAGAAAATAGTTTGTCGGGTGACCTTTCTACCCAACTACCTCTTCTGACTAATTTGAAGGTAATCATTCTTAGACGAAACCATTTTGATGGCCGTATCCCAGAGCATCTATGTCAAATGCAAGGTCTGCAAGTGTTGGATATTGCAGGAAACAATTTATCAGATATAATTCCATTATGCCTCAACAACATTACTTCTTGGAAAGGACAATATTTTTCCGATTATCAGAGTGTGCCATACAGTTATGTTGACATATGGATGCAAGTTCCATTTTCAGTCACGCTTATCTTCAAAGGCCGTGAAGTGAAGTTTAAACGTTTGCTCAACATATTTAATCACATAGATGCATCTTCAAATCAACTGACGGGTACAATTCCCTTCCAAACGGGTGACCTCAGAGCTATCAGGATACTTAACGTCTCCAACAATCTTCTTACCGGTCATATTCCGTCATCTCTGGGAAACTTGAGTGACTTAGAGAGCCTAGACCTTTCCAACAACAAGTTGTGTGGCCAAATCCCTCGTGAATTAGTTGATCTTCTATTTCTAGAAGTGTTTTCGGTTGCTTTCAATAACATATCAGGGCAAATACCACAAGGAAAACAGTTTGGTACATTTCTTAACTCTAGCTACGAGGGCAATCCAGGTCTCTGTGGTTTTCCGCTATCAAAGGGATGCTTCCCTAATGTACCAGCAGCAACGTATACTAATGGCGCATCACGAGAAGCATATATTTTTATGTTTTGGTGTCTTGCCCTCCATATCATGTAGTTTAGTCGATCTACACTACATCATCGTCAGACATTTTATTTTGATAAAAATACATTTTTAATCCTTGAATTATGCAGTTTTTTATTTTTTATTTTTATTTTACTTTAGTCTTCCAAATTTTAATTTAGACTTCATATGCTTTGCATAGTGGGGATTAAATTAGTCAATAAAAACAAATCAAACTAATTTAGACAAAATGTCAAATCCAAATAATAATTATTTTACTTTTTCTCTTACAATCATCAAATCAACTACAAATAAAAGTCAAAACTTACCCCAAATACAGCCTATTTAGTCAGGTTAAAATAGTCAAAATAAATTAAAAGGCCAGACTAAAAAAATTTATCTCAAAATTTTGTTTTTAAAATTTTCAATTTGAATGAATTTGGTCCACTTTCAAACGGACCATCTAAAAAGTTAACGGAATGATTATGAAGTACACATAGTTCTTAAAGTATGTGTTGTTTTGGTCCCTAAAGTTTTTTTTATTGTTGTCAATTTGGTCTCAAAATATTGGTAAATAAGTTAAAACATAAACTTACAATATTAAGGAACATAATTGACAAATTTGAAACTTTAGGAAGCAAAATGACACAAATTGTATACTTTAGGGACTAAAGTTGAAATTTATAGTTATTTTGTTAACTATTTAAATAATTGTTTGGAATTGAACCAATTTGACTCAAATTAAAAATTTTAATAATGAAATTGACAAAATTAAAACTTAAAGGACCAAGGTAATGCCTTATTTTATCCTTTTAATTTTTTTTTTTGGAGGGTTGGGTTGGGACAACGGAAATAGAAAATAAAATAAAAAATGTGTATAATGGGTGGTGTGTCTGAAAATGGATGGAGATGTAAGACTAGTAGAACTGTACCAAGCTCATTTAATATGAACATATAAGAGCCCTCCAAGAGCATCTTAGCTAAATAAGACTTATTAGGTATTTTAGTTAATATAAGTCTAATTTTGAACTTCAATGGGTTAGCTATTGGGCGAGTTACTTTACCATCTTATTTTTTTGGTAATTACAATTGAAGAGTCCCAGAGGCTTTCTAAACAATTATGTATGTATATTTTTTAGATTTTTATATATTTATGTCTTGGATTTGAGATTTTTTATATATAGATATATGTGTGTGTGTATGTAGCAATTTTATATGTTCTTTCAATTCTGTTTGATGAATTACGAAATAACTTATTTTGTATTTTGTATTTTTTTTCCTCCTCATTCTACATGTTTTTGTATGTTTGTATGGACAAATTTATTATTATTGCAAATTTATATTAGTAAAATATCAACAATTAGTATTTTTTTATTTTAAAAATTAATTAAGTTAGTTTAAAGGGTGAATTACATTAATAGTGCCTATAGTTTGAGGTTTGTGTTACTTTGGTCTCTGACTTTTCAATTATGACACATTTGACCCTGAATTTTGAATCTTGTTCCAGGACAATTGAAGATATCATTGAATTTTTCAAGGGCAAAACCATCAATTTGATAAAATATAAATTAATTTGACAAAAATAAATATAAAAAAATATTTTTAAATTTTTAAAAATTATTTCTGCCCACTAAAAATAAAATTATATGAAATTGATAAATCTTTTAGATATTTATTTATTTTTTTTTTATAAATTAATTTTTATTATGTGTTTGGATGAGGATCATGTAAAATTAATTTTTAAAAATTAATCATGTAATTTTTATTAATTTTTATCAATTTTATCATTGGTGGATAAAAATAATTTTAAAAAAATTAAAAGTATTTTTTTGACATTTATTTTTGTCAAATTAATTTATATTTTATTAAATTGACGATTTTGCCCATTGTCCTTATTTGGAATAAGATTCAAAATTCAGAGTCAAATGTGTTATAATTGAAAAGTCAGGGACCAAAGTGACACAAGTCCCAAACTATAGGAACTGTTAGTATAATTTGCCCTAGTTTAAATGATTAGCTAAAATAAAGAACATGGTTGGAGAACACAATAGCTAAAGTAATTAGGTAAAATAAAAAATATACTTTTTTTACACTTTAACTAGTGAAAAGTAGAGAGCGTGGTTAGAGTTACTCTAATTCATCACTCCTTTTTGTCCATCAAATTTGTTCAATAATTTAGATCAAAATCTTGATTTGATATGGCTCACTCGAACAGGGATAATCAAATTTTTCATCAATTCTTTTTTAAGAATACCTAACCTATCCTGGTTGACTGCCCATAGAGTCTCTTATTTGAATGAGGGCAGACTTTTCTTCTTCCCAGCAACCTGTATACATTACAGAACAACAACAAATGATGATAAGCATCACAAGCCACATTAAATTCCAGCTTTCCCAAATTGAAGTGGCTTTATCTCAGGGGCAATAACTTTACTGAAATGCACTCCCCTAGCTTGTCGACGCGCTCTTCTCTTCAAATTCTTCATGCAGCAGAAAACGGCTTGTCAGGTGATCTTTTCACCCAACTACTTCTAAAAGGTAATCATTCTCAAGAAAACCGTTTTGAAGGCTGTATCCAGAGCAACTATGTCAAATGCAAGGTCTGCGAGTGCTGGATATTGTAGAAAACAATTTATCTGATATATGCTTCAACAACATTACTTCTTGGAAACAACAATCCGATGATCACAATTGGGAATACCATTCTGATTCTGGGGGGTACTACTTCAAGTGTTGTCATAAAACATAAGGCAACCAAATTTATTCAAGTTAGCCATGCTCATCACTCACATAGATGTATCTTCAAATCAATTGACGGTTACCATTCCCTTCCAAATGGGTGATCTCAGAAAGATCATAGTAATTAATGTCTCCAACAATTTTCTTACTAGTGATATTCCGTCATCTCTGGGAAACTTGACTGCGTTAGAGAGCCTAGACCTTTCCCACAAGAAGTTGTTTGTGAATTAGCTGCTCTTCTATTTGTGGAAGTGTTTTGATTGCTTTCAACAATATATCAGGGCAAACACTACAAGAAAATCAATTTGCTACATTTGATAATTCTGGCTACATGGGCAAGCCTGGTCTCTGTGGACGTCTGCTAGGAAAGGAATGCTCCCTCTAATGTACCAGCAGCAACGCATATTGATGGCACAGCACGAGAAGCATATATTTTTATCTTTTGTGTCTTGTCCTCCATATCATGTAGTTTAAGAACTCTCCCAACTACAAAGATTCTACTAGAATATGTTTTTTTCTGTCTCAACTTATTTTTTTCTATCTAGCTCTAATAGTTTACTCTTCAATATTTTTATAAAATTCAATCTTAAATTCTTTGATTTCAAATCAAAATGCGTAAGTAACTTAGTAGCAAGCTAATGATACCTTATATATCTAAGATCACCCTGATCCTCTCTTGTTTTATTTTTGTCACAATAAAGTACATTATCGAAGTATAGAATTCAACTCGAGTTTAAAATTAAAATAAAATAACATTAAAGTACTTTGTATATTTGTTAATTCCACATAAAACAAAACCATATCATTTTTTGTCTACTTTAAACATAGACCATTAAATTACCATAGTAAATCCATTATAAAGAGATTCATGGCATGGGATCCTGATCCAGTTTTGTGTACCTCACAACATGACTAATCAAAACCGACTAAAACATTTCATGAACCCATTGGAGATTTAGGACATCAAATCAAAACATAGGTCTTTCTATGCTCAAATGCATTTTGTCTGTTCTCTGCTGAAATGCATTTTCTCCTACATTTTAAAGAGGCCCTCCAAAATAGGATCATCACAAAATTCAGGAAATTTGTAAGATCAAAACTAAGAAACTTGAAATTTGAGTCTCGATTGCTTACCCAAAGTTGAAATGCCATAAAAATGCCACCAAAACAACACTATGGAAAAGAAAGTTTCTCCTTGTTTAGAATCGGATGATGGCAAAAACTAAAAGTGTACAGGAAGTCGTCAACTTCTGAATCTGGTGGCGATCCCATCTGCTTAATCAAGTCTCTGCAAAAAGAACAAGATAACATAATGAAAATTGATGAAAGGTTCAAAAAGATTAAGAGCTTGAGATTTTGAAGGTGGTAAAAATGGGAAAACATGCTTTGTTTGGTTGAGCTTTCCAAACTTGTTGTCTGAAATTTTTTTCTGAAAAGTTAGAAACTAGTTTGACAAAAATAAACACTAAAAAAGATATTTTTAGATTTTCAAAAATTATTCCCATCCCAAAAAAGTGAAAACCATATCAAAATATGAGTGCTTTTATTTTATTTTTATTTTTTCCCCCAAACTAGTCTATGAAAAAATTTCAGAAAACAAATTCTGAAAACTCAACAGATTTATTGCATATGACATAATTAGTACATTTTGCAAGATTGTACCTCCTGTTTCTCTTCAGTCCTGGTTTCCGCCTGAACTGGGGCTTTTCCATCTTCTGCTATCGTGCTGCCTTGGTGACTCCCTGCAGCATATACAAATATCAGCAATTACATTGAAAGCATTTGATAAACACGTGGACTAATGTAATTAGGACGCTTAAAAAACCACCACATTTGAACAAGCATTTTAACCATGTAGAATAGAATCATCTAATGAATCAAACCTTCCACGAAACAGATGCAATATAGAAAGTTTTGGTTCACAATTGCGATAAATCAAACACATTATGATAGAAAGTCCAGTATGCATTACAAGGTTCGTGACAGAACATGATAAGTAGAAATGAGGTTATTATATCTGACTATGTAAAGAAAAATAGGTCTCACGAACAAGTGCCGCTAGGGCACAAGAAAAAGACTAAACAAGAACACAAGACACATTTATTGGGTTCAAAACACTTTTAACTGAATTCAATACACTCTTCATTGAAATCAAAACACTGCTTAACTTTTTCACCTATTTTCAAGACACTTTTCACCCCAATTGCAATACTAAACAATGCCCCAGGGGCACTCATTGGCCAATAAAAACTAATAGGATTTATTCATTATTCACTATACACAGTAGACTCATTCGAAATGCTATAATATACTAGATTAACTGGCTCTTTTACCATGTGTTCAAATGCCCCTGAATACGAATCCGAAAAACGAACCATCAGAATACATTTTGGAGGGTCAGTTGATCACCTGGGGGTACTGATATTTGATCACCAGAACCAAACCCATGACTGGAGGTGCCTGTCATGGATGACCACCATTGATATTCCCACGATGATGCAAAATTGCTGGCCATGCCTGTTTCTTTCTCTCCACTCGGTATGTAGCTTTCACCAGGGACTGGTGCAGTAGATTTTGGTACAAAAGTTGTGGACCAAGATCCTCCGTTCAATCCAGCTAATGCCATTATCACATCTGCCTGAAATAGACAAGGAAGCAAACTGGTAAGGGCATCCAATTCAGATGTGACAGAAGTTCACGAATATCAAGTATACTTGAACAACAATGTTACAGGCACTACACTTCTCACTGCATTTCCGATCGCCTCTCTCACAAGGCTGTGGGTCAATGAGAAATGTGGTGTATGTATCCTTTTCCATAATTAAATGATAACAGCTATTGGGGTAGTGTGGATACCGACAAGTAAGGTATTTTTTGTACTCCCACACTAGTGGCTTGTTGCCCTAATTTTCTATGTATTTATAATTGAGAGGGTTGTTGAGAGAGAGTGTTGCCTCATTGTAATCTCTACATTCATAGGGAAACTCCTCCGTCATTCTTTGCCTGTGGACGTAAGCTTATAGCCGAACCATGTAAATCTTTGTGTGCTTGTGTGTTTTTTCTATTTTTATTTTTTTCTCATCTTGGCCTTTTCCATAACAAAACATCCTTTGCACAACAAAGCCACAATCAACAATATGAGATCTTACGAAGCTAAAACAATAGCATATAAATTTTGCCAAATAATTGCCCCGGTCATTCCTCTTTTGGGAGCCTCATTACAGAGCCAATGCTTTTAATTCTATCTGGACATGCTAATCTAAAGCAAGAATGAAGATGACAAGAATAAAGGAAGAAAACTTGAAAATGATGGTATTGAATAAAAAACGTTAGTCTTGTTACAAATTTAACTGAAAAGCTACACAAATTTTTTTATAATAAACAAACACTCCTGATTTCCATTTCCTATCCTCTTATAATCTCTCTTTTCCAGCTGGCAAAGCAAAAGTAGGAGGGGGTTAACAAACCTCTACTTTGGAAGTCCTTTTCAATTGCTTTTTCTATTAGATCACAAACCACGTATTCAACAACAAATTTTATTCACTCTTGTTTTAAGATGGCAATGGAATCCATCCAAGAAAATATTTAAATTTTTGCCCATAAAAAGACAATTGAGTGACATGCATGGATATTAGAATCATACACCAAGCAAATTGCTTAGCTCAACAATGTCCAATATGCGGGTCGACTTAGTGAGCTCAATAGCTTACTCCCTTCGCTAAGCTTCTCAAGGATCCTTTGAGATGACTAGATAATATGGGATACATATTGCCAACTTCATTCAGCCTTTTTCTTAATTTTCTTTGTTGGATAAGTAAATATTTATTAAAAGGCATCCAAGGAGATGGTACCCAAAAACATCCACAAGTACATCTAAGCAAAACAGAAGTAGCTATACAATCTTTCAGTCCTCAAAATTCTCTATGAAATCCAAAATATCCTCAATTATTGGGTTAATAACCCCCAAATGCACATAACCGAAATGGTCAACAAAAAAGATTTCAACTTATAAGGGGTTTCTCTAGCCCACAAAAGATTGCTGATTCCTTTCTCTCCAAATTATCCACATCAAACACAAGGGAGCCAATCTCCAAGCCTTGTACTTTTGCCAACACTCACTACACTGCACAATATAGGACATGTCAGACACCACTCGAATGATTTTAATATCAATTTGTCTAGCTCTAATAAATTCCATTCCAAGAGCAAATGAAAAGCCAATTGAGTAACACTCCCAGGATCTTGAAAATTGAGAACACAAAAAGCCTACAAAACCCAGGGCATCCAACAGTGAGGAATTAGTTGTTAACTAACTCCAAGCCTCTGTACAAATTATTCACTCATTAAAAAAATAAATTATGCATTCATCAGTAGCATTCCATTTTTGCTAACCATTTGGTCCAGAGTAATTTTTTCATTCTCACTGCCCAACTAGCGAGAACACACCTTCAGAGAGGAAAGAATAGAAGTGCACATCCTCTTTTCTGCAAGGAAGAAGTCCCACAGCATTGGCCAACATCTTGTAAAGAACATTTAATCAATAATTTTTTCCATTTTCATAGCCCCTCCAAACAAGAATATCAGCCACACCTTTATTAAGCTTATAAGACTAGGAGTTTGGCATTATTTTCTGCTGCTAATCAAGTATTCTCTTTTTTATAGAATCCATGGAAGTTTTAATAAACATAACATATATAAGGGGGACACACAGCTCTCACCTTCCCCTCTACCACCAAGTACGGAAAATGGAGTATAAGAGTGTACATGAGAAGTGTAGAAATGGAATCACACTACTGATTATATTTTAGCTAGAGGTCTTTCCCTCGGACAAGAGAAAATATTGAATTTTTTGAAAATTTCCTAGCATGTGGGAATCCTTGCACTTATCAGGATATCCTTCCATAACAAGGGAATGTCTTCACCTAAATAATTGGGTTGTCCCAACAAGACATGCTTGATTTGGTGACATTCCACATCATAGAGTTTCAGTCCTCTTAATTGAACAAACAAACAACGTATCATATAATTCAAGCACACTTGTAACGCAAATTTATAGCCACGTTAGTTGCAACAAAAGTTTGGTTACACAGTCAGTATGATTCCATAAAGGGTCATTGAGCACATATCTCAGTGAATTTCTAATAATTTATTTGAGGATTTATAAGAAATGCTCCTTACAAAAAAAGAATAGAAAAATATTCAAAAGAAAAGCAGCCGCGGAGGGGGTAGCCACTTTGTGCACATGATGCCATCCAATCCACCCCTAGTGTTAGTCCCTAAAATTATAGGGACTAACACTAGGCAATATCCTTTAGACTAAAAACAAAGCAGCAACTATGGCTTGGTTGGACAAGGCATATCCACTTTGGAAGAAATGAGATCGTTGGAGTGAGGCCTTTTGGGAAGATAGTCAGCACTGAGATAACAGGAGAACACCTAAGGTAGAGGGCCTAAGGTAAGGAGAAAGTCAAAACAGTAGAATTAGAAGTTATTAGGCACAATCCAAACAACACTTCCACAAGGGCACCTTATATATTAATGGAAATAATATGCAAGTGTCAATGCGGGACAAGCCGACATATAATACGATGTTTCATGAAGATACAATTTACCTCTAGCCTCACCTGCCATCCACAGGTCAATCTTCTTTGAGTAGTATCTACAATGTCCCATACGGTTTGTAACTTAATGTTTCCTTACACACAAATCTCAATGGGTTCACTAAGAAACAATGACTCACTTCTTCCTAAAAATTAAATATTAGGCAATCTTCAAGCACCAACTTCTAACCAAAAATCAAAGTAAAGCATCAGCGACAGCCAGGAAACATCTTCATACAACCAAAACCATGTTTCTCCCAAGGCTAAAGGCCAATGCCAAAGTGTTGTAATTTCGGAACTAACCAAACCAAATTCCTCCCGAGACCATACAGAACTATAAATTTCAAACAACTGTAGAAGGAACTCAGCCAAGCTGGCCTACCTTATATGTTCTCCCATTAGTCAATTCACTTGCATAACTCATAAGCAAGCAACATAGGATAAAATTATCTCACTAATCAATTGCATTAAGCAGAAATTCCTTCATTACTCAGAATTTAGAAACAAGCAGAAGCGAACCTTGTTCGGGCGAACATCATCAAAAACATAGACTTGACCACCATAAAATATAGTCATTTGGCGACTGGAAGATGCTGATCCATGTTGACTGTCAACAAATAGATAAAAATTAGACCAAATAAATACTCTTCATATTCCAAAGCATAAAAGTTGAGCGTAAGAAACAGCAAGAGCAATAAATTGTATCCAGTTATAACCTAGGTCTCTGAGTCAAAGATTCTGACTTGGAATTATGAGTTCCGGACTTCTGCTTACTACCAGTCAGCAGCACCCCAGACGGGTTTCTATCTGAGACTCCACTGCTAGCATTAATGGAGGTCTAAATTCCAGTGCGAAACCCTTCATCAGCAGCTGCTTGAGATATAGCCGAAGGACCTGCATTAGCATCCTTGAATCTGTTTGAAGGTACTTGACCCCCAAAAATAGCAACTTGGCCCACCCGTGGAGGATACTGCATCGAAGGGCCCGCATTCAAGGGAATAACTTGCTCACGTTTGGACCCACTGGCATTGGTCCTACTGTGAGTGGGTGGCTGTAATATACGAGACATTGGAGTTGGCCTCATCGGATGCATACCAAAGAACATTGCCTCATCGTGGGTACGCCTAGGCGTCGCTCTTCCTGCATTTCGAAGTATCTGAATTTAACAAAGATTAGCAACATCCGAGGATTTTAACTACATTGATTGATCCAAATACAAAAAGAAAGTCCATGAATACCTTCATCAAATGCAAGCCATCGAGGGATTCTGGTCCTGCTTGTGGAAACCCGTCTCTGGATGAAAGCAGAATCTGACTTATTTTGCTTATTTCCAGCGAATCAGTTACTCATTTCAGTCCCGGTGAGATCATTCCTAGGGCCATAGGATGGAAACCCCTCAAAATGATTTGCAACCTTTCTTTCTATCATAGTCTGATGAGAACAAGAATCAAAATATAATTTCGATCGATAGAAACCCCGCTTGATCATAAACACTCTTCAATATGTCGCGATTTCAACAAACAATTACAACTACAATTACAATCCCCACTTGATCATAAACACTTCCAAATGTGGCAATTTCAACAAACAATTACAACTACAATAACAATCCCCACTTCATCATAAACACTCTTCCAAATGTGGCAATTTCAACAAACAATTACAACTACAATTAGTCATGTTCACCTATTTAAGTCACTGATAAAATCCACAAGAGAACAATACCTTTCAACCCATAGGCACACTAAAATCAAAGAGTTCAAACTTGTTTAGTTCCAAAAGAAGTAACAACATACAATGAAGAAAAACATCAATCACAATTGCAACATACCCATACAAAATACTAATATGGGATCCAAATAAAGAAATGAGGGAGCCAGAAAAGAGTAGCATGATTGCCCCCATTGATGAGCGAGAACAGAGAGAATCCACAAAGGCTACTAACCCCATTGATGACTTCATCTAAGCTACTCCATAACAAAGATACCCACCCCACTAGGAGACATATACAGGAAAATAGAAACAGAGAGAAATATATATACACATATAAATCCATATTTGGAGAGAATGCGTACAAGCATCAGATAAGAATCAATAAATGCCCATTAAACTAGAGAGAGAGAGAGACAGGGAGAGAGACTTTTGTGCAACATCAGAAGAAAAATTGAAACAACCTACTGAAGTACAGGCAAGTAAAGAACAAATTGCAAGCAAGGAATGTACTCCATACCATAACCCAGATCAGTAGTCGAGGAGATGGGTCCGTGGACACTGCCAGAAAAACCACCAACAGAGGCGGAGGCCGACGGAGACGCCTCCAACAAAGTTGGATTTGAGTGAGACAATCCAGGTTGCGATACCAGATAATTAAAGCAACCATCGCAGGCTCCAATTCGCTTTATGAATCAGCTAGTTATCTAAGTCCATGATCTGTCTCTTTTCACCATTACCAGACTTGACAAACTCCAGAAGCTTTGCAGTCCTAGGATATCCTTCATCCAACCATTTGTAATTGCTCGGTATAGAATCTCAAAAGAAACTGCATTAGGTTCACACCCCTCCATCACCATCTCTTTCAATAACAAGATAATGTCCCAAAACTTGCCACTCTTTGACATTGCCTCCAGTATTGTATTGTAAATGGAAATACTTGGAGTAATCCCATTCTCAATCATTTGGTTCTGCAGCTGGAAGGCCACCGATATCTTGCCTTCCTTGCAAAGGCCATAACTGAAGGACCCGAAGGTAACAACATCTGGTTTTAAACTTTGGCTACACATCTCCCTTAACAACAGACCCATCAGCTCATCATTGCTTTCTCTTACGGAAGCACGTATAAGAATATTATAGGCTATCATATCGGGTAATACTCCAGTGCTTTTCAAGTATTTGAAAATCCGGAGTGCAGTTCCAAGAAACTGATTCTTGCAAAGGCTGCTCATAAGTGTATTAAAAGTCCCTACAGTAGGACTGGGACCATTTGATATCATTGCTTCCAGTAACTTTAAGCACTCCAGAATCTTTCCAACCATGCAAAAATATTGAATCAAACAAGTTGAACTAACTACATTAAGCTTAATACCTTCATACTCCTTCCGATATAAGATTCTTCGAATCATTGGAGAATTTCCTTGTTTGCAGGCTGCAGACAAAATTGTATTGAATGAAACTATGTCAGGTCCATTTGCACCCCACTCTATATGGTCAAAAAGTTCTAGAGCTTCATCAATGTTGTCCTTGCAAAAGCCTTTCAAAATTGTGTCATATGATACATTATTTGGTCTAAAACCTATTTCCATCATACTCCTCAATAGAGATAATGATTCACTTGATCTATTCTCATGACATAGAATATTAAAGTATATATTGTACATTACAACATCCACAGTACATCCCCTTGAAATAACATTAAGCAAGAATTTAGTGGCAACCCCTATTTTCCCCCCTTTTAACAAGCCACCAACCAAAGCAGCATGAGTGAATGGATCAGGATATAACCCCTTTTGATCAATAACCCTAACAAGCTCACCAATTTCAGCAACTCTACTTTGGTGACAAAGTTTGTGGAGAATTATGTTGTATGTGACTAAATCCGGATCACATCCTTCCTTCTCCATCTTATCCAAAAGGTCTAATGCCTCTTCAATCTTCCCATCATCTAAAAGAAACTTAACAATTGCAGTGTATGTTATCACATTGGGCTTTGCATTTCAGCCAAACAACAAAAAGTCTCTTCCCATAATCTTTCCTCTTCCCATAAACTTTCCCTACTAAACCCATAAACCAGAGCAGTATATGAACACACATTGTGTGCAAGGCCCCCCTTCTTTACAGAATAAAACAATGCCAAGGCAGTATGGGTTTGACCAGACTTGCACAGAGCCCATAATATTGGATTGTAACTATATGCACCTCAAAAAGAGTCCCGTTGGAGAAGAACAGAGAACACAAAATACGCCTTGGTAATCATCCCAGCTTTGCTAAGACAAACAATCAACAAATTCAAATTGGGTTCAGGTGGACAATAGTCGAGTCTCAACATTAACTTCAATACATAAAGCGCATCTTCTATTAAATATCCGGATTTTAACGACTTGTTCAACAATTTTGACAAGAAACTAAATGAAGGTATAAATCCACTTGTATACATTTCCTCTGCAATAATAAAGGTAAGTTCAATGTTGTTTGCATGCGAATGCGAAAGCATAGCATTCAAAAAGGTATTGAAAGTTGATGCATTTGGGTAAGGCCCAAACCTTTTCATGGAAACATGAACACCAAACAACTCATCCAACAAGACATGTTTTTTTTGATTTGGAATAACAATGTATTAAAGCATTAAAATCATAGACAGTGGGTTTGCCAGGGACATTATTCCTCATGAAATTCAACGTGTGGAGAGCTTCCTTAATGCAACCTGAGGTGGCATAACCTTGCATCCTCTTCTGTAATTCAACATAACAACAAGAGGACTCATCATAGGTTTCACCTTCTTCTTCATGAAAATAATCTAAGGAGGTTTGAATAGCACAAGCAGAGTATGAAAAAAGATTGACAATTGATGATGCAAAACCCCAAACCTGTTGCAAATCGTCCCATGTGAATGTGAAGAAACTAAAGCAACAAGTGTAGAAAGTAGTTTTTCACCAAGGATATGATGATTATAATGGATGATGAGGACAGACAATAATTGTCTTCCAAAAGTAGTGATGGGTTGTTATGAAGGCTGTGCATAATACCCCAAAACTGCACCAAATCGCTCCGAACCGACCAATTTTTCAACTCTGGCGAGCAGGTTGGGTCCCAGTTCTGGCGGGTCGGCGCGGGTGTAATTTTGCCTAACCGCATTTTTAACTGACCCGACCCGCCTCCTGATGCAAAAAAAAACATCCTCTGTTACACACACAGAGCAAGAAATTCCAGCCATAGATTACACGCACACACATCTATCAGACATATACTCACACACACACACAATAATTCCTCAATTAAACCTAATTGACCCCACATTTCATCTCATTCATATCGATTCATCGCCGCTGTCTGTCACAAACATCTGGTCTCATTCCTCACCTCGCCGATCGGCTGTCATCACCGCCGCTGTCTCCTTCCCTTGCCGATCGGCGCCTACTCGTCGTCGTCGACTCGTTGCGTCGGTACGTGGCTCTCTCTCTCTCTCTGCTTGCTCTCGCTGCTCTGTCTCTGCCCTCTCTTGCAGCTCTCTCTCTGCTTTTTTCTTTTCTCTCGCTGATCTCTCGCTCTGTGTTCTTTACTCCCTCTGCTCTCTCTGCTCTTTACTCCCCGCACTGTTAGCCTCTAACAGTAACTCACTGATAGCCTCTGTTCTTTACCTTTTGATTCAACTTTTGTAATTTCAATCCGCAAGGCAAATTCTTCGTTATTTGCCAACTGAATCATTAGTTTTTGATAATAATAATAATAAAAAAATGATATTTTTATCCATACGTAACCCGTCATACAATTTTTACTTTTCTTTTAAATCGCATAACTCGCACGGGGCACACCCTAATTATTAAGGGATGGTTTTGGATATTTTAAATAAATATATTTTTTGATTTTTTATAAAATGATATGTAGAAAAATAGAGAAAAAATATTGATTGATGTAATCTAAAAAAAATAAAAAAATAAAAAAATTGACTAAAATAGGTTATGCCAAACAAATTTTTTTGCGACGTCATGGAGTTGGGGTCCCACATGAAGTTGGGCAGACGGGGTGGGCCATCATGTTGATGGTTATGGAAATATTAGGTAATAATATGGTGAAGTTACAGTTATGCTACGTAGCTCGAATCTCTCTTCTCTGAATCCCTCGAATTCAAAACGACGTCGTTTTGTCATTTTGATTTTTTTTTTTCAATAACGCAGAAGAAGGAGGAAGAGAAGAGTAGCAGAGAGAGAGAGAAAGAGAAAAAAAAAATATCATCAACAACATCATCATCATCTTTAGATCTTCATTAACATCATCATCAACAACCATTCAACCACAACATCAACATCATCAACAACCATTCATCATCTTCATCATCAACAACAACATCTTCATCAACATCACCACCATCATTATTAACACATTTTCAATGATGAGAGGCTTAGATTCTTCACTTCGATCTGAAAAAAAAAAACGAGCTAAGGAGATCAGCGATCGGAGGCGACGGCGATCGACCCTCTCTCTCTCTCCATTCCCTCTTCCCCTCTCTTCTCTTTCTTTTCCCCTCTCTTCGTCTCTCTTCTCTTCATCTTTCTCTTTATCTCCCTCTGTTTCAGACTGCATAAGGAGAAAATAAAATAAAAAGAAACTGCCCAAAACGATGTCGTTTTGGACAGTCGGGGGATTCGGGGAAGCAAAGATTCGAGCTATAAACCATTTTTCGTGAAGTTATTGGTTTATCTGGGGTATTAACTGTGGTTGGTTGGAGGAGGGGTGGAGCATAGGAATTTGTGTTAGGTGATTGAAAATTTGAGATGCAATTCGCTCAATTATAATTGGTAAGAAATATGATCACGTGACGCTCTTAAACCAACCAATAATTTTCTTAAACCAATCAATAATTTTTGAATAATATGAGTATGAGACAGCAACTGAGGGTTTGTTTGATTGGACAGACTATAATACAT
Organism: Camellia sinensis; assembly: GCF_004153795.1. Taxonomy (NCBI): domain Eukaryota; kingdom Viridiplantae; phylum Streptophyta; class Magnoliopsida; order Ericales; family Theaceae; genus Camellia; species Camellia sinensis. The sequence continues at coordinate 2,191,735 of NW_021025139.1, read as the reverse complement.
GATCAAGATTATTAATTCATAAGACTTATATTCCATTATTTGGTTGTAAGTTTTATTATTCGAATTAAATTTCAATTGTCATTCTATGTAACAAAATTGACAAATTTTTTAATCTTACAACTAATAACACAAAATATGAATATAATTGAAATTATATATTTTCATATATATTACAAAACAAACATGGATAAAAAAGAATTATAAATCTCACCAATTCGACTGAATAATCAAATATATACTTATCTCATGAATGGTTAATTCTCTCACTATTAATTCTGCTAACAATGGGCCACACAACATGAGGCCAAACCCAGCTTCTAGGCCGTTGTTAAGAAAGGCCCAAAACATTAAGGTTTCTTAGTGTTCGTTTGGGATGTGTGTTGATTTTTTGACTTTTTGATTATTTTAATTTGGGGTTAAAAAGTTTCGTTTGGATAAACTTTTTGACTTTTTTGACTTTTTGACTTTTTGGTGAGGTGTCCATTTGTAAAATTACCCAATTGTTCTTCACCATACCATATACCCTTTGCTTTTGATTTACTTGTGCGTGTATTTTTGTTTTCTACAATTTTTTTTAATTACCCAAAAAATGAGAATTTTACCCATCTTAAAATAAAAAAAAAAGGAGGCCTTCTACAAAATTGTATGTGAATATACAATTTTGAGAAATTTTTTAAAATTTTTGTTTCGTTCCAATTTTTTCAAAACGAAATTTCCTAAACTGCAAAACTATTTTCAAATCATACCAAACTCCCAAACTGCAAAAATATTTTCAAAATATAACAAAACAAACCAAAAAAACCAAAGTTACTCTCGCCCCAATTTTTTTTTAAAAAAATTATCTCCAAACACACCCATAAATTTCTCTTTTGGTATCTAATTTCGGACACATCACCTTTACACGTGTTGCACAATTGGTTACAGAAAAGTTGGTACAAATCATATTGCTACCTTTTACCCAAAATTGAGTTCACGACCAAATATTGTCATTTTTGACATAGTACTTGCCCATTTTATTTATTTAAAATTTTAAATTTTTCTGTCACAGTCATCAAATCGAAATACAGTGGTTTGCCATCGTGCTACCATGCTTTTGTATTACTAGTACATAACAAATTTTCTCTTTGTCCAACCCAATAATTTTACAAAGTAATGCACGTAATTCATAGTACTTTCATGTTTCGTGTAAACACATACATATTGTACAATATTATATAAGCACATACATCCCGACTAATTGCTGAACACTGTTACAAGCATATGAATATTAGGTTGACTATATGTTTCCTAACATTCCGTTATTTCGCATGTACACTAATTTGTCCCGTATGCGAACTTGCACCAATGTCATATGGGGGTCCTCATCCTCAACCATTAAACCATCCTCGTCATGTATAACTTCCGGTATGCCATTTACTATTGCCATAGCCTCTTCCTCGTTGACGATGGGGTTAACAGTTGTTGGATTGCCAATATTTCTACACATATAGTTATGTAATGCCATTAACGCCTTACGAAATCATACCGGGGCATATTTTGAATAAACCCTCATCGATTTTTCCATGAGTCGAAAGTGCGTTCCACTACACTCTGTAACCACGCATGAACTTTGTTAAATAATTCCCTACGGTTGTTTGCTATTGTATGAGAGGGTTCAAGAACGTCGTTGGAAAATTCGAAATCTTCGAAGATCCTTGAAGAAAAATTCAAATTCTCTAGAAGATGATGAGAGGCTTAGATTCTTCAATAGTCTTAACTAAGAATACAAGAGTAAAGAGATGATGGAGATAAGAGATTGGGTGAAGAAGAAGGCAAAGTAGCTAGAGAGAAGATAATGACAAGGCTCTCCCATGGATCTCCCACTTTCACTCTCAAGGTTAATAATGGAGAAGGGAAATTAGTTCTTTCCCCCAGAGTTATCTCTCCAAAATCCATCCATTGTAAAGCTGTGGGTAGGTGCTATTTATAGGCACCTCATGATGTAGGATGGAGCCCATGTGCAAGGCACATGGGGAATATTCTCTCTAACCACCTTGTCCGAGGAGGTGACCTCTCCGAGGATGAGGAAAACCCTCGAAGAAGAGATCAACTTCTTGGCGAACCCTTTTTCTTAGCCACACTTAACCAATGATCCCCAATCATCCCAAAGGGTCAGGGGTAGTCCCAGAGGACGTCCTGCCGCATAAGGGTCAGGGGTAGTTCAAGAGAACACCTTACCGCAAATATTGCCGCGTCTCAGGGACCCCCTAGATCATGCCATTTCGACCTGGGTATAAGCTAGTTTAACCAAAGAGTAAATTTATCTCCACTCACCATCCTCGAGATCGGGTCCTTTGTTCGAACTCCATTACGCCCATGGTTCTGGTACATAGATCCTGGAAAGCTTCGAGTCCATAAGTATTCTAGGACTCATTAATGGGAATTCGTTCGAAGCCAAGTGCTTTGGATCTCTAGGTTCGTGGATCCGAACCTTTTCGAGTCTAGGCTCGAGTAAGTCTCTAAGTTCGTGGATCCGAACCCTTTCGAAGCTTAGAGCGATTCGGCCCGTTTGTTGGCGATAAATCCAAGCCCACCAATCTTGGACTTGCGACAAATTTAGGTCCACCAACGTTGGACTATTGGGCCTAATTAGTTTAATGGGCTCAAATTAGCTCCTCTTACATTTGCCTCTTGTGTGTATGAGAAATTTTAGTTTTCTCGGACATGCATAGTTTCACATTTTCATCCATGTTTCGCATTACGTCTTCAAGAATATTTTGTCTTGACAGACTCTAAGGATAAAGCTGATGACTCATAATGTATGGAAAAGATTGCCAACTAGTAATGATAAGAAAGAATCTTCTATCCTTATGCTATTTTTGGCAAACACATTTCTGTGCCTTTAATAATAATAATAATAATAATAATAATATTATTATTATTATTATTTTTTAGCTTGACAAGATAAGGCCACACTTTTTTTTTAGAATACAGTAGGCCCACTTTCCACTTTATATATATATATATATATATATCAAAGACAAAAAGCCCTCCATCTGTAACCACTTTTTTTTCAAATCATATTCTCAACATATTCTTTCTCAAATATTTGGCATATTCTCAACATATTCTTTTTCAAATATTTGAGACCACTAGAACAGATTCTTTATTTTTTTATATATTCAAGCCAAAATCCATCATCCTTATCTCCTTTTTAGCAGTGTATGAGCCCACTTTCTGAAATGTAACTAGCAAAAATATATATATATATTTTTTTGCTTTTGTTCTGAGAAGTCCACATCCAAACCCATTTTCGTTTCTCTCTCTAGAGTATTGAAGGACCATAACTTTTCAACACCTCATCCTTTTTGAAGGCAACGTAGCAGAACTTGGTTTTGTCTCTTCAACAGCAAAGAGTCACCATTGCTAGGGACGTAGCCATTCAACTGAGTGCTGTTGGCTCGCGTGTGCCTTGCTTACACTACGCCCCTGCCTTGTTCTTTTGCTCCAAGCATTGTCATCACTCAACGTCGTCGGCCTTCAAGAGAACCAGCCGCCGTCGGCCTTCAAGAAAACCAGTTGCGATCTTGTCTTGCGCACGCGACCATCCAACACGCGTGGCCTGCATGCTTTGTGTCTGGTACTTGTGACCTCACTGTTGCTTTCAGCCATGACCGACCACGTCGCCCACTCAGCGCGACGTTGGCCTGCCCAACATCCTTCTCGTCCATTGCTCGCGCCGCTACTGACTTGTCCTGAAACCCATTTTTGGACCTTCATTTTTGGTGGGCCTTGGTCTTCCTCTCAACTAATTTCATTCCATTTCAAAACCTTTTTTCTCTTGATTTCGGGTTTCAAAAATCTGGGTAAGTTTTGGCCCTTGTACAACTTGATTTAATACTTTGAGAATTTGTAATTTCTAACACTCTGAGAACTTGCAAATTTTTTTGCTTGAGATAGGTAATACTCCGTTGACCTTGCCCTAATTTATATAACTTCTTGAAGAAAACGGATTTCAAATCCATGTCTGAACTATGAAATTCTATTGATGAACTTGACTTGAATATGGCTTATTGGCATTTATCATTGAGAGAAGGCACGATGGGACTATGTTGAATATTGAGCTTCATTTTTTTTTAGCACTTGTGTTGACCATTCTGATAGTAATAGAATACTTGATGCTTGCAATGAGTTATTGATGTTAAGAAAGAACATGTAATCCAAGTGAGTGTTGTTGCTAACTTTGCTTGAATGGGACAAATAAAATAAATGTTGTTGTCGTCAATGAAGCCCGAGGAAATGAGGCTCTCATATTGTATATAATTCTTGTTGTCAAATTATTGATTGTCGTTTTGTTGATCTTATGGATGCTTAGGAAATACATAGCTGATGCCAAAATTTTGTGTGATCATTGTAGCTATGAATTCTCGTAAGAACTCCACGACCCTGGTGCCCTCAGAACCCGCACTAATGAGAGTAAGGGCTATCCCTCGGAAGTTCGAACGGAGGCAAGATTGTCCCTTAGGAGTTCGAAAGTAGCACACACCCTACTTCGGCAAGGGAGATCTCTCTAGAAGGCAATTGAGTTTACCACACCAACAGAAGTAAAGATTATCCCTTGAAAGTCCAAGCATAAGCAAGGCTGTCTCTCGAAAGTCTGAGTAGATGCACACTCCCTTCTCAGCAACTAACGGAAGCAAAGTCTACCCCTCAGAAGTTCGAGTGGGAGTACACTTCTATTTCGGCAGCTAATGGAAGCAAAGGTCGTCCTTCAGAAGTCTGAACGGAAGCAAAAGTTGTCCCTTGAATTTTCGAATAGTAGCATACACCCTACTTGGCAAGAAAGATAGATCTCTTGAAATTTGCTTCTTGTAAGAAGTCTAGCACCTTGGGCCCTTGAAACTCGCACTAATGAGAGAGGGCTATCCCTCGGAAGTCTAAATGGAAGCAAAACTATCCCCCAAGAGTCCGAAAGTAGCATACACCCTGCTTCGGCAAGAAAGATCCCTTCTGGCAAGCAACTGAGTGTACCAAGCACGCGCTAACGGAAGTAAAGATTGTTCCTCAGAAGTCTGAGCAGAGCACTACTTTAGTAAAAAAGATCCTCAAAGCTCACACTGATGGAAGCGAGGTATGTTCTTCGAAAGTTTGAGTGAGAGCACACACTCTACTTCAGCAAGAAAGATCTTCAAAGCTCGCACTGATGGAAATGATGTCTGTTCTTTGAAAGTCTGAGTGGGAGCACACACTCTACTTCAGCAAGAAAGATCCTCAAAACTCGTACTGATGGAAATAAGGATTGTCCCTCGGAAGTCCAAATGGAAGCAAGGACTGTCCCTCAAAAGTCCGGGTGGAAGCACACTCTTTTCTTTGGCAAGAAAGAACCCTCGAAGCTCGCAATGACGGAAGCAAGGGCTATTATTCGGAAGTTCGAGTGGGAACACACACTCTGCTTCAACAAGAAAGAACCTCAAAACTTACATTGATGGAAGTAAGGGCTGTTCTTCGAAAGTTCGAGGGGAGCACACACTCTACTTTAGCAAGAAAGACCTTCAAAGCTTGTATTAATGGAAGCAATGGCTGCTTTTTGGAGGTCCGAGTGGGAGCACACACTATTTCGGCAACTAATAGAAGCAAAGGTTGTCCCTCTCCGAGTGGGAGTACACTTCTACTGCGTCAAGAAAAGTCCTTTCAGGTTGGTAACCGAGCCTACTATTCTTTCTTCTTCGAGAGGCAACAAAAATTGAAAACTGTTTCAAGCAACATAACACAATGAAGATACACAATATAGAAAAAACAACTTCTAATGGAGATACACAATGTGGAGAAAATAAATTTCTTCATAACATAAGAAAGAAAGATAAAACTTCTTGGACAATGCAGTAAATACAAATTGTAAATTTCATAGATAGACTTTGCTACGGAATGTTAACATTTGCCCCTAGAGTTGCAAGGTCATTTGGAAAACTTTCACCAGCTGCTCGGGTTATGGCCACCATAATTCATCATAGCCACGTCTTTGAAGATATCCTGAGGCCCTTGTTCTCTGAACTTTAGCTCATCTGCTTCGACTTTCTTTCTAAAGATTTTCTTAAACGTTCGACACTTTTCTATAGAATATCCTAGTGATCAGTGGAAAACACAAAAGCTCTTCGACATAAGGCAACTTCAGTTCCCCATCTGCCACCCATTCTTTAACTAAAGCCTTCACCTCCTCAACACTACACAGAAAATGAGTGTTATCTTCATAGTTTTTCCTCTTCTGACCTCTGAATTCCTCCCCCTGCGACTTTTGGGTAGAAGACGTGAAAGCCGTAGTGATAGAAGGTCCTCAAGATGACTTGAAACTGGTTTTATAACTAGTCTCGAACCCGATCTCCTGAGATTGGGGTACGTTGATGCTCCGAGATACTTCAATTAGTGTCGAGAAGGTGGGTAGCTTGTGATTAACAAGAAGCATCTTGTACCCGTTCAATGCCCCTTCAACGCAGATTTGGACCAAGTAGCTTTCTACACAGCCTCGTGACAGCCCACGACTTTGTCTTGGAACCTCTTTACATATTCAAGAATGTCTTCACCCTCTCGGTGTTTTTCCTTACATAGGGTAAGTGCGGTCATCTTCTCAGTTGCTTGAAAGAATTTGGCGTGGAATTTGTTGATCATCTCCTCCCAACTCCGAACAGAGTTTGGGATCAAGTTAACGTACCAACTATATGCTCGGTCGGTGAAGGACTTAGAAAATTCTCTCAGTTGGAGGACATGATTTGAACCATGAATCCTCAAAGTCTCGATGAATCGAACAACATGTTCTCGAGCATTTCCTTGTTTGCCATCGAATTTGATAAACTTCAGCACTATGTACCCCTCCGGGTATAGATAACTCAACATCTCGATAGGGTATGGTGGCTTGACATCTGGATCGGGCAAAGAGGGTAAAGTCTTCTTGCCTTGTTTGAGATCGAACATGGCTTGCACATTGTGAGCAATTGTTGAGGGAGAGAACTTGATAGTGGTATTCCTGGAACTTGGCTTGTAGACCCGAAGACTGAGCTTGGAGCGACTTGGCCATTTGGGTGTTGAGAATTCACTATCGGTGAAAACACATGACGATATTGGCCATTAACACCTATGGATAAGCCATTTGATGATGGGACATTAAATTGGGTCCTATAAAGTCCCTTGCACGCCGCGGCTCTACCGGGTTAGGCTTGCAAAACCAAAGGAGACCCGCTCGATACATGAGTAGAATTTACAATTGGTGGAACAAAATTAGGCATGGGTGGAGTACCATTTGGTAAAGAAATTTCTATGGGCCTTCCTTGAACTTCCACCACCGTTGGAACACCATTCATCGCGCCGGAGACTCCTCCAACCACCAATGGACCATGGCTCGATCCTCCGGTTGTGTGATTTTGCACTCCATGGGCTATAAGTTGGCCATGACTTGTTCCTTCTAGCACTTGATTTTGCACACTATTTTGAGAAACTTCAAGGAGAATTTGGGGTGGGTCTTGATGATTTTGACCATTCCCAACATCACCATAAAGTAGTTGATGCTTGTCGGCGCCAACTTGACCTCTATTTGTTGCTGGTGGTACGAAATACAAACCCATCGCCAACATGGTGTGGGTGAGATTTTGAAGGGTCGTGAGAATCTCTTGTTGAGTGTGTTGGAGTCCTTGAATGGCTTCAAGGATAAGAGGTGAGTCTTGAACTTGAGTTTTCTCATCACCACCATTGGAAGAGCCTTGTTGATGAACTTCTTCTTCTCTCGCCATCTTCACTGGAGTTGTGTAGATTCCAGATCTTGTTGAGACCATTAACCAATGCGCCTTCCCAGTGAAGTCGCCAAATATATAAAGGGGTTCAAGAACGTCGTTGGAAAATTCGAAGATCTTCAAAGATCCTTGAAGAAAAATTCGAATTCTCTAGAAGATGATGAGAGGCTTAGATTCTTCAATAGTCTTAACTAAGAACACAAGAGCAAAGAGATGATGGAGATAAGTGATTGGGTGAAGAAGAAGAAGACAAAGTAGTTAGAGAGAGGATAATGGCAAAGCTCTCCCATAGATCTCCCACTTTCACTCTCAAGGTTGATAATGGAGAAAGGAAATTAGTTCTTTCCCCCAGAGTTATCTCTCCAAAATCCATCCCTTGTAAACATGCCCTTTGGCCTAAAGAACGCAGGGGCGACATTCCAACGGATGGTCACCAAGATGTTTGAACCATTGTTAGGCAGAACAATGGAGGCTTACATCGACGACATGGTGGTCAAAAGCAAGGATGAGAATGACCATCTTAAAGATCTAGGCGAGATGTTCCAGATCCTGAAGAAACACAAGTTGCGCCTCAATGCGTCCAAATGTGCATTCGGAGTTGGATCTGGCAAATTCTTGGGCTTCCTTGTGACCAACCGGGGTATAGAAGCAGACCCTTCTCAGATTAAAGCAATCCAGGAGTTGGAGAGACCAAACTCAGTCAAAGAAGTGTAGCATCTCACCGGTATGGCGGCTGCGCTCAACCGGTTCATAAGCAGGTCATCAGATAGGCTACGACCATTCTTCCAAGCTTTAAAGACCAAATTTGAGTGGGATGAAGAATGCGATCGAGCTCTAGAAAGCTTGAAGGAGTACATGTCTTCCCCACCACTACTTGTTACTCCAATACCTAGTGAAGAACTCTTTTTGTACCTGGCAGTCTCTCAGCATGCAGTTAGCGCAGTGTTTGTTCGTGCAGAAGGAATACAACACTTGCCCATCTTTTATGTCAGCAAGACATTGTTGGGAGCCGAAACAAGGTACTTGCCCTTGGAGAAACTAGCATTAGCATTAATGATGGCATCCAGAAAATTGGCGCACTACTTTCACGCCCACACCATAGTCGTCCTCACAGCCTTTCCATTAAAAGCTCTGTTTGAAAGGGAGAACTTTAGTGGGCGAATTTTGAAGTGGGCAGTAGAGTTGGGACAATTCGACATCAAGTTCCAACCCAAGACCGCAATAAAAGCCCAATCTTTGGCAGACTTTGTCGCAGAGTTTACTCCTGGAAGTCATCATATCTGCCCAGTCGACCTAACTGACACAACCGAACTAGGGACGGAAGTTGACGCCGGAATAGCGTAACCCCTAGTAGAAGGTATTCAATCAAGCACCAAGGCAGACCATACTAAGGACAACAAGGAAGATATAAACAAAGGCTCACCAGCAGTTCAAACAGAGGACAAAGGGCAGACAGCCAACATGGACCTTGAGGAAAACACCATTCTTGACCCCACGACATCATCTGATCCTTCCACTTGCTGGAAATTATTCGTTGGAGAGATGTGGAAGCTCTTTGTGGATGGAGCATCCAACCGACATGGTGCAGGGCTTGGCATAGTCCTCATCTCTCCAGACGGCCTGGTTGTAGAGCAAGTAATCAACCTTGGCTTCCCAGCATCCAACAATGAAGCGGAGTATGAGGCACTTCTCGCAGGACTTAAGTCAGCATACTACATGAAGGCCACCGAACTAATGGTATACAGTGACTCTCTGCTGGTGGTAAACCAAATTTCTGGCGAATACGAAGCAAAGGATGACAGAATGGCCAAGTACCAAGAGTTAGTCAGAACAGAGATCAAGAAGTTTGATGTAGAAAGGATAGAACAAATTGGCAGGGTGGAAAACTGCCGAGCGGACGAACTGGCAGGCCTGGCCTCAATGGCAGATACATCAATCCCTCATCCATTACTCATCGACTTCTTACCAAGACCAAGCATAGAAGACCCCGAAGCAGAAGAAGTATGTTGCACAGAATTAGGCCCTTCTTGGATGGATCCCATCATCCTGTTCCTAAAAGTCGGCATCCTACCAGAAGAGAAAAAAGAAGCCAACAAAATAAGGGCAAAGTCGCAGCGATTTTGGCTATCTCCATCTTTGGCATTATACAAGAAGTCATTCTCTGGGCCTTACCTCAAGTGCGTTCATCCCAGCAAAGTAGAAGCATTCCTGTTCGAAATACATGAAGGGGTATGTGGAAGTCATCAAGGGGGAAGGTCGCTCGCTTACAGGGCTATTTCACATGGATATTGGTGGCCATATATGCAAGCAGACACAGAAAAATATGTGAAGAAGTGTGAGAAATGCCAAAAATTCGTGCACCAAATACATCAACCAGCAAGAGAACTCCTACCCTTAACTAGCCCATGGCCTTTCGCAATGTGGGGCTTGGACATAGTAGGACCACTTCCAACAGCGCCCGGGGGCAGAAAATTCTTTCTCGCAGCAACAGACTACTTCACAAAGTGGGTGGAAGCAGAAGCATTGGCGTCAATCAAAGAAAAAGACGTAAAGAAGTTTGTTTGGCAGAATATCATCACTCGATTTGGCATACCAAAAGCATTGATCTCAGACAATGGTACTCAGTTCGACGACAGAACCTTCAGAAGCTTTTGTGAAGAGTACAAGATAGAGTTCTACAATTCTACACCGGCATATCCTCAAGCAAATGGGCAAGTTGAAGCATCGAATAAAGTCGTCTTGGATAGACTAAAGAAAAGGCTAGAAAAAGTAAAAGGCAAGTGGGCAGATGAACTTCCTCATGTTTTATGGGCTTACCGCACCACACCTCGGCGATCAACAGGAGAAACACCATTTTCCTTAGCCTATGGAATGGAAGCTGTAATCCCACTGGAAGTTGGCCTCCCCACAATTCGAAGCGAAAATTTTGATCCAGACTTAAATGGAGAAGCCATAGCTTTAGAACTCGACCTCACAGAAGAAAGAAGAGAAAGAGCACTGGTTCACATCGCCGCCTACCAACGAGAGCTAATCAGAAAATACAGCAAAAAGGTGCATCCAAGACAAATCAAGATAGGCGATTGGGTACTACGCAAAGTAATGGGAAACACCTCAAACCCAGGAGATGGCAAGTTAGGCCCAAATTGGGAAGGTCCTTACAAGGTGGTTGGGTTAGCAGGCAAAGGGGCATACCACCTAGAAGACAAGGATGGCAAGGCAATCCCGAGGCCATGGAACACGGCCAATCTCAAGTTATTTTACTTTTAGCTTTTCGTTTTTCAAACATATGTAATGTTTTCTTTCTTCAATAAAACAATCCATTCTTTTTAGCACAAATTGTTCCTTGTAAAAGTTAGCTTTAGTAAAGATTAGGCGCATTGCGATCATTTTGTTCTAAGTTAGCTGGAAAAACTAACTTAGAGGTTGGCTGGAATAAACCAACACTTGTTACTCTTCAGCCGAAGTAAGTGTAAGGCTGAAGAAGTGGTTGGCTGGAATAAACCAACTCTTGTTACTCTTCAGCCGAAGTATGGGTATGGCTGAAGAGAGGCTGGCTGGAATAAACCAACTCTTGTTACTCTTCAGCCGAAGTATGGGTATGGCTGAAGAGTGGTTGGCCGGATTATCTCTACTCTTTATACTCCTCAGCCGAAGTAATTACATCGGCTAAGGAGTAGTTGGCTGGTAAGCATGGTTAGGCTAAACCACTAAAACCGAAATAACAGTTGGAATTTATAGAGGACATTTCAAGTGTAAGCATACACATCAACCGAAGTAAGAATTCAAGCAAGTTTTCATTTCATTAAAAGTCAGAATAGGAACATAGGAGGAGCCGCAGCCCGGTTACAAAGAAAAGATAACAAGAAAAAGAAAAATCAAGAAAAAAGATCTTCGATTTCGGCGTCAAAGGCAGCATCGGCATCACCCTGAAGACCGGTTTCAGGCGCAAGGACGTTCTCAGTCGGAAGAATGGTTTCGGCCGGAACCACGGTTTCACTTGGTTGATCAATAGTTAGATCTTCCACCATGGGCTCCGACCGAACTACCTGATCTACATTCACAACCGGAGTATCCTCAGGGGCAGAGTCTTCATCTGAGTCAGAGTCCTCAAGAAATTGCTGTTGCATGGCATTGGCGTATTCCATCAGGGAGTTCAGTATAAAGTAGGCTGGAGGGTTGAAAACCTCAGTCTGAGGATCAAGACCGAGCTTCTCAACGGCTCCCCTCCAGCCGCACTTAAAGAACAGCTCCTTGGCAGCATTGCATTGTTGGGCATAAGCATCCTCTGCCGTCTTGAAGCCTTGTTTGTCAGCTTCCTTTGCCCTCTGCTTTATTTCGGCATCTTTCTTTCTTTCAAGTTTCACCAGCTCGTGCAGGTATTTGTCTTTCATAGCTATGGCAGTCTTCTGCCTTTCTGCCTCTGCCGAATTAACTACTTCGGTCAGCCTGCTGTTCTCAGCCTGCAGCTCGGCCATTTGCCTCTTAATGTCTTCTACCTCGGCCGACTTCAGTTCGGCTTCGGCCACTGCGTCCCTCGTAGTTTGTCTAAGTTCCAGCACTTTCTTGTGAGTGTTGTAGTTTTTTTGAATTGCCTGACAAAACAAGGACTTCTAATGAGCCGAAGTAAAGGTTTAAAAAACTAGATAGAAAAACAGACAGAACTACTTACCAGGATCATGGACTTCGTTGCAGACCGAATGGACTTTAATTCGGTGTTTAGCTGCTTTTTGTGGTGCTCCATGTCCTTGGGGAGGCACACACTCTTGGCCAGACTAAAGGCCAACAGGTGATCTTTTTCGGCGACAACCGAATCAGCATCTGAGACATCTCAGTTGTTGAATGTAAGTTTTGGTGCCCAACTGGTGGTAGGTCGGTCGTTGGGCTCCGGTTGGGGGCTCGGTGGCAAGATTGGTGGAATAACAGTCTCATCTTCATCAACCAAACTTGGTTCAGTCTCGGTGGCTCGGGCGCGCTTGGTTCGGCGCGACGAAGACGGCTGTTGAGATGGGAGGGCCACTACGGCAGGCTGCGTTTGGCTGGGTGATGGTACCTCGGGCCTGCTTGTCTCGGTCAGAAGCACCCTTAGTCGGTTTTTCTTTGCCATCTCTTCTTCAGTAGTTAATGGGATAAGTCGTATTTCGGGCAAGGTTGGGTCTGGTTCAGGTGCTTCTTCAAGAAGAAAGTCAGTGACTCTGGCCTTTCGACGACCACTATATCGGTAGGTTGGCTCGAAATTCAGCAATTTGGCCCAACTACGGTCAGGATATCGTAGTGCGGCTCGCAAAACCGCAAGGTTGGGATAACTGTATAAAGAGCGGAGGTGGGCAAAATCTGCAAAAGAAGAATTGTTAGTTCGGTTGATAGACTAAAAACCAAAATAAAAATGCAAGGATGAAGACCGAAGTCAAATTACCAGGCTCTCCCTTTTTCCAATTTATAGGTCGGCCAGGAATTTGGGCTTGAAAATCCTCAAAGTTCCCAGAGACCCAGAAAAAATCATCGTCATTAAGGTCTTTGTCTGGTGTGTATTTAACTATCTTCTCTCGGCGGCGGCGAATCCTAAGGTAATAGACCCACTCATCATCTTTTGAGCCAATGGAGTATTGATGGAAAATTTCGGCCAGGCCAAGGTTTAGTCCGGTTTTGTGGTTCAGTGCGGCTATTCCCATAATAATGCGGTATGTATTGGTGGATAGTTGGGTGGGGCATAATCTAGTCTGCCTAAGAAATTCACAGATCAATGGTTGGACAGGAAACCGTAGTCCGGTTTCTATTATGGATTGAAGGGTAAAAGGGATGAAGCCTTCTTTTTCCCAGGGGATAACATCTTTTTCGGCCAACATCAGATGGACATCATCAGGAATATGGTAATCTTTCCTAAATTCGGCCATGCCACCAGGGGTCTCAACTAGATACCTATACTTACCCATCTGATGTATAATTTACTTATAATTTATATCGGTGCAAAAATCGTGCACAGCTCGGTTAAGCACAAGAAGGAAGGCCTGGGCAACCTAAGTCTGCAAAGTAGAAAACAGAGGGCTTAAGCACAGATCATAGACCGTGCTACAAATTAAAAACAAGGTATAAAAGCCCTACTTCGGCCTCTTGAATTGGTTCTACCTCGGTTCATCAAAAAGCTTTGGTAGCTCGGTTTGAGCAGGTTGCTTTGTAGACCGGTTCACCGCCTAGGGGCAGCTTTCTTAGTTCGGTCTAAAAAGCTAAAAGAGCTGGCTTAGCCCCAAGGTCTAAATCGGTTGAACTATGTGTTTTGTTACTTCGGTTGAGCTTCTAGGGGCAGCTTTCTGAGTTCGGTTTAGAAACTAAGAAAGCTGGCTTAGCCCCAAAAAGCTTAGTTCGGTTGAAAACCGAGGTTCCTAGTTGAGTTTGTTCGAAACTCGGTGATCTTATTTCGGCCAAAATGAATCAGGAGTTGGTTATTTGAAGCCTACTGATTATTCCTACGAGTTGTAGTTCGGTTATTTGAAACGATCTACCTATATTGGACAAACAGTATCCTAGTTCGGTTGCTATGAGATTTTGGATCTAAGACTAGTTTTCTACATAAACGTTCATACACACATGAAGTTCTACTAGGTTTTTTCATAAAAATGTTGAAGCAAAGCAGAAATGGAAGAGCATGTTTTGCAAAAATACAGTAAATGGAAGCAATAACAAAAGAAACAAAATGAGTTTACTTACCAGGTTGAAGAAGAGGGATTTGAAGATATGATGATGGCAGCAAGATCAGTCTTCAGAAGCAACGAAAGAGCAGCAAGAACACGAGGTAGAGAGAAGAAAGGAAATGATAGAGTGATTAATCCAAAGGTGAATGGTTCAAGTATGAAAAGAGTGTTTTGTGAAATGAAAGAGAGGGAAAAGAAAAGGGAAGAAGCGGGAACTGTTCAAAAATTACGAAACACGAAGACGGCGTTGACAGCTGCCTTCTACGAATGGGGGCGTGCCACGTGTATACGAAAAGGGAAGCGTTACAGTCGTGATTGAAGAGACGTTTTGACCGGACATAGTGAAGCCCGAAGTAAAAATAGCTCGGTTGGAGGGCCCGAGGGTTTTTTCGTTCGGCTGGAGAGGCTAAAGGGTTTTTAGCTCGGCTGGAAAGGCTTAATAAACTCTAGCTCGGCCAGTAGATTGGTAATCCCAATCATGTTGCGCAGATGGAATTAAGGGGCAATTGAGAGGGTAATTTTTGGGAAAAATTGGGCCGAGCTGCTAGTTGGGCTTTGAGGCCCAAAAGTGCGAAGGACTAAGTAAAAAGGCCGTAATGGTTACTTCGGCCCAGGAGAGCAAGGTTACTCCGGCCTAGGAGAAACAAAGTTACTCCGGCCCAGGGAGGTAAAATTACTTCGGCTCCGGAATTATAAAGTTACTTCGGTTAGAGGATTGTAAATGTACTTCGGTCCGGGAGCAACTTGAAGTTAGACCGGCCTTGAAGTTATGTCGGCCTTAGAGGTGTACCGGTCTGGGAGTTATACCGGTCGAGAGTCGTTGGTTCGGTCCAAACACACCATGGGTTGAACAGATGAGAAACTGATATAAGGAAGAGTAAAGGGAGGGGATGAACTAAAGATAGTTCGGCCTACTTTGTGGCTCAGCATAGCCAGTTTTACTTCGGTCAAATGGTAGTTCGGCCATGGAGAAAACCATCCCACTTGGTTTAAGCAGTGGGGGAGGGTGTAAAAGGATAAGCATTATCCTTAGGAGTATGAATCCTAGGGGGACTCTGCATGGAGAAATACAAGTCCTACTAGGATTGTGCCACAGGAAACTTATAAAAGCTCACAAACATCACCTTGGAGGAGGTAATTGAACACAATTTTTCTAAAAACTTAGAGCTTTGTCTATTTGTCAAGTTTTCTGACTTAGGCATCGGAGAGGTTTCCGGCACACACCCGCCGGCTAGCTCACGTTTGTGTTTTCAGGTGACAAAGCGACGTCGTACGGAGGAGCGTGGACTTGGTCAATAGGATTATACGAGGAGAATTATTTCTTCCCCGTACAATATATATATCAAAGACAAAGCCCTCCATCTTTAACCACTTTTTTGCCGAATCATATTCTCAACATATTCTTTCTCAAATATTTGGCATATTCTCAATATATTCTTTTTCAAATGTTTGAGACCACTAGAACAGATTTTTTATTTTTTTATATATTCAAGCCAAAATCCATCATCCTCATCTCCTTTTTAGCAGTGTATGAACCCACTTTCTGAAATGTAACTAGCAAATATATATATATATATATTTTTGCTTTTGTTCTGAGAAGTCCACATCCAAACCCATTTTCGTTTCTCTCTCTAGAGTATTGAAGAACCATAACTTCTCAACACCTCATCCTTTTTGAAGGCAACGTAGCAGAGCCTGGTTTTGTCTCTTTAACAGTAAAGAGTCACCATTGCTAGGGACGTAGCCATTCAACTGAGTGCTGTTGGCTCGCGTGCGCCTTGCTTACACTACGCCCCTGCCTTGTTCTTTTGCTCCAAGCATTGTCATCACTCAACGTCGTCGGCCTTCAAGAGAACCAGCCGCCGTCGGCCTTCAAGAAAACCAGTTGCGATCTTGTCTTGCGCACGCGACCATCCAACACGCGTGGCCTGCATGCTTTGTGTCTGGTACTTGTGACCTCACTGTTGCTTTCAGCCATGACCGACCACGTCGCCCACTCAGCGCGACGTTGGCCTGCCCAACATCCTTCTCGTCCATTGCTCGCGCCGCTACTGACTTGTCCTGAAACCCATTTTTGGACCTTCATTTTTGGTGGGCCTTGGTCTTCCTCTCAACTAATTTCATTCCATTTCAAAACCTTTTTTCTCTTGATTTCGGGTTTCAAAAATCTGGGTAAGTTTTGGCCCTTGTACAACTTGATTTAATACTTTGAGAATTTGTAATTTCTAACACTCTGAGAACTTGCAAATTTTTTTGCTTGAGATAGGTAATACTCTGTTGACCTTGCCCTAATTTACATAACTTCTTGAAGAAAACAGATTTCAAATCCATGTCTGAACTACGAAATTCTATTGATGAACTTGACTTGAATATGGCTTATTGGCATTTATCATTGAGAGAAGGCACGATGGGACTATGTTGAAAATTGAGCTTCATTTTTTTTTTAGCACTTGTGTTGACCATTCTGATATTAATAGAATACTTGATGCTTGCAATGAGTTATTGATGTTGAGAAAGAACATGTAATCCAAGTGAGTGTTGTTGCTAACTTTGGTTGAATGGGACGAATAAAATAAATGTTGTTGTTGTCAATGAAACCCGAGGAAATGAGGCTCTCATATTGTATATAATTCTTGTTGTCAAATGATTGATTGTCATTTTGTTGATCTTATGGATGCTTAGGAAATACATAGCTGATGCCAAAATTTTGTGTGATCATTGTAGCTATGAATTCTCGTAAGCACTCCATGACCCTGGTGCCCTCAGAACCCGCACTAATGAGAGTAAGGGCTATCCCTCGGAAGTTCGAACGGAGGCCAGATTGTCCCTCAAAAGTCCGAAAGTAGCACACACCCTACTTCGGCAAGAGAGATCTCTCTAGAAGGCAATTGAATCTACCACACCAACAGAAATAAAGATTGTCCCTCGAAAGTCCAAGCATAAGCAAGGCCGTCTCTCGGAAGTCTGAGTAGATGCACACTCCCTTCTTCAGCAACTAACGGAAGCAAAGTCTACCCCTCAGAAGTTCGAGTGGGAGTACACTTCTATTTCGGTAGCTAATGGAAGCAAATGCCGTCCTTCAGAAGTCTGAACGGAAGCAAGAGTTGTCCCTTGAATTTTCGAGTAATAGCATACACCCCACTTGGCAAGAAAGATAGATCTCTTGAAACTTGCTTCTTGTAAGAAGTCTAGCACCCTGGGCCCTTGAAACTCGCACTAATGAGAGAGGGCTATCCCTCGGAAGTCTAAATGGAAGCAAAACTATCCCTCAAGAGTCCGAAAGTAGCATGCACGCTGCTTCGGCAAGAAAGATCCCTTCTGGCAAGCAACTAAGTGTACCAAGCACGCGCTAACAGAAGTAAAGATTGTTCCTCGGAAGTCTGAGCAGAGCACTACTTTAGTAAAAAAGATCCTTAAAGCTCACACTGATGGAAGCGAGGTATGTTCTTCGAAAGTTTGAGTGGGAGCATACACTCTACTTCAGCAAGAAAGATCTTCAAAGCTCGCACTGATGGAAACAATGTCTGTTCTTTGAAAGTCTGAGTGGGAGCACACACTCTACTTTAGCAAGAAAGATCCTCAAAACTTGTACTGATGGAAATAAGAATTGTCCCTCGGAAGTCCAATTGGAAGCAAGGATTGTCCCTCAGAAGTCCGGGTGGAAGCACACTCTTTTCTTTGGCAAGAAAGATCCCTCGAAGCTCGCAATGACGGAAGCAAGG
Organism: Camellia sinensis; assembly: GCF_004153795.1. Classification (NCBI taxonomy): domain Eukaryota; kingdom Viridiplantae; phylum Streptophyta; class Magnoliopsida; order Ericales; family Theaceae; genus Camellia; species Camellia sinensis. The sequence continues at coordinate 2,173,570 of NW_021025139.1, read as the reverse complement.
GCTATTATTCGGAAGTTCTAGTGGGAACACACACTCTGCTTCAACAAGAAAGACCCTCGAAACTTACACTGATGGAAGTAAGGCCTGTTCTTCGAAAGTTCGAGGGGGAGTACACACTCTACTTTAGCAAGAAAGACCCTCAAAGCTTGTATTAATGGAAGCAATGGCTGCTCTTCGGAGGTCCGAGTGGGAGCACACACTATTTCGGCAACTAATGGAAGCAAAGGTTGTCCTTCTCCGAGTGGGAGTACACTTCTACTGCGTCAAGAAAAGTCCTTTCAGGTTGGTAACCGAGCCTACTATTCTTCTTTCTTCTTCGAGGGGCAACAAAAATTGAAAACTGTTTCAAGCAACATAACACAATGAAGATACACAATATAGAAAAAACAACTTCTGATGGAGATACACAATGTGGAGAAAATAAATTTTTTCATAACATAAGAAAGAAAGATAAAACTTCTTGGACAATGCAGTAAATACAAATTGTAAATTTCATAGATAGACTTTGCTACAGAATGTTAACATTTGCCCCTAGAGTTGCAAGGTCATTTGGAAAACTTTCACCAGTTGCTCGGGTTGTGGCCGTCATAATTCATCATAGCCACGTCTTTGAAGATATCCCGAGGCCCTTGTTCTCTGAACTCTAGCTCATCTGCTTCGACTTTCTTTCTAAAGATTTTCTTAAACGTTCGACACTTTTCTGTAGAATATCCTAGTGATCAGTGGAAAACACAAAAGCTCTTCGACATGAGGCAACTTCAGTTCCCCATCTGCCACTCATTCTTTAACTAAAGCCTTCACCTCCTCAACACTACACAGAAAAGGAGTGTTATCTTCACAGTTTTTCCTCTTCTGACCTCTGAATTCCTCCTCCTGCAACTTTCGGGTAGAAGATGTGAAAGTCGTAGTGATAGAAGGTCCTCAAGATGACTTGAAACTGGTTTTATAACTAGTCTCGAACCCGATCTCCTGAGATTGAGGTACGTTGATGTTCCGAGATACTTCAATTAGTGTCGAGAAGGTGGGTAGCTTGTGATTAACAAGAAGCATCTTGTACCTGTTCAATGACCCTTTAACACAGATTTGGACCAAGTAGCTTTTCTCCACAGCCTCATGACAGTCCACGACTTTGTCTTGGAACCTCTTTACATATTCGAGAATGTCTTTACCCTCTCGTTGTTTTTCCTTACATAGGGTAAGTGCGGTCACCTTCTCAGTTGCTTGAAAGAATTTAGCGTGGAATTTGTTGACCATCTCCTTCCAACTCCGAACAGAGTTTGAGATCAAGTTAACGTACCAACTATATGCTCGGTCGGTGAAGGACTTGGAAAATTCTCTCAGTTGGAGGACATGATTTGAACCATGAATCCCCAAAGTCTCGATGAATCGAACAACATGTTCTCGAGCATTTCCTTGTTTGCCATCGAATTTGATAAACTTCAGCACTATGTACCCCTCCGGGTATGGATAACTCAACATCTCGATAGGGTATGGTGGCTTGACATCCGGATCGGGCAAAGAGGGTAAAGTCCTCTTGCCTCGTTCGAGATCGAACATGGCTTGCACATTGGCGAGAGTGAGCAATTGTTGAGGGAGAGAACTTGATAGTGGTATTCCTGGAACTTGGCTTGTAGACCTAAAGACTGAGCTTGGAGCGACTTGGCCATTTGGGTGTTGAGAATTCACTATCGGTGAAAACACATGACGATATTGGCCATCGACACCTATAGATAAGCCATTTGATGATGGGACATTAAATTGGGTCCCATAAAATCCCTTACACGCCGCGGCTTTACTGGGTTAGGCTTGCAAAACCAAAGGAGACCCGCTCGATACATGAGTAGAATTTACAATTGGTGGAACAAAATTAGGTATAGGTGGAGTACCATTTGGTAAAGAAATTTCTATGGGCCTTCCTCGAACTTCCACCACCGTTGGAACACCATTCATCGCGTCGGAGACTCCTCCAACCACCGATGGACCATGGCTCGATCCTTCGGTTGTGTGATTTTGCACTCCATGGGCTATATGTTGGCCATGACTTGTTCCTTCTAGCACTTGATTTTGCACACCATTTTGAGAAACTTCAAGGAGAATTTGGGGTGGGTCTTGATGATTTTGACCATTCCCAACATCACCATAAAGTAGTTGATGCTTGTTGGCGCCAACTTGACCTCTATTTGTTGCCGGTGGTACGAAATACGAACCCATAACCAACATGGTGTGGGTGAGATTTTGAAGGGTTGTGAGAATCTCTTGTTGAGTGTGTTGGAGTCCTTGAATGGCTTCAAGGATGAGAGGTGAGTCTTGAACTTGAGTCTTCTCATCACCACCATTGGAAGAGCCTTGTTGATGAACTTCTTCTTCTCCTGCCATCTTCACTGGAGTTGTGTAGATTCCAGATCTTGTTGAGACCATTAACCAATCCGCCTCCCCAGTGAAGTCGCCAAATATATAAAGGGGTTCAAGAACGTCGTTGGAAAATTCGAAGATCTTCAAAGATCCTTGAAGAAAAATTCGAATTCTCTAGAAGATGATGAGTGGCTTAGATTCTTCAATAGTCTCAACTAAGAACACAAGAGCAAAGAGATGATGGAGATAAGTGATTGGGTGAAGAAGAAGACAAAGTAGTTAGAGAGAGGATAATGGCAAAACTCTCCCATAGATCTCCCACTTTCACTCTCAAGGTTAATAATGAAGAAGGGAAATTAGTTCTTTTCCCCAGAGTTATCTCTCCAAAATCCATCCCTTGTAAAGCTATGGGTGGGTGCTATTTATAGGCACCTCATGATGTAGGATTGAGCCCATGTGCAAGGCACATGGGGAATATTCTCTCTAACCACCTTGTTCAAGGAGGTGACCTCTTCGAGGATGAGGAAAACCCTTGAAGAGGAGATCAACCTCTCGGCGAACCCTTCTTCTTAGCCACACTTAACCAATGATCCCCAATCATCCTAATGGACCGAGGTAGTCTTAGAGGCTAGTTTAACAGAAGAGTGAATTTATCTCCACTCATCGTCCTCGGGATCGGGTCCTTTGTTCGGACTCTATTATACCTGTGGTTCTGGTACGTAGATCCCGGAAAGCTCCGAGCCCACAAGTGTTCTGGGACTTATTAATGGCGCAGCTTCTAGATTGCGTCTGAATCCGTTTGAAGCCAAGTCCTTCAGATCTCTAGGTTCATGGATCCAAACTCTTTCAAGTCCGGGCTTGAGTAAGTCTCTAAGTTCGTGGATCCGAACCCTTTCGAGGCTTAGAGCTATTCAGCCCGTTTGATGGCAATAAATTCGGGTCCACCAATCTTGGACTTGCGATAAATTTAGGCCCACCAACATTGGACTATTGGGCCTAATTAATTTTTAGTGGGCTCAAATTAGCTTCTCTTACAGCTATTCTACGCCTTTCAATAACACGAAACTGGTGTTAGTGGTAATGGCTGCCTTTGAATGGTGCTAGGTAACCTATGCGGTTCGGATAGCCACTATCCACAAGATAAAATTTGCCTTCAAAATTACCAGCAATTAAAAGTAAATACCCCCTAAGAAATTTGTTAGCGTTTTTTTGTAAATCTTTTGTACCGACAAAAATTGAAAATGCAATATCATACCTTCTTCAGGATGTGGAAAAAGGGACATTGTCATTTATGATTATCTCGTTGAAGATGCGACTATCATGCATACTTCCTTCCCATCTAAGCGATATGAAGGTGAAACACATGTCAAAATCGCAAGCGGCCATGATATTTTGGGTGTGACAGTATTTCCTACCAAAATATGTTAGAGCTTCTGGCCTGTAACCTGCGCATTAACATGTGTTCCATCAATGGCTCCGATACAATCCTACCAAAAACCTTGTTATCTACACATTGACTTGAACATAAATAAATAAACATAAATTACTGTAATGTGTTTCGGTACGTAACGGTAATTTTCCTACTTTTTCTTTGCACTTCTTTCCCTTAAGTTTTTAAATTTTCAACAAACATCTCGGCAATGAAATAAACCAAGTATCTTATTACTTGTTGGGGTACATTAAATGCCTATTGTTTGAATGTTGATGACACCAAAAACACGGTGTTTTTTACACTTTACGTCAAAATAATTTCCATACATTGAAGTAAACTTAATTGCGTTATGTTTGAAAATAGTACCTTGAAAGGTAGGTATTTCCGTTTAGACCGCACGTATGGATGTATATCATGCAGACTATACATTGGCCTACAATGTGCAACAGTGAACTCTGTCATCATCGCTACAACATTATGCACGTGTCGGGACACTGTCTCCCCCGAATGTTGAAACCGTTCTTGGATTTCGCGATTCTAAAACCCTCTTAACATGTGGATAAACATTGCAATGCTTTTTTGAACGGCTAAGCCATGTTCACGTTGCGGTACTTGTAACCCGAAATCTGAGACTAACGTTTGAGACAGATGCAAACACGTCCTTCGGCAAGTACACATTTTCCTCAAATCGATCGACATGGCCCGCATACAGTTCGGTTATCCATGCATGGCCAATCAAGACAGAAGTGCGACATGGCGTCTTACACATGTGTTTTTCGTACCACTCTTGCACATATCGGGCTGCTTTGAGTTATGTCCAGTTATTTTGTTGTTGAGGTTGTACGACCATTTGGTTAAGCATTTCCATAACAACGTCATTGTTGCTACAATTCCTGGTGTTCATCACATCAAATTCAACAACACCTACAAGATTAGGAACGGTTCTAATCAGTTGACCTATGATGGACTGGGATAATATAATAACAGTTGCGAAAGACAACACAACCAAATGTAATAACAGTTGACCTTCAAACCCATTTTTATTCTAGTGTAGTGTCAAACATTATGCACATGAGGGTGCAATTGCATGTAACAAGATATCAACCGACACTAAAAAAACACTGAAACAAACCTAGTTGGAAATATACAAACCAACCAATCTTCGTTTGCATTACCAACAAAACCAAATGTATCAACGGTACACAAACCTACAAAAAAACTTAGATAAATAAACAAACATGACACGGTAGGCTGCAATTAGGCATAATAAAAACCAGAAACAAGCATCCTGTTCCATCATAAAAACCACACAACCATGGAATAGTATGTAGTGCTAAGGGGAAAAAAAAATGAAAACATCACAGATAACCATCCTGTTTATTACAAGTCTAACATCTATGGTAATTAAAATTTATTAACGATGACAAGAGAAGGCCATATTTAACTGCAATAACCGCTATCACACCCGTCGAGCGCCGAACAGGTTCGCAAATGGTGCAATGACCGAGAAGGGAAAGAATGTCCCTGAGTCGTTGTATGCACTCGGAAATTGTGTATAGTGATTCGTTATCAGTAAGGTGTCTGACAGTGACTTGTTGATTTTGGGTCCGAACCACGTTTGTCAAATTGTTCATGCTATCCACTATAATTGACACACCACTTGTTGCCTTTTTCGACTTTGCACAGCTTGTTAACAGAGTCCATTTCCTTTTCACCGTAGTTTCAACTGGTTCCATTGAAGAATCTTGCTCCACGTTGGCTGCACATGCGGGGATCGGATTAACGAATGGCCGCAATCTTATATTGTCAACTGAATTGGATGAAATAGCTGCAGGTTCAGCTACTATCTCTCCCGAGGTCCAATTGTGAAGACCATTTTCATCAACTCGCGGTGTTCCAAAGTTTTCTTCCTAACCTTTGCACACACCTTGTTTGTCTAAAAAATAAAAATTGTAAATAACTACTGTTACTGTAACAACCTCGACCCATGATTAACGTTAATCCATGCTTAATTATGCCTAATAAGAAATTAAAGTGAAGTTTTGCATCATATGTTGCCTTATTTGTGTTTATATCTGTTTAGCGTAGAAAGATTTTTTCATGTTTTCGTTTCAGTTGCGAATTGAAGGCCATATCAGCATGTCATTCAGAAATTGACTTGATTTATGTGTTACTTAGAATTTTTAAAATTTTATGGTAGGTTCAATTGAAATTTGATTCGAAATGAATAAAGTAGAATAAAATAATCTCACTTAGTTATCTTTGACTCAAACTAATTAAGTTTCATTAGTTGAGCCTATATAAGGCCTCCACACCACCTAGACTCATCTTTTCTTCATCATTTTGAGACACAAACGTGAGAGAGAAGAGAGGGAGTGAAGAGAAGTTTAAACTCAAGGGAGGAAAGCTAGCAATTAGAAGGAATTTTGGAAATTTGACCTCCTAGCTCAAAGAATTAAGCATCTTAGACCTAATTGAACACCTAAGGTAAGAAATTAAACCTTTAGTTTTGTAGTTGAGTTGGTTCATACATGAATTCAAGAGAATTGAGCTAAGAGATGCAAGAATTAAGCTTTATGGAGTAGACAAGAAGAGTATACATATATGCATGAGCATTGCATTGCAATTAGAGCTTAATGTCTAAGAATTGGTTCCATGCATAATCATATTTTGGTGTTAGTTTAAGCATTCAACTTGTTTTTGTGCCAATATATCTATTAACCATGTTTTGGAAAATTGAAGCTCATATCATTGCATGCAAGTCATGTTCTTGAAGTTTCAAGTTGAATTTTTATTATTTGACTTACTCTTAGGTCTTGATTTTGTGAAATGATCCTTAATTTTTGATGTTTTCCAAGTTTAAATGTGTTTTCTCAAATGTTTGGCCCAAAAGGATAAGTTTTATGGCTTTGGGGTTGAGTTTGAAGCTTGGAAGCAATTTTGGAAATTCCAGAATTCTGCTTCCACGCTCGAGCGACAAATCCTGTGCTCGAGCGACCACCTTTATTTTTGCACTTTCGCTCGAGCGTAAAATGCATGCTTCCAAAAGTTTGCGAGTTTTGCAGACCGCTCCAGCGACAAAAGTTGTGCTCGAGCGAGCATCGAGCGGAAAAATCAAGCAACCAGCACTTTTGCAAAGTTTACAGACCGCTCGAGCAAAGGAATGTGCACTCGAGTGGCCACTTGCATTTTGCATGTCCGCTCGAGCGAAGAAAGCTGCGCTCGAGCGAGACCCCTATTTTCAACAATTTTTATTAAGTGTTTTCAAGTGCATTTTAGCATCCTCCTTGCATCCTAGGCATTCCTAGGCCAAGATTAAGACATTGTAATGAAGGTAAAACGTATAAACACACTAAAAACATAACATAAGAAGTAAGTATATTCCGAGTGTGTACTTCAAATGTGTATTTATTATGTGTTGATGTAGGTCATGCGCCGTAAACCGTTTGATTAGTCTGTTTTGTCTGTCTGCACCCGGAGCCATCTGTGAGTAATAACTTAGTAAAGCTATGTTCAACTTAATTTATTTTCTGTATGATGAAATAAGATATGTTTTCTGGAATGTTATGTTCTGTATAATGAATGATTATCCAAATTCTGGCATGTATTCGTGATATCCTTAGCATCATGTGATATTTGTTAACTGTTACCCGGTATCGGAGGTTCCATTATGGAACTTATTATGTCTGCAGTCTGTTACCCGTACCGGAGGCTCCATCATGGAGCTCAGCATATCTGTTATTTGTTACCCGGATTTGGAGGTTCCTTTATAGAACTGGTTACTCATAACCACCATCTGTTTTGTTTCTATTCTGTTAGCGCTAATGGATGTACTACATATGATAAAGCATGAACTCTGATTTAACATGAAAAAATCATAATTGGAGCGCATCTAATTCTGATAAAGAACCACGGGTAAAAGCTACAAAACAATTCACTAAGAAGATATAAAGGAATTATACAAGTGTACTCTCATTTACGTAGCGAATCTACGCTTGAATCAAACTAACCCCTATGTGCCTCTTCCAACCTCGTCTTCACCTCGAAATTGTCTTGCCCAATGTTGAATCCACAACACCAATGTCAAATCACGACTACGAGCCACTCCAGAATCCACCAAAGCTTCAAGCTGGAATTCCACGGAATCCTTTAAAGAACAACACTCTCTTTTATATTGAACGAAACAAACTATCATTTGATGTATACTTTTCAAACCAAATTTAAACTCAAACAAATATCAAAGAAACTAGCAAAGAAGTTTCAGATAAAAACCCTAATACCCAAGAAGAAGATCTGGAAGCCGTAATCCTAAAATCTGACTAAAACACATATTTATAGAAAATCGGGCCGCGAAGGTTGCTCGAGAAAAGGATCTCTCGCTTAAGCGAGGAGACTAAACCTCGTGTTTTTCCAAGTGTCTTCGTTCGAGCCACCAAAGTATCGCTCGAGCGAGAAATACAACTTCTCAGTATTTTTATAGTCAGTGAAAACTTCTGGGACCAAGGATTCTTTGCTCGAGCGCACATTCCTTCGCTCGAGCGAACAAACAACTTTGACTGCATTATTATTTTTTTCTTCGGGGGCGCTACCCCTCGACCCCGCCTAGGCACTACTCCTTGGACCCCCGCGAGCTGACCGGGCAACTCGATCCCCAACATAGTCAGTGAAGTGGCAATCATGAAAGAATTTACATCACAAACTTCTCTGCTAAGGTACAATTCGAGTTGGATTCACATCTAAAACTCACAACCTCACTGAAATAAAAAGATCGAACAAAATTACAACTTAAAGGAGTTTTGTCAAACGGGATTGCCATGAATAAAAACCTAACAATATGCAAAGTAATTTACCACCTGAAATGATCACAAGCACAAAATTGCATGGGAATCACTAATATAACAATTGCACAGTAATTAAATGTAATTGGTTGCTATGTTCACAATGTATAACCATTGCACAGTAATTAAAATAAGAAAAACAACACATAACATTCACGCAGAACGAGTGATCATAGGAATACAAACAGTTGTCAAATAATTTCGTTCCACTAAAGTAGTCATTAACGTCTTTCCTAAACTATTTTACAAACCAACAGCGAGATTACAGTGATAACAGTTAACATCATTACAAAAGTCATGCACTCCAAACGGTACGTTTGATTATATACACAACAACAAAATGACTGCGACAATGCACAACACAGAGACAATGGTTTTAAGGAGACGTAACGAGTGTTGAATGTGTATGACATCATCCCGCAAGTGCATGACAATGTCGTTTGTGGAGGACGCATAGTTCGTGCTCTGTCTCCTTGGTTTTCGCACCAACCAATCCAACTGACACAAGGCTGACAAGTGAAAATGCAGAAGTTATTAGTCAATTAGTTCAGAATTAAATGCAATTATAACTGTTATTTAATTGGGCACTCACCACAGGGCGGGGACAAGCAAAGTACGGACATCTTGGATTTTTGTTTGATCTGGATATCTTCATAATATAATGACCGTAGCCATATGCACACATCCGATGTGGCCATATTGTAGAAGTAGTAGTTGAGGTAAAAGAAGCCATTCATATGTTTTCTGACGGTGTAAATGACTGCTACAACAAATATTGTTAACATGTAGGTGCGACATAATTCATACTGTAAGGAATTCATTTTGTATAAAATGACAAATGTCCCTATTTGTTTCTAAAAACATGGGATTTTACAAAACGAACAAATTTGACAAGTACAAATAACTTTACGAATACTAAACCAAAACTGTGTAAATAATTCTAGTGCAATTCAGATTATTTATGTGTAGGGTTCAAATATTGTAACAAATTAAACGAAATATCTTTTTTAATAGTCTGTTTCATAAAAACCTTTCATAAAAACCAATCTTTATGAAAAATAAAAAATAAAAATTTCAATAGTCTGTGTAATAGTCTTTTTAAAAAATTGTAACAAATGCAACCAAAATAGTATGTTTTACTAGTTTGTTGTATTCTTGTGCAATTCATAATGTATTGCTCATCAAATAGATTCACCATTAACCCGTAATCGTCTGTTTTAATACCTGATCGAATATATAGTTATCTTACTCAAAACCTGATGAACATTAGAATGACTGCAGGTTGAAAGTGAACTATAGATTTAAATGTGTATTACAAAAATTTTCAATGACATATTTTTTACCCTGAACTCATAACAACCAATCTTAATTCCCATCAAGAATCAAATCATAACACATAAAGCTTCCAACATCAACAACAACCATGAAAAAGAAAATAAAAATAAAAAATTACATGTGTTCCACCAAATTTGAAATTGAATCTGAAAAAAAAATAAAAATAAAAATTGAATGATAGATTCAAATTTGTATTACAAAAATATTCAATGTCATATTTTTTAGCCTTAACTCAGAAAAACCAATCTTAATTCCCATAAACAATCAGATCACAACACATAAATCTTCCAACATCAACAACAACAACCACGACAAAGAAAAAAAAAACAAAATACATGTGTTCTAGTAAATCTAAAATTCAATCTAAAAAAATAAAATAAAATTTGAACGACAGATTCAAATTCATATTACAAAAATTTTCAATATCATTGTTTTTAGCCTTAACTCATAAAAACCAATTAATCCCCGTCAACATTCAGATCACCACACATAAAGCTTCCAACATCAACAACAACAACCACAACCACAACCACGAAAAAGAAAAAAAAAACAAAAAAATACATGTGTTCCACCAAGTCTGAAATTGAATCTGGAAAAAAAAAAAAAAAAATTGAAATTTAGTCTATAAAAAGGACATGTTAAGAATGGGAGAATGTTTTAGCTTCACAAAATGTAGTCTCCACAAACAGGACATGTACAGAATGGTTTAAAAAAGAATTGACAAAATTTCCCATAAATTGGCATATACCGGATTGCAGAATGAAAGGGTTCGAGCAAAAAAAATGGAACAGACCACAGATTTAATCAATACCCTAGTAGATTGGGTTGAAGGAGATCAAATCGACTGAAAACAAAAACAAAATCTGTGTACCTCACGATTAGTGGTGGCGAGGAGGCAATGGTTGCAGTGTCGTCGCCGATATGTACTCCGGTGGGCTTGGGCTATGGATAGCGTCAGTTGTTGTTCTTCTTCGCCGACGGTAGTTTTTAATTTTCGCCTCCTTCTTCTAGACCAGAAAGCCCTAGGTGAGGGAAAGTGTGTGGCTTGGTTTGCTGTTGCTGTACACAAACGAATTGGCAATGGGGGTACTTTGGTAATTTACACAGAGCCTGAACCCACAGCCAGTCATGTGACTCTCTTTTGTCTCTTGTGGCTAATTTAGCCTATTTTGGACGTATGTCGCTAATTTACCCCAAGTTTGTCTTGCTAAACGAGCACTAAGCATGGATTCAATCCATCTATCCAACGGGTTTTTGGATTTTTGAGAAGTCATTTGGGACCATTACGAGTAAATCACGGTGGATCGGATCTTGAGGAGGTTGGTCGAATTGGTGGGGATGCTGGGAAAGAGGATTTTTTTTTTAATGTCGATACTGATTGATTGAAATATTATATTTAAATATTTTTATATTTTAATTTTTTTAATATTAAAAAAAAGTGACTAATAATACACGTTTTATAATAGAAGTTTGGAAGAGTTATTTTCTAAACAAAATTCGCTATTTTTTTTTCTTCAATGTTGAGATTTTATAAGTTTTCTAAAATCATTTAAAATCTCATGTAAATTTCTTTTTTACACAACCAACAAAGACCAAATCATTGGATGCATGCTTTTGTGGGGAAATAAATGGACTCAATAAAATAGTTTGAGTTTGACGTATATTGGTGAATACAAATGAGGATATAATGGTCATTTTTTTTTCTAAACTATCCTAGACTTTCACTTTGAGAGCTCTTAGTTAAAAAACAAAAAATCATAAACTCTTCTTTTTTTTTTTATTACAATTTTATCTCTATCTAAAATTACCAAGTACACTAACCACCCTAAACCAAAATAAATAAATAAATAATATAAAATTAAAATTCTTAACTTCCTTACACCTACACCTTCACCACCACTTCCACACACTAGTGCCACCTCTAGCACCACTCCGCTCCACCCTTTCATCTACACCTCCTTTCCAAATCTCTCATTCATGTCACCACCTTCTTCATTCTACTTTTTTAGATCTAAAAATCCCCCATCTCTCTCTCTCCACAGAGATGCTTGAAGGGATGAAGGGAGACTGGGAGGACAATTGTGAGGATGGACAATTGCAGGATTAAATCTAGGAACCAAACCAATCCCAACAATTGTAGTAATTTGAGAGCCAAATGGAAACAAAATCGAACCAAAACCAAATTGTTAGCTGTATAATTTGTAAAACCAATCACAATTTAACACGTGGCATGAAGAGGGCAATGTGGGGAGTTAATACAAGTTACCAATTAAAGTCAGACACGCGGTAGTTCGTATTGGTAATAATGGGTTTGCATAGCACTGGAACAATCAAGAGATACAAGATGATGTGGCCTAACGGTTACTCATGAAGTTTAAATTCAAAATCAGAAGGGAAGCCTAACTGCAAGAGTGGCGTGGTAGGACTGACTGTGAGAGAGCATGTTCAGCAATCATAGGAGGACATTTTGATGGTTGGAAGCCCACTTTGACGGTTACCACTGGGAAGTATAAATAGCAAGGAATGCCTCAGGATAGAGCCCCCGGACTCAGATCAAAAAACCAGTTTATTTACTTCATTTTTCCTTCTAGTTTTATAGTTCTTTACATTTCTGCACTTCAATTCTTGTACTGCACTTCATTTCCTAGGAGTAGTTTCAAATAGTTGGTTGTTGTGAACCTCTACGAGGTTGGGTCAAATCATTGTAAGTTTTCATTTACTTAATGAAATTCAGATTCTGAAATTGTTCTTCACTTGTTGTTATTTACTACTTTTTCCTAAACAGGCCACCAGTAAAAGTCCTCTTCATTGAGGCTGAAAGAATTATAATACAATCGTCTGATAATTGGTTGGCAATTAATATTTTGTAAGGACTAATTGATCCTTGCTGGTACGCTTAAATTTACATTATTAACCTACGAAAGTCAAAAAGCCAACATATATTTTTGGCACGCCCAGTGGGACACTAAAATAGTTAGACGTAGGTGACAATGAGAAAATGAACGTCTGAAAGAAGGTGTGTAGGGAGAGGTAGAAGTACCTGATCCAGAGGATAATGTGATAACACATCCTATGGAAGAACCTATCTCATCATCAAAACCTATGGTCGAACAGACCAGCACCTTGGAGCATGCACCACATGTTGAAAATATTAGACGAGGCCATGGAATTGGACCATCCACTGTTCCGTCTACCCAGCCAATGAATCCGTGGGGAGGCTTGGTAGATGCCATAGGACAACAGTTACTATATACAATGGAAAGATAGGCAACGTCCTTCATGGATTGAATGAATTCCCATCAACCCACTATCACAAGGCATATAGAGGAAAATTCAAATGTTCTTCAGCAAAGATTGACTAAAGATAAACAACCTATGCAAATTAATAGGCATACTAATGGTTAGACTAGTAATCAAAATTATAAAGACCATCACCTGTACCTCAGTCATGGTATGAGCCTCCTTCGAGGCCTTTGGTAAATCAAATATCTCATTACCTAACAGCGAAGCCATACAAATTGGTGGATCTGGGCTAATACAAAAAAATGGCATGAGAATGTTTCCAAATCCCATGTTCGAAACCATGCCTGGCACAAGGGGGTTCACTAACCCTCTGTTCGAATTCACACTCGGGGGTTGGAAGGGTTTCTTATGGCTGGGAGAGAAACAACACATGTTCCTCCTCTTGCAGCACCTTTCACAGGTCCTTTTGCACGACAAGCTTAGAGAGGTCAACCATACCCTCAATAGCAACCAGTACCACAGGGACAACCAATCCTAAATATACCTACCTATGGACCAAGAAGACCTCAAACACATGGGATTCCACCAAACCCTGTGTTTGTTCCTCTAGTAGTAGTCCAACAAGAACAAAATATGGTTCCTACTGACCAAATTGCTCATATTGTCAGAGAGATATGTGGACCAATGTCTCGGGGGGTCCAGACTCTTGTATATAGAAAGCCATACCTAGAATGGGTAGATAGGGTGCATAACGGTTTAGAATACTAGACTTTGCTCTCTTTTATGGAAATGAAAACCAGTCAACAGTAGAACATATTGCCAGGTTTGTAGGCCAATGTGGTGAACTTACCAATAATAATTATATGAAGTTGAGACTCTTTCCAAATTCTTTAAGTGTGGCAGCCTTTGTGTGGTATATTAACCTTACACCTGACTCTATCCACACTTGGCAGCAAATAAAGGAGACATTTCATGCCCAATTCTTCCAAACAGAGCCTGAAGTTTTCATGGTTGATTTGGCAAAGTTGAGCCAAAGGCCTGATGAGAAGGTTGTTCAATTTATTGTCAGATTTAAAAGAGGATAAAATAAATGTAGGGTCATTCTACCAGAGCCTGAAGTTGTGAGATTAGCTCAAAATGGTTTGGAGTTTAGGCTTCGAAAGAAGTTCGATTCAACTGAGTTTCGAGACTTAGTGGAATTAACCTATAAGGTGTCTTGATATAAATCTTTACTTGAGGAAGAACATGATCGAAGTAGTGCATCATATAAGACTTATTATAAGGACCCTAATTATGAAATTGATGCAGCAGAGATCATAGGGAAATAGCCTATGACCTGTGAAACGTTAATTCATAAGGACACTACAATAGACCAGCAGTTTAAAAAGAAAGACTTTCATAGGAAGTATTCTTTTGATTTAACAAAAGCAGATGACATTTTTGATCATTTGCTTACAGTAAATTTCCTAAAGTTACCAAAGGGAGTTAAGATCCCTTCCCCAGAAGAATTTAAAGGGAAAATGTACTGTAAATGACACAATTCTTGGGCTTATTTAACTAAAAGCTGTATTGTTTTTCAGGACATGATCCAAGAATAGATTCGAAAGGGGAGTTTAAAGTTTCCAGCCAAAGCAGAGAAAGTTATGGGGATTGACACCAACCCATTCCCAGAGATTGGGGAGGCTACAGCCAATGTTGGTGTGTCAGATTTCCAAAACTTATCCTTGAAGGAATTGGAAGAGGTTAATGTGTAGATGTATGTTGCCAGCCAAACTGTTTTCAAGAAGGATACTAGAAGTTCACCAACAAATGGACAGAGCTTTACAGACCAAAAGGATGACTCAAGCATTGGATAATGACTCTCTTGAGGCAGTTGTCATGCAAATGATGTGTCCCAGATGTAGATTAAGTTATAAATGGCTGAAAGGGCTCCCAATTGATGGGAAACAGTATCATAAGGATGTACAGAGACGCCCTAAGCCAACCAATACCTACAACAAAAGGCCATACTCAACTGGTCCCAGACAACAGCCATTCTTGGCTGGACCACCAGCCACTAGAATGCAATCCAAGGGTAAGAGACCTCTGCATGAGTTTAGACCACCCAATTACTACAGGATGGAAGGCAATTATCCTCAGAGAAGGCCTGAACTGGGCTCAAGTCAAGGAATCAAAGCCAGTAATTGGCCTCCAAAGTCAACTTCGAACAAGATGCAAGGCAATTACCTTGAAAAAAAGGTCTAAATTAGGCTCAAGACAGGGTGTCAGTGCTAGTGATTGGCCTCAAAAGTTAGCTTCGAATGTGGCTTCAAAGACTGGGAAAGGAAGTTCAGCAACTGAACTAGCGAGTTCATGAGTACCCGGGATACCAAACTGGTTTGTCATGCAGAACAAGCATAAGGAAATACATGCATAGAGAAGTGTCTTTGGAGACTAGGGCATAATGATTAAACCTCCCTTGGTGGCTCCAAATAATTGGGTATTACTTAAGCACCCAAAAATAAAGGAACCAGATATTGTTCCAGTAATTTCTAAGTCTCAAAGGAGGAAGATCCAGCGAAGGTACACCCAGTGCCAAAAGAATCTGAAGGAAAGTAAAGAGAGTTCTTTATTAGCCTAGTCAAAAGGCTAGATAGAGGGAAAAGAAAGTCCAAAATTGGCTTCTCAGAACAAAAGAAGTATCAACAGAGAGCAGTTGGCTAAGATTCACACTGAATTGAAAGCCAAAGAAAGATCCGGCTTAGCAAGTCTTGAAAAGGCCTTGATGGAAAGTGACAGTGAGATAGAAGAAGAAGTTGAACTAGGCCAAAGGAAAGAAATGGCTGAAGATGAGATGTTTGAAGCCTTCATGGCTGAACAAACCTTCTTGGTCAAAAAGCCAATAGGAGCAAACCACAAATGAGTTGATTCGAAGGAAGTCACCAGTACTGAGGTACCAGAGTGCAACATGGAAGATGCTTCCGAAATAACTAAACAAGTTAATTTGGAAAATAAGCAAGTGCAGCCAACAGTTTAGTTTGGCTCCTTTCCTCCAGTGTCAGTAAACATGGTATATATATTGCCATAGGAGTTCCAGGCTAAAGGTGGAAACCAAGAAGGTCAGGAAGATGACCCTATTCCAGTTTCATAGGTTAGCATGATTCAAGATGAGTCTGAAGTGGCCACACCAATGGAAACTGAAGATGAAAGTGAAGAGGTGAGTATTAATCTCTCGTATCCCTTCGTGTACCCTACAACATCTATGACGCAGCACGTTAAGCCCTTGTATATCAAGGCTTATTTCGATAGGATACAAATGAATAGGGTGTTAGTGGATAATGAGGCAGTAGTGAACCTGCTTCCGAAGTCCTCTTTGAAGAAATTAGGTAAAAGAAACCCCAGATTAATTCCAACCAGCATTAGCATTGCTGGCTTCGCTGGGGATAAGTAGATGGCTCAGGTCATCCTGCCCATCAACTTGAGTGTGGGAACTAAAGATTGCATGACAGCATTCTTTGTTATAGATAGTAATGCCAAGTATAATGCTTTACTTGGTAGGGATTGGATCTACACCAACAAATGTGTGCCTTCCTCTCTACATCAGAAAATAATGATGGCCCTATGCAATGGAGAGACAGAGGACATCAATGCAGACCCTTAACCCTTTATCCTTTGTGCTGACTTTGTAGAATCCAAGTTATATACTTAAGGAGTGACACCACTCAGTATATTAATGAAGCCTAATGGAACAGCCGAAATGACGGTTGATGAGAATGTAGCACACCTAAAGCACTTAGTACAAGAGAGTGCTGATGAAGAGTTCGTCACCAAGGATGACAATGATGCCTGGTTATAGGGAAGAAGATGAAACCCAAGAATCCAGACCCTTGACTTTAGTCAAGTTTTCAGCATTGGACATAAAGTCAATAGTCTAGAAAGTTTAGAAATAAGAGAAGGAAGCCATAGTGGTTGGCTATAATCAGGAGCAACAAAAGGCCAGGCCTTTGGCCCTTGATAAGTACTGTGCATTGGACATCGAAACAAAAGTCTAGGAAATACAGGAAGAATAAGCCTTTTGGACAGATTTTGTCTATAAGGAAGAAGACAAAGATGTTAAACCAGAGAAGGTGAAGCAGAACAAAACGAAAAAGTTGCTTCGAAGGCAGAATAAGTCAAAGGAGAAGCATTAGTAAGTGCTCAAGCACAAGACCCCTTGGAAGAAGTCAATTTAGAATAAGGTTCTGCACAACAGCTCACTTATATTAGTGCTTGGTTAAGTTCTCTTGACAATAACCAGTTGTTGGTAGTTCTAAAGAAATATAAAGATTGTTTTGCGTGGTCTTATAATGAACTGCCAGGATTGGATAGGTCATTAATGGGACAGAGGCTCCCTATGAAGCCTAACTTCAAACCACACAAACAGAAACCAAGACGGATGAGCCCTGAAGTGGTTCAGAAAGTGAATGAGGAAATTCTTAGACTCCTTAAAGCAGACTTCATTAGAACAGCTAGGTATGTTGAATGGTTATCTAACATTGTGCCTGTAGTTAAAAAGAATGGCAAGATAAGGGTATGCATCGATTTTAGAAATCTGAACGTGATCACTCTAAAGAATGAATACCCCATGCCTATAGTGGACCTATTGGTAGACAGTTCAGTCAGCAGGACACAGGATTTTGTCTATGATGGATGGGCATTTTGGTTACAATCAAATCTGCATTGCAGAGAAGGATGTCCACAAGACATCATTTAGGTGTCCTGGAAATATTGGCACCTTCGAATAGGTAAAAATGCCATTTGGTCTAAAGAATGCTGGGGTAACATATCAGAGGGTAATGAATACTATTTTTCATGTTCTTATTGGAGGATACCTAGAGTGTTACATTGATGATATTGTTGTAAAGTCCTAGTCTATGGAAGAACACTTGGTTTACTTGGTAGCAGCTTTCGAAAGAATGAGAAAGTTCAAGGTAAAGCTTAATCCTCTCAAATGTGCTTTTGGTGTATCAGTTGGAAACTTCTTGGGGTATGTAGTACACAAGAAGGGAATACAGATTGTTCGGAATAAAGCCAAAGACATCATTGAGGCCAAACCTCTATCAAGTAAGAAAGAATTACAAAAGTTCCTTGATCAAGTTAATTTTCTTTGAAGATTTATTTCTAACACTGTAGGGAGAACTAAAGTATTTTCTTCTTTGTTAAAGTTGAAAGATGAAGAGGAGTTTGTGTGGACAGCAGAGCATCAAGCTACTTTCGAAGGAATTAAAGCCTACCTGGGCAAGTCTCTAGTGCTTATGCTACCAAGGAACGACAAGCCCACTATAAGAAAATATAGTTTTGGTGACCACTTTTGCCGACTAAAAATATTTTGGTTGCCAAAAGTTGGGGAATTGGCGACCAAAAATTATGTTAGTCGGTAAAAGTACAATATTTAGGTACTAAATTTTTTTAGTCGGGGTACATTAATTTTGGGCGACTAAAAAAAAATTTAGTCGCTAAAAATCTCACAATTGGCGACTAAAAACAATTTAGTTGCTAAATTTGCCACAATTGGCGACTAAAAAAATATTTAGTCGCTATATAGATAGTTTTGGCAACAAAAATAATTTAGTCGCTGAAAGAAAATTAAAAATTTACTTTTTATCTTTGGCGACCAAAATTTTGGTCGTGCAAAAATGTAATTTCAGTGACTAAAAAATATTTTAGTCGTTGTACAGATAGTTTTGGCAACTAAAATAATTTAGTCGCTGAATGAAAAATAAAAATTTATTGTTTATCTTTGACGACCAAAAGCTTGATCGGCAAAAATTTAATTTCAGCGACTAAAAACTATTTTGGTCGCTGTATAGATAGTTTTGGCAACCAAAATAATTTAGTCGCTAAATGAAAAATAAAAATTTGTTGTTTATCTTTGGCGACAAAAATTTTGGTCGGCAAAAATTTAATTTCAATGACTAAAAAATATTTTAGTTGCTGTATAGATAGTTTTGGCAACCAAAATAATTTAGTCGCTGAATGAAAAATAAAAATTTATTTTTTATCTTTGGCGACCAAGTGTTTGGTCGGGAAAAATTTAATTTTAGCGACTAGAAAATATTTTGGTCGTTGTATAGATAGTTTTGGCAACTAAAATAATTTAGTCGCTGAAAGAAAAATAAAAATTTACTTTTTATTTTTGGCGACCAAAATTTTGGTCGGGAAGAATGTAATTTTAGCGACTAAAAAATATTTTAGTCGTTGAATGAAAAATAAAAATTTATTGTTTATCTTTGATGACCAAAAGTTTGGTCGGCAAAAATTTAATTTCAGCGACTAAAAAATATTTTAGTCACTGTATAGATAGTTTTGGCAACCAAAATAATTTAGTCGCTAAATGAAAAATAAAAATTTATTGTTTATCTTTGGCGACAAAAATTTTGGTCGGCAAAAATTTAATTTCAGCGACTAAAAAATATTTTAGTCGCTGTATAGATAGTTTTGGCAACCAAAATAATTTAGTCGCTGAATGAAATATATAAATTTATTTTTTATGTTTGGCGACCAAAAGTTTGGTCGGCAAAAATTTAATTTCAGCGACTAAAAATTTTTTTGGTCGCTGTATATATAGTTTTGGCAACTAAAATAATTTAGTCACTGAATGAAAAATAAAAATTTATTTTTTATCTTTGGCGATCAAAAGTTTGGTCGGCAAAAATTTAATTTCAGCGACTAAAAAATATTTTGGTCGCTGTATAGATAGTTTTGGGAACTAAAATAATTTAGTCGCTGAAAGAAAAATAAAAATTTACTTTTTATCTTTGGCGACCAAAATTTTGGTCGGGAAAAATGTAATTTTAGCGACTAAAAAATATTTTAGTCGCTGTACAGATAGTTTTGGCAACCAAAATAATTTAGTCGCTGAATGAAAAATAAAAATTTATTTTTTATGTTTGGCAACCAAAAGTTTGGTCGGCAAAAATTTAATTTCAGCGACTACAAAATATTTTGGTCGCTGTATAGATAGTTTTGGCAACTAAAATAATTTAGTCGCTGAAAGAAAAATAAAAATTTACATTTTATCTTTGGCGACCAAAATTTTGGTCGGCAAAAATTTAATTTCAGCGACTAAAAAATATTTTAGTCCCTGTATAGATAGTTTTGGCAACCAAAATAATTTAGTCTCTGAATGAAAAATAAAAATTTATTTTTTATGTTTGGCCACCAAAAGTTTGGTCGGCAAAAATTTAATTTCAGCGACTAAAAAATGTTTTGGTCGCTGTATATATAGTTTTGGCAACTAAAATAATTTAGTCGCTGAATGAAAAATAAAAATTTATTTTTTATGTTTGGCAACTAAAAGTTTAGTCGGCAAAAATTTAATTTCAGCGACTACAAAATATTTTGGTCACTGTATAGATAGTTTTGGCAACTAAAATAATTTAGTCGCTGAAAGAAAAATAAAAATTTACCTTTTATATTTGGCGACGAAAATTTTGGTCGGCAAAAATGTAGTTTCAGCGACTACAAAATATTTTAGTCGCTGTATAGATAGTTTTGGCAACTAAAATAATTTAGTCGCTGAATGAAAAATAAAAATTCACTTTTTATCTTTGGCAACCAAAATTTTGGTTGGCAAAAATTTAATTTCAGCGACTAAAAAATATTTTAGTCGCTGTATAGAT
>NW_021025139.1:2133832-2152680 GCF_004153795.1 Camellia sinensis | reverse complement strand
AACCTTACATTAAAATTCCTCCTGTGGAAAAAGTTATGCTAGTTTCCGTAAAGCCGCGCAGATTTCAGTCCAACCAGAGTGATGCCCTACTTCAATCAACCATATCTCCCCCGTCCGGAATTGAATTTAGGAGATTATTGAGTGCAAAATGAAGCCCCGGGAGTAAGATTTCCAACGGTGGTGGCCTCATAGTTTGATTCCAAGTATATTATTATTATCATTATTATTTATTATTATAATTTTATTTTTTATTTATTATCATTTTGGAGGGATTTTTAAATTAATTTGGTAAGGAACTCTGGAGGGATTTCAAACACACTAAAATGAGTTAGGGCTTAAACGCGTCTCTCTCTCACTCTGTAACTCTCTTTCTCTCTCTCGCATCTGACCTCTTTCGATTCTCTCACGCCTCTGTCTCTCTCATTCCATTACTCTCTCTCTCTATCTTTTTCTTTTTCTCTCTCACGCTGATTGCCCTCCTCTTGATATTGAATCTCTGTCGCTTTGTTTCTATCGCCGTCAGGTAAGGAGCATCACTGCCATCGAGCACCACCGTCGATCTACTATTGGAGCATCACCCCAGTATGTCCTCTCTATTTTGCCCTCTCTTTGTCCCTCTCTCTACCTCTCTTCTCGTAATATTTGTCTCTCTCACTCTGTGACTTTCTCCGTCTTTGTTTTCTCTTTGACTAAAGTAATTTTGTTCTATAATGTCTCACCCATCAGGGCCTTCACCATCCATATTTTCTAGAGCATCTTTAACTCTCCCTAAAAACAATTTGAGGTATAAATATCCCTCTCTTTCTATCTCTCTCGCTCATCTCTCTTCTCTCTATCTCTCTCTCTCTGTCTCTCTTGTTCATCTATCTTCTCTCTCTGTCTCTTTTTCTATCTGTTACTCTCTATCTCTTTCTCTCTTTGTCTCTCTCTCTCTCTCTCTCTCTTCTCTTTCTCTCTCTCACTCATCACTCTTCTCTGTCTATCTGTCTTTGTCTCTGTCTCTTTCTCTATTTGTCTCTTACTCATCTTTCTTCTCTCTATCTTTCTCTATCTCTCTTCTTTCTCTATCTCTCTCGCTCATCTCTCTTCTCTCTATCTCTGTCTTTGTCTCTCTCGCTCATCTTTCTTCTCCCTCTATCACTCTCTTTTTCTATGTCTTTTTCTCGATCATCTCTTTTTGCTCTCTTTCTCTCTCTCTCTTTGTCTATCTCTCGCTCATCTCTTGTTTCTCACTCTTTTTCTATCTGTCTGTCTCTCTATCTCTTTCTCTCTCTTTCTCTATATATATATACAAAAATTTATCTCTTTCTCTCTCTCACTCATCACTCTTCTCTCTCTCTTTCTCTCTCTGTGTCTGTCTGTCTCTCTCTCACTCATCACTCTTCTTTCTTTCTTTCTTTCTCTGTGTCTGTCTGTCTGTCTCCCCCATTATGTTCATCTTGCTCACTCTCTCCCTCCCCTTCTCTCTATTTACTGAGCTCTCCACTACAAGAAAATGCACTTTTAGCGAACAATTTCTCTCTCTCTCTCTCTCTCTCTCCCTCTCTCTCTCTATCTCTCTTCTCTATCTGTCTCTCACTCATCTCTTTTTCACCACCCATCTCCTCTACCACTACTACAAATGTTATTCCACTACCACCATTATTACCACTGTTGCCACTCCATCTCTACGATTACCATTACTACCACTCCACTACCACTACTACCACTGCTACCACTACTACTACTACTACTACTACCACTACTACTATTACCTTTCCTCCACCACCGCCACTCCATCTCCTCTACCATTACCATAACTTCACCACTAATCTCCTTCGCCATCATCACCCCCACAACCACTACCACCACCACCACCTCACCTCTTATCCACCACCTTCACCACTACTGCCGCTCCCTCTCATCTACCACAAAAAAATTAGCTCTTAATTTTTAGTAACAAAAAAAAAAAGGGTCACAAAAAATATTTTTCATCGACCATAAAAAATTAACTTTATTTTAACAAAAAATATTTTTCATTAAAATATTACCCCTAGTTATATCAAATTAAAAAAAATTCATTAAAATAAAAATAAAACTAATTTCCCCCCATTTTCACTGATTCATCGGACCGCCCGCCCAAAAATAATTTCCCCCATTTTTTCCCTCTGCCTTTTCCCCTCCATTTGTTTTCATTTCCTTTCAGGTTTGTAGAGCCCTTAATTTCACAACATTGTTTCAAAATAGTGAGCAAACCTTAATCTGAGAGAGAGAAGATAAAGGGTTTGAAGAGAGACTAGGGTTGAAGGGGAAGGGTTTCAGTCAGCGGCAAGACTGGTTTAGCAGCGGCGAGACTAGTTCAGCGGCGAAACGGTACGTTTCTTGTGACTCTTCTTTCGACTCTCTCATTCCAGTCGGTTCCTCTATCGATTGGGTTGAAATGGTTCCTCTATATCTCTATTTGACTGTGTATCCTTGGAACAACAATGATGTGGTTTTATAATCCAAACAGATCTTAAACCCTATGGCCATTCGGTTTGTCTCCACTATGGCCAGAGACAAACCCATCTTTCCTGCGCTCTCATTCTTTTATTTTTTATTTTTATTTTTTTGAACAGCCTTGCACTCTCATTCATGGCTCTCTAACTCAATGCAAATGATCTCAGATCCAAAACACTTAAATCCTCTTCTAATCAATCAAAATGAAGAGCCGACTGGCATAGGGTTTCAATTTATGAATAATCAAGCTGTGTGGGCTATAATTGGAAGATACTTTCAATTGATTTTCACTTAGTACTGAAACTTGTTATTTTGCCCTAATCAGTTGAAAGTTATGAGTATAAATGGGGATGACTATTGAATTATGCTTCAACTCTGTGACTCTACAGTTGATAGATGGTTATTTATCTAAGATGTGCTTCAACTGTGTGACTCTGCAGTCAGTTACCAGCAATTCTCTGGGTATGTGACCGTTGATGCCAAGAAGCAGAAAGCTCTGGTTTTTGAAACTGACTCAAATCTGGCTTCCAAGCCTCTTGTTATCTGGTTAAATGGAGGTATAGTATAAAAAAAACCATTTGTTGATGGAGAATCTTCATGAAGAAATAACAATGCAGCAGTGGCTTTGAATATTTATAGATATGTAGTGGAAGATGTGCTTCTCAATTATTGAGTGAAGTTGATAGAAACTCTTTACCTTGTTTTCTGGTTGTAAAAATGTCAATATACATTAGATTAAAGGGGCCTAAATTTGCCTCATCAAATGGCCTTTCTCTGAGAATCCAATTGTTTTCTGATGCGCTGGCTGGAACCTGGCACACATTCTTTAGTTAAAAAAGGAAGGCTTAGGTACGAAGTAATGAATATTTATTCTTGACAATGTTGCCTTTTTTTTTGGGGGGGGGGGTTTAGGTAGTTGAACTTCTAGTTCCATCAGATGATAAACTTCAAATTATGCGCAACCGAAAAGGACAAGAGAGAGAGAGAGAGGGAGAGAGAGAGAGAGAGTGCTATACATCTTTCGTTTCTTCTCTATTACTAATAATTTGGGCAACTAATCTTTTTCTCCCTTTCCCAAAATGTAGAGTTTGGCTCTCTACAGGCAAAAGTTAGATGAGATGTTTCAGTGATGATGATATCAGTCAAGTATTTGAATTTTTTTGATTTTCTTTTGCTTCTAATTCCCGTCTTCATACTTTCCTAGCCTCACAGCTTTTATCATTTTGCAGAGTCTTACCTTTTGTTGCACTTCCAATCTGCATATGTATCTGTGTCATGTTCAAGGTGAAAAGCTGTTATGCATTATAAGCACGTTCTCTGAAATTGTTATATCCATCATAAAGCTGGTTACTGTTCTTTTGTAGTTTTTGTATTTCTTTTAGGGTTACATGTTTATGATAGGTTGTGAAGTTTAATCATATGATAGAAACTGAAATCAGATGATATTAATCTCAAACTTTTGAATCCCTTTGTGAAATTCAAAGACTTATTAATGTAGGGATTTTCAATCATAGGGAAGAAAGATGTTTACTAGGCCTTAGAATTGTAGTATCAGTGATGGCAAGGTGTTTTCCAGTCACTATATACACATGAAAGGTTTATTTTGCGCCAGATATCAAATTTAGCTTCAAATGGATTGTATGAATAGCGTGTTTTGGTTGTGTCATGGAAATTGAATCTATATGCTGTGTTTGAAATAAGATTTGAAGCTACATGATTCTTGTGATGTGCACAGTTTGTTATCATGTCTTTTGGTGTTGTGGTCTTATCATGTGATGCGTCAACCACTTTGTCTCCCTGGTCAAGAATTTGAAAAGTAAAAGATGGTTTTTTTTTTTTTTTTTTAATACTATACTTTATATATACCCTTACAAGTTATATAGACGATTTGGCTTCTAAGAATTGATTTTACGTGATTGTGTGCTTATTGATCCACAAAAAAACCATTTTTTGATTCGATTTTGTTTATGCAGATATTTGATTTGTTTGATGTGAAATGCAATAGGGTTAGGAGAATTTGTTCATTCATTAGGCATTTTTCATCCAAATGCACCTATAGCAGACATAAATGAAGGACTCTGTATTGCCCTAAATAGATAAGAATAACTGTTTTAATCTCAAGTTGAATCAGTTTTGCAGTCATTCAGCCTTGTGCAAGATTGTTCCCAATATTCAATGAGAAAAATAAGGAAATTTAGGACAAGTGTCCTCCCTAATTCAATGATCAAAGCAAATAATGGAACTAGTCCTGCAGAATTTTCATTTTCAGTATTGCATCACATAATTGATTTGGTGCATATCCACCTGAACGCTGCTTTTCTGAAATTATAGGTCCCTACCAGAATTGTCCCTTTTGAAGGAAACTTCAATTAGGGGTCTCTCATTATCTACTCCAAAGCTAAATTTAGTTTCTGAGAATGCAGTATGCTGTTTGTGGGATGGAGAACTTATAATTGTATGAGAGTGTATCTTAAATAAGTATATTTCCTGTTTAGATTTCTGCTTGGAATATTTAGATGGACTTCTAGTTGTTGCCCTTGTATAGGTGAATGGTGATCAAGACATGTTCGTTGTCTCAGTTTTGCTCCAAACGAAGATATATCGGTATGCACATTTGATGGTGTTCTTATTATTTTATGCATCAGGAGAACTATAACATGTTAGCAGAACTATACTTTTCTGAATTTGAGATTCTTTTCGTTTGACATTTTTTTAAGGAATTAAGGATATACATAAATGATTAAGTTGTATACTTAACTGTTATATCATTGTTACTGTATCCTTCATTATAGGAATTTGGACTTTGTTTCCCAACTCTTGTTATTGTATCCTTCATTATAGGAATTTGAATTAGTTTTAATTGTTCCTTAACATGCTACGATTAATTTGATGGCTTAAAAGTTACTAAGAGTCATATAGTTTGGAGAGTTGTTTGAAGGATTGATGGGCTTGGTTACAGTGACAAACATGGATCATGGGAAAACTATAATTTTTTACTTGAATTTTCCTAGATCATACTAGTCTGATTAGGTAGATTTCACAATAGCTCTCTAATCCACTTGGTGGATTTCTCAAACTAGAAGGCCTAAAATAATCTGTGTTACATATATTTAAGAATGCTGTTGGTGTGAGTTATTGGATAGTGACTGATTTAAATGATGGCAACCAATATAGCGCAATGTCTTACGATTCTGCTTATCATATGGACAATGGATCTCTGTTAATTGAAAATATTAAATTGCAAATTGCAACCAAAAATATCAAATTACAATCATGAATCATCATGCTTTATTGAGTTGACCTGTTCTTTTTATAACACATAGTAGTGGACTTCATGTCTCTCCATATTCCCATGTGCCTATTATATTTGATAGCAGTGGAATTTGGTAACGTCTTTAGAGTACAATTAAAAAAAAAATTAATTGTAGTTTGATATGGAGAGGCAAACTGTGTGCTATACTTTGATCCCCAGGCTTGATGCCTTGGGGAATTTAAATGCGATGCCTATCTTCTTCTTATACTTCTTTTCATTTTTCTTTTAATTTATACAATATCAGGTCCTTCTGAACTTAAAATTAAACATTGTTAACCTCCTCCTACACTTAAAATACTATTTTTTTTGATCAGCAAAGAAAAAATTCATTTAACAGCATGAAATTAAAGGTACAGGAAGAAGACATGCATCGAGAGAGATTCAGAAGTATAAAAATACCCCTACTACTACTACTCGCATTCATACAATCAACCCCTAAGCCTCTCGAATTTTTTAAAAAAAGTTAAGAAGAACTTAACTAGAAAATTAAAATACATGAATCTCCACATAAACAACCCACCAAAACACCCAAACCAAATTAGAAAACTAAACCAACTCCCACTGAACCCGAACTGAAAACCCAACTAATCAGCAACCCAAAATTTAAACACCTGCAGCTACTGCCCAGGCCTACGCTGCTCCAACGCCCACCTGCTGCACACCACGCCCACCTGCTACCTGCTCCTCTTCTGTGCACGCACCTCTGCACCTTCCGAGACATCTTCATGACTGGACATCTCCATGGCAGGACATCTCCTCTGCATCCTCATAGCCGAACACCATGGCTGGACATCACCAAGCTGCTGCAACTCCCCTGCACAACACCTACAAACCTACAAAACACCCACCAGGTTTTCTTCTTAACTCACACCCAGAACCCACGCCAAGGCCTCAGCTGCAGCCCACACCCATGCTGCTGCCAAACTCCATAGCCACCAAGACTACTGCCAAACTCCACACCCACCGAACACCGACCACCCGCTGGGACACCTCCAAACTTTTGGTAGGATTTCACCCCTCAAACTCTCACTCGAGGAGAAGCGCTTGAGTGAAAACCGGAACGAGCTGCATCGCCTACGAACCAGAGTACACCCCTCAAGCTCCTACTCTCCAAAAGCGCTCGAATGAAATTCCTGGACTCCCCTGGTGAATCAGCTGAAACGGCAAGGTTGAAACACAAAGAACTCTCCCGCAGCAGGAAAAAACACACCTAGGTGGGAAGATGGAGGACTCAAGTTTATTGAAAGAAAAAAAAAACTAACAAGTAAGCCGCCGAGACGAGCTAGGCCAGCCGACCGCCATAGCCAAAGGCGGCGGCCGGCCAGCCCAAAAGAGAGGCTGGGGTAGGAGGTTTTTAGAGAGAGAAGAGGGAAAAAGGTTTAGAGAGGCGTAACTAGCCCAATTTTTTTTTTTTCAATGCAAGTTCACTTAAAATACTATTTGATAAGGCTAAATCCTACTCTCCTCAAACGTCTTAGCCTAATACCAAAAAAACTAAAAACTCAGCCTAGCTACTGTCCACATGTATGGAACACAGTACCCAAACAGCCATAAAATCCCTACTTTATTCACAATCTGCGTAATTCTAAATACCCAACTGTAGTCCCAAAAGTATAGAAAGAATTTTCTTGAATTTCCAGTGTTCACTCCCTTCAAAACATGGCCAACTCTTCTTAAATTTATGTTCTTAACAATAAAGCATCAGCATATATGGTATATTTTAAAGTGATATACATGGTATATTTGAGGGACTAAAGAGTGTAATTTTTAATTGAGTTTTCACATTAATGGCACATATAACATATTTTAGGGTTGTCTGAATTAAGTTCTTTCTGTTGATGTTGAATTAAAAACTATTTTGGGTTGTCTTAATTGGTTTCGTTCTATAATTTTGGGTTGTCTGAATTAAAAACTATCTTGTAGTGAGGGATTTTTTTTAAACCATAAATTTGGACATGAGAAATTCACTTGGGGGAAAAAAAAAAGAAAAAACAGAAGAAGAATTTCATTTATTACAATTTGACATTCTTGAAATACTCTGTCCCCTTGTCTGTCACTATCTATATATAGGTACACCTCCCCTCTGTATGTTTACAAGACCACCTTCTCAGGGAAGCTGAGCCTTCATGAGGATGATGAAAAGATTTATGGGGTGCTTTCCTTTATTTTCTGGACATTCACCCTCATGGCTCTCTTCAAATACATCATCATTGTGATATCAGCCAATGACAACGGTGAAGGTACAGTTTGTCCTTTCATGGTTTTGTTTACTGGTTGTTGGAAGACAAATGAGCTTGGGTTGTTGTCCACTTGTTTTTTGTTGGTAAATATGCAATATATTGTTGAGAAGGAACTAAAAGGACAGAGTAACATATTAGGGCTTGTTTTTTGTTGGTAAATATGCAATATATTGTTTGAGAAGGAACTAAAAGGACAGAGTAACGTAAAAGGACAGAGTAACGAATCATCACAGTTAATTAGGTGGTAGTAAACATATATTGTTGAGAAGAAACACATTGAAAACATAATGAGAAACAAGATCTTGAAAACTATATATGTTTCTCATTATGTTTTCAATGTGTTTCTGAATTTGAAGGCAATCACCTAATTAACTGTGATGATTCGAATTTGTTCATTTCAGCTTTAGCTTTCTTTTTATTCCCACTTCTTTTTCCCTACTTTTATTAGGTGTTATGTCTTTGTTGGAGGTTATAATAGTAAAGTGATGATATTGTTTTAAGTTGTGTGTAATGTTGGTTATCTCACCAAACAAATCAATGTTCAGTGTCTACAGCATTAAGGGAACAATATGGTGAAGGGTCATTTTATATATAGGATCTGAATTGCCTCTAGTTTAGATCTGAATTGGAGGATATTATTTAGGCTTGTGAAATTTATTACGGGTTCTATTTTGATAATTCGAATGTTTATTTTGTAGGATTCTTCATTTATATATTCCATAAAAAAATTAAATAGACTCAATAAACGTAATTTGCTCAATTTATCTTATTTTTCACAAAACAAAATAAAAAATGGATGGCTTATTTTTAAAAATACACGTACTGTCCAAATTGGTAGCACCTGCCCTAATTGCTGTCCTCTTCAAAGAACTCCGGTTAACACTTCATTCTGTTCTCAAGGAGCTGATTAGGAAGCCACATGTAAATTCTGTTTTCCTGCTTAGTATCACTCATGTCATGAATAGCCATATTCCTAGCTAATGGAAATTACAATGAATATTTTTTTCTTTTATGTAAATTCACTTTCATTTGCTGTGCATAAATAATGATTAGATGGTTATATGGAGCATCATGATTGGTAATAAAGCAATAATTTATATAAAAAGAGACCATAACCATAAGATTCTTTAGGCACACGTGATGTAAGTTAAGTTTTGTTTTTAATGTTAATATGTTATGATATCTTGTTAAGTTAAGTTTGTGAGTGGATATAACTTTTTATGCATCATGCTTTTGCTAGCTATAGGAGGCTCCAAGGGAAAATTGGAAGTGAGTGGATATAACTTTTTAGGTATGTCTATCCAATTAATCTGAAACCAATAGTAAATGACCTAAAAAAAAAAAAAAAACAGAGAGCATAGTTTTGTTCTGTTAACACTATTGGATGCTTGCCCCTCTGTTCTGTCATAGGTTGCTCTTGAAACAGCTTGTTACAATGGAGGTTATTCAGTGGATGACTTCATGGAATACATTCAAGGATGAATTTGAGAATGAAAAGAACATGCTTGGTGGTTCTTTAGGTAACAGAGCAGCTGAAGATTTGAGACAGAGAGTAATAGAACATGTAATCTTTCACTCATGTTCAATTATATATTTCAATTATATGTTGCAATGGTTTATCTACAAGACATTATTGTTTCTTGCAGAACATCCTTGTTGTCTCAAAGTATTACTGAAGGATTACCTTGGCGAGACTTGCTGAGTTGCTTTGTCTCATTGTTCAGGTATGACAATACTTAATTGTGGTATAGTCATCATCAAATGTTTGTAATATAATCATATAAATTTTTTTCCATATGGTTAATATTTTTTTATGAGAATACTTCATTTTGGATGTTTTTCTAGATTCTAACTTCTCTTATTTTATTTGTAGGTGACTTCCAAAAACGATCAAGCACAAGGCTGATGCTTCAAAACCATATATATCCCTTCCTGTTGTAGAAATTTTTTTGGATTCCTTCATTGATTTTCCTTTTAATTTTTGTTCAATTACTTACCGGTTTTCAATTGATGGATGTTTAAAACTTGTCTCAATTAATGTTTTGAATGGAATGATTGTAAAGTTTGGGATTAAGCAGGAAAATATGACGAATTTTAATGTTATATTTAGGTTGGGTTGAATGAATTTTGTTCAATATTGGATTGAATGTTTATAAACAAAAATTGATTGTTCAAAAAAAAAAAAAAAAAGAAGAGATTCGGCGACTAACTAATTAGTCGTTGATTGTTTAATTTCTTTTGGCGACAAAATGTTTGGTTGAGAAAAGTTTTGGTGACTAAATAATTGGTCGCCAAATTCTACACTTTTGTGACTAAAATCATTGGTCGGCAATTCCTTACCTTTTGGCGACTAAATTATTAGTTGGCAATTCCTCAACTTTTGGCGACGAAAATAGTTGGTTGCCGATTTTTTGCTTTTGGCGACAAACATATTTGGTCGGGAAAATATCACTTTTCGTGACCAAAGTGTTTTAGCGACTAAATGAATTAGTCGTGGTAATGATATATTTAGCGACCAAAAATTTAGTCGGCAAATCTAACTTTTTCCTGACTAACAAAAGTTTTGGTCGGTAATTACTTTTGCCGATCCTCAATTGGCGACCAAAGTGGCGACCAAAAAAACTGGTTGCGAATGACTTTTGCCGACTAAAAATGGACTTTTGCCGACCAATTTTTTAGTCGGCAAAAGTGTAATTTTTTTGTAGTGAATATTGCCGACCAATCTTTTGGTCGTGGAATGTATTGCCAACCAAATTTTTTGGTCGCGGAATGTGACAATTTGCGACCAAATTAGTTGGTCGTGGAAATGGGCGACAAATGCCGACCAAACTATTTGGTCGTTGAATGTGCGAATTGGCGACTAACATGTTTGGTCGGGAAAATATGATTTTTTGCGACTAAAGTGTTTTAGTTACTAAATGGATTAGTCGCAGTAATTATATATTTAGCGACCAAAAATTTAGTCGGCAAATATAACTTTTTCGCGACTAAAAAATTTTTTAGTTGCGAATTACTATCCGCGACCCTCAATTGGCGACCAAAGTGGCGACCAAAAAAATTAGTCGCGAATGACTTTTGCTGACTAAAAATGGACTTTTGTTGACCAAATTTTTAGTCGGCAAAAGTGCGAATTCTTTTAGTGGCCCTTGAAGTTATACATTGCTGCAGCAAAAGATTCATTGGGAGTTTTCCTAATCCAGGACAATGAAGAAGGCAAGGAGCAAGCAGTTTATTACCTTAGTAGGTTTTTAAATTCTTGTGAATGTAAATACTCAGCTGTAGAAAAACTGTGCCTTGTATTGTACTTTGTAGCAATGAAAGTAAGATATTATCTGTTGTCTACTGTTGTCTTGGTAATTGCAACCAAATCATTGGTTAAGTATATGTTTTCTAGACCTATGTTGAGAGGAAAAATTAGCAAATGGATATTAGCTTTATCAGAATTTCATCTAGAATATGTCCCCCAAAAGGCAGTAAAAGGATAAGTTTTGGCTAACTTCTTGACAGATCATCCATGCCAAACAGAAAGCCAAGAAATAATGGACCTTGGTATGATCAATGTTGAGCCATGGCAGATGTGGTTCGATGAATCAAAAACCAATGGTTTGGTTAGAATTGGTGTTATAATTAAATCACCACAGGGGGTAGAAACCATACATGGTTTCAGAGTGGATGAAATTATTTGTTCCAATAATCAAGCTGAATATGAAGCTTTAATAATGGGACTGGAAATACTTATTGGATTACAAACTCATGCAGTTAATATATTTAGAGATTCTCAATTGGTAGCCAACCAAGTGAAAGGAATTTTCAAATGTCAAAGTGCAAGCATGTTACCAAATTATGTTGTTGCATTACATTTGCTTTCTCAGTTTCAGATAGCAAATGTGACTTATATCCCAAGGTTCATGAATAACAAAGCCAATGGTGTAGCTCAGAAGGTTTCGAATTTCAAAAGGAGGGATGACACTCAATTGAATATAAGTCAAGTAACATTTCAAAAATTAATACCACCTTTAGCTAAAATGAATATTGTGTTGGAACTCAATCATAATGACTTACAAGATCAAGATTGGAGGCATCCAATCATGTAGTACTTAACTGGCCCATCTTCGAAGGCCAGTAGAAAGATTAAGTTACAGTCTATGCAATACATAGTATATGGTAATGCTCTTTACAAAAGGGGAGCAGATGGGTTGTTATTGGAATGTCTAGGGCCGAAGGAGGCATTGAAAGCCATGGCTGAAGTCCATGAAGGCATTTGTGATGCCCACCATCCTAGTGTGAAAATGAGATGGTTACTTCAAAGGCATTCCTACTATTGGCTAACCATCCTTAAAGATTGTATAGAGTATGCTAGAGGTTACTAGGCGTGCCAAAAACATGGCATGATAAGATATATACCAATAACTGATTTGCATGCAGTTGTGAAGCCTTGGCCATTTAGAGGTTGGGCTATGGATATAATAGGAAAAATACATCCACCCTCTTCGAAGCACCATTGTTTCATCTTAGTGGCCATAGATTACTTCACTAAGTGGCTCGAAGCTAAACCATATAAGATTGTGTATCAAACTGAAGTTATTGGATTTATTAAAGATCTGATTCACAGGTTTGGCGTCCCACAGACCATTACTATAGATAATGGGATTGTATTTGATGGAAAGATGTAAAATCTTTCACTGCAGAATTTGGAATTAGTCTTATTAATTCCACCTCTTATTATGTACAAGCAAATGGTTAGGTAGAATCATCCGACAAGTCCTTGAAAAAAGGAATACAAAGAGTTGTGGAAGACAATCCTAAAGAATGGCATAACTTGTTGTTGGATGTATTGTGGGCTTATAGGACTTTTCAAAGATCAAGTACTGGAGTCACTCCTTATGCCTTGGTATATGGCCATGATGCAGTGTTGCCTGTAGAGATTAACATTAGGTCATTGAGGGTGAAATGCCAAGACTAGTTAACTTTTAAGCAATATCATCAGAGCATGTTCTTAGAATTAGAGAATATAGATGAAGTTAGAATTTTGGCATTAAATAATATTCTCTTCCAAAAGACAAAGGCAGCCAAAAGCTATAATAAGAAGGTTAAGCATATTAGCTTTGATGAAGGTGATTTGGTGTGGAAAACAATACTTCCAATAGGAATTAAAAGCCATAAATTTGGTAAGTGGTCACCAAATTGGGAAGGACCATATCAAGTCCATAGAGTTTTGCTTGGAGGAGCATACCATCTGAGAAATCTAAATGGTTATGTACATCCCAAGAAAATCAAGGACAGGTATTTGAAGCCTTATTATCCAATTGTGTGGGAAACACAAGAAGTGTGAGAAATGCTAAACAAAATAAGCATGGAAACACTCAAATAATAAATAAGGATTTCATTTCATAAAGAGTTAAGTACATGCAGCCATAGATTGGCCAAAAAATCAGTACAATGCTTCAGTTGTTCCCTTATTATTGATTCTCTTCTCCTAAAGGATGGAAACAACTAAATGCCTATAGCCATGTCTTGCCTATGGTTAGCCAACCCTTGATTGGTAATCTGTAGCTTTGTAGCAGTTCAGTCCAAGGCTAGATTAACTGCTGCTAACTCATCTTTTAATTGGGCCTTTTTCTTCAAGAGCTGAGTGCGAAATTGAGAAGTAGAGGAATGTTGTCCCTTCAATTCAGATACCTCAGTATGTATATGGGAAACAAATTTCTTGTCTTTCAATAGCTTCTCTTTTGCAGCTTTAGCAATATGGCAGATATTGACATAGAAGTCTATGGTAGCTGCTGCTGCTTGGGTTAAGTGGCTTGAAATGGTCATATTGGATTGCTCAATGACTTTGCAGCATTGGAGGAAACCATTCTTAAGTATAGGTCTTTGTAAGGCTTCAAATGGGATCCTTGAAAATGATGTTAGCAATTCCAAACAGGTGCCTAAGTCCAATAGAGGCAAAGAAGCTCTACTGATGGTTGATGAGCTCTCAAAAATTTCCAAGAGGGAGTCAGCAAAGGCCAATGGCTTAGCTTCACTGTTGGTTGCTGGAGTGGTTGAAGATGTGTCAAAAAGGCTAGCTAGCCGAGCTTCAAAAATGTCCATCTCTTCCACTGACATTGAAGGTGCAGAGAAGTCTGAAAGAAATGGTTGCATAGGGATAGGAGAAGAGATTGAAGTGCCCCTGGCAGTGTCTATAGTCTTGGCCACCAGCAGATCAAGGGAAGAGGGACTGAAGCTGGATGATGGTGGTGGATAAGAAATTAGTAAGCTACCAGTATTTTCTCTAGGAGCACTAGCTATCACTGATGAGATGACAACTAGGGCCTTCTCAGGTAATAAAGGAGCAGCCAGGACTGTGGGGAGAGTAAACTAGGCTGAGGTAAAGGTTAGATGAGGTAGATATGGAGTTAAGCCCAGACATAAAGAAATAGGAATGCCCTGCCTCAAAAAAGGTATGGAAAGTGTAGAGTTGGGAAGTGGAAGTATTGCCTGGATGGGCTCTACACTTAAGGGCACTTCGGTGTTGATCTTCTTCCTTATTTTTAAGGCTGCCTCAAATGGCCTTTCAATTTCAGACAAGGCAGAAGAAGCCGTTGTCAAAGGAGGAGGAGGTGGAGTAACTGTTGCTGCAAGTCAGAAAATAAGAAGCAATGGTAAGTTTTATTACTGAAAACTTGGAAAAGAAAATTACTAGAGAAACTAAAGGAAATTACCAGCCTTGGAAGTGGTGGTGGCAATGGTTGGAGAACTGCAAAAAGTATAATGTTCACCAGTTTGTTGCCTCATTGCAGCTTCCTTTTGAAATGTATCAGCAGTAGCAGCTTCATTCCTTAATATCTGTTGCTGCCTCATTTTCTCAGATCTTTGGAAAACCAGCAATTCCTTGGATTGCTCCCTCTCTACTGCCTTGGTAGCTGCCTGATGAGTAGGGTCATCAATGAGATCAGAGGGAGAGACTGTTATTTTCTTCCTTCTTTTAAGTGTTGTTTCTTTAGGTACTTCCTCTTCCTCCAGATCAAGCACAAGTTTTCTTCTCTTCTGTTGTTGTTGCCGTTTGTCTTTAAGAGTGTTTAGGGCTTGAGCCCTTTGAGGGGAGTCTCCCTGCAAGGTTCCTGCACCGAAGAAACGTTATAAGTAAGACATCATAAAGAGAAAAGGAAAAGAAATGGAGCAGCAGTGCAAACTTTTTTTTGAAGTAGCCCTAGTAACCCTAAGAGGAGGTGATGAAACAACAGGAGTTGAGATAGCAGGGATAGTAGAGACAGTAACAGTGGTCCCAGTCTTTTGCGTTTTGGCTTGAGAGGGCATATCTAATCCCACTAGCAGTTCTTTGGGAGGTATTGCCAAGAGCACCTCCATATTGGCTATCTACCAACTTCGAAATCTTTTCAAAGCTGTGCCATGTGGGATAAAGGAGGTGAATTGAAATTCGCTCAACTCTTGCAGCAATTTAAATGTTGCTTCCTCCAATTTGGTTTCGGATACCTTCAAGTCTCTAACTGTGAGATTGGTATTAGACAGGCTACAGAGACGGATAAGAATTCCTTGAGTAAGCCTAAATTGCCTGGCAAATTGGGAAGGACAGTAAACTTCAGATATACATTTGTAGGCTCAAAGGTTCAAAGTAACGATAAAGAGCTCCCTTGGCAATAAGATAGAGGCCCACATATCCTTGTGAAGCGGATTGGAGCATTCCCTATCAACCAAAAATGTCCTGAGCCAAGCTGGTCCTGTATTGGTTTCGAAGGGACAAAAGAAGAAAGGAAGTGGAAAAATTGGGAGTTGATGAAAAAATGTAAAATAATAGGCAAAGCTGTAGGGGTATAAGGAAATACTAGCAAATTTCTCTCCGTAAATAGTGGGTTCTTGCACCAAAAATCTCAAACACTTGGAATGTAGACCAGTAAAATATGTGAAGAGCTAGAGTTGTAATACCCAGAGGGGGCCTCCTTGGTTAACATCCAGAGATTTCTCGCAAAATTGGGAACAGGCCCTATAAACATGGCCTAAAACATAATGAGCCAAGGTTATCTTCTTCTTCGAGGCAAGAGTCTTGGCAAGAGTCTTGGCAAGTGGAGCAAACTCAGGCATGATCCGCTAAGATAAAGTACAAAAGAGAAATTTGCATAACCAATACAGAATGAAGGAAAAAAAACTCTCAGTCACCCACAGGACTTATCTTCTTGTTCTCAGATTTTACAAAATCACTGAAGGAAGAGTTCGAGGGTGGAATGGTGAAGTTGACCGGAAGGTCTGGGTAACCAGGCGTAAAAGGAGCACCAAGTGGTGAGAGCCCTAAGAGATGGAAAATACCAAGAACGGTGGGGACCATCATGCCACACCGAAACTGGAAAAAATTAAAATCTGAATTCCAGAAACAAAGTGCTGCAAGAATCAGAAAAGGATCCTTAGAGATAATGAACCTAGAAAGGTGAAGGGCATCAAGGATACAGAGCTCTTGCAGATCCCATTGGCAGGCACAACCTTGTCATACCATTCCCCCCATTCAACCCTCAATGTGGGCCAGCAGCAGTGGAGGCGGTTTATCCTCTAGTTTCCCCAATCAAATCCCCCTTCGTAACCAGGAAGTTGAGCTTGGGCTTCTCTAAAGATAGGTCCTAAGACGTATTCTTGTTGTTCATTATAGCAAGGAATAAAGAGGCAACTATCTATGGTACTCAGTTCGTTAGCTCTGAGCTTGGATATCCATTCGTCGATACACCTCTTTAAAGCCATAAATGGGCTCATGCGTTCCACAACTGGTACTTTCAAGGAGGAAGAAGCCATTAACAAGAGTTTTCAGAGGACGAAGTTGAGAAAAGAGTAAGGAGGTGGAGATAGCAATAGAAATGAAGGGATTGTGTTTTGGGCGAGCAAGTAAGTTAAAAGCGTGAAGGGAAAGGGTTTTAAAACCTTTCTGTACGAAAGATGCCCAATTTGTCTAAATAGGTAAAAAGACCCGAGATAAATTGTTTGGCTGATTTTGGAACCCGTGTGAGTTTAAGACTTTGTCTTAAAGTTCATAGGAGTCCAGAAAGTACAATATGAAAAGTTTCTCACCAAGGTGATTGTTTTGGTGGTAAACGTACCTCAAACAATCAGATTGGCATCGAAAACAAATATTTGGCTTCAAAGTCAAGATTTGGCTCTAAAGCCAGATGTCCAATATCCAACAAGGGCTTTGAAAACAGGTAGTTGACTTTGATGCACATTTTATGCCTAAGAAAACAAGAATGCTTAGGTTTTGTCTTCTTTAAAGGGATTGGAGACTTGCTTTTAGGTTTCTTGTAAAAGATAAAATCCTTCGAGTTAAACTTTGAAGTACTCTGTAGCTAGAATTTGTTTGTTTTAGACATCGAAGTTACAAAACCAGTATTTGGCCAAGCAGTGAAAGAACCCAAAAGGACTCACTCTTTAAGAGTAAGCAGTATAATTCCTAAAGGAAGTTTCCATACTTCGAAGTACGTAGACTATTTTTCGAAGCAAAAATAGTTAATTTGAAGCTGTTGATTATGTTAACCATACGATTGGAATGAGAAGACCTAAGGCAAAGATTGTCAATTGTACTCCAAATGTTGGAGATATTCAAATCAGGTTTCAAGTATTCCATTGGAAATGTTCAAATCAGGTTTTGAAGGAAAAAATTGGTAAATTTGAAGCTTTAATTTTATTTGAATTGGGCAAATAAAATGGACACAAGCATGTAATTGGAACATAAAACCAAATCATGCTAAATTAAGAAAAAAAAAACCTAATTTTATTGATATGTAAGTAATTACATTAGAAAGCCTTCTTGGCTACAAATTCAAGTCCATAAAAGTAAGAAAGGGAAAAAGTAACATGGTCATTAAATTTGACCCAACTGTGGTCAATGAATTTATGTTCCTTTTTTATTCTATCTTCTGTCCTATCAAGGCTGGGTTGCTGCAGCTGATATGTTCTTATTTGATGAAAAAGTTGTTCATCTTTCATCTTGAATTCAATTTCCTTCAATCCTTATTCCATTTAATCCATATCTAGATCATCCCAGTATGCAAAATCCTTATTCTTAAAGTCATTATATTCTTCAATGAGATTCTCTGCTTCATATTGGGTGTGAATTCGATTGGCCAAGATTTTGTCCAAAGAATTACTAGTAGCTAAAAAAATTTGGTACCAATGAAGAAGAAGCAGGAGTTGATCCAAGAAAGCTTGAAGCTCTACCTAAGCAATGGGGTTGAGAACATGACCCCGAGTCATAATATCACAGGCCCCCATCGAAAGTTCTTGAGAGAAGTCTCATCTCCAAGAACACTGAAGGGAAAGTGAGAGAATGTAGCAAGCAAAAGTTGAGATTGGTGTCGCTCAGATGTAGTGGAAAGATTTGGAGGTTGGTAGGAAGAAAGAAACTGATTCTCGAGAAGAGTAAGTTTTAGTTCCTTCATCCGGTAAGGATTCTTAGGAAGAGGAGGCGCAGGGGGGTCCATCCCAAAAGAAAAGGGGAACTGGGGATTATTCACGCATTCAAGCCAGTCAGAAGAGCAAAGTTTTTCCTTCTTGGCCAAGAATGACGGATTGTATCCTTGTGCTTCCTCTGGATGAGGAGTTGCTCACTGTAGACGTCCCCGAAACGCCCCGGGAGGATGAGTCCCGTTCTGTTCATTTGGGGTTACTACAGTTCGGACTCGACTTGTGTCACGGTTCTTAATCTGAACCAAAGAGTCCAAATCTGGCAAATCGTTTTGAGAAACAGATTTTTGAAAAAGTAGTGCCAAACATGGACTGCTTTGCCAGATACAGAGTCGCCACCTAAATATTTTAAAATGAGGGAATTTAGGAAACCCTGACTC
>NW_021025139.1:2100604-2128868 GCF_004153795.1 Camellia sinensis | reverse complement strand
GTGCTGAGCATCGGGTGCCGAGATGGCCACACATCCAAGGGTCCCATTTGTCCCTTGACGTTCACCGGGAGTTGTCTCCGGCCTGGGCAGCTTGGTTACGATCGGGGCAAAAGGAATCACGCCTCATGAGACCAGTCCCCCTTTTGGCTTTGCGGTCCGGAAGACGGCCTCTTGCTAACCCAGAATGAATATCCCGAAATAATTTGTGCAAAAACGCCACTATGTGGTTACTTTGAAACCAATTATTAGCTTAGAATTACTATGTTATGCGCGCAGCGAAAACAAGTATAGGACTAAGATTGCTTAATTTGGAAAGGACATTGTGCGCATAATCCGTTCCGTTTTTGAAAAATGCCTTTTGGGATCCATTTGCTACTCGCCAAGTAGGCTAAAACACGGATTTTCAATGAGTTCTGATGCAAAGATATCTTCGTAAAACGCATCAACCAATGTCACACGCACACGTCGCTAGTATATAGAAGAGAGATGAGCGAGAGAGACAGAGAAGAAAAAGAGATAGAGAGAGAAGAGAGATGAACGAGAGAGACAAAGAGAGAGAGATAGAGAGAAGAGAGATGAGTGAGAGAGACATAGAGAGAAGAGAGATGAACGAGAAAGACAGAGAGAGAGAGAAGAGCGAGAGAGACAGAGAGAGATGAGATGAGCGAGAGAGACAGAGAGAGATGAGAAAGATAGATAGAAGAGAGATGAGCGAAGAGACAGTGAGAGAAAAGAGATAAGAGAAGAGATAGATGAGTGAGAGACACACAGAGAGAGAGGGACAGATAGACAGAGAGAGAAGAGTGATGAGTGAGAGAGAGAGAAAGAGAAGAAAGAGAGGAAGATGAAAAAATGGGTAAGAAGATATAGACAAAGAGAGAGAAAAAAGAGCGAAAAGAAATAAACGAGAGAGAGAGACAGAGAGAGATGAGTAAGAGAGATAAAGAGAAGGGAGACAGAGAGAAAAAAGAGATGAGAGAGATAGACAGAAAAGAGATGGACGAGAGACATAGAGAGAAAGAGAGAGACAAACAGACAGACAAAGAAGAGTGATGAGTAAAAGAGAAAAAAAGAAGAGAGACAGAGACACAGAGAGAAAGAGAGAGACAGACAGACAGAGAAGAGTGATGAGTGTGAGAGAGAGAGAGAGAGAGAGATAGGAAGATGAAAAAATTGGTGAAAAGAGAAATGTTCAAAAGAGTAAGACGACTTTATTTTTATTTTTTTGTGACAGAAAAATACCGTTGCATTTATTTAAACCATTTTGTGACTATATATATATGAAGTCGTCTCAAAGCCACAATATATATATATATATATATATTTACTTTTTTTTTTTGCAACGGTACCTATTACAGTCGCAAATTTTTTTTATCTTTTATTTTTTTTTTGCGACTGCAGCTGGTGCTGTCGCAAAAACTCTTTTTTTTGCGATAGCAATCTCTGCCGTCGCAAATACTCTATTTTTTTGCGACAACAAGTTGTGCCGTCGCAAAAAGCCATATTTTTCGTGACAGCAAGTTGTGTCGTCTCAAAAAGTCACATTTTTTTGCAATGGCAAGTTATACCGTCTCAAAAAGTCACATTTTTTGCGACGGCAAGTTGTGCCGTCTCAAAAAGTCACTTTTTGCAATGGCAAATGTGCCGTCGCAAAAAGTTCCGTCTCTTATGCCCACTTTTCTTGTAGTGAATGTGGTTTGGGCTATTG
Organism: Camellia sinensis; assembly: GCF_004153795.1. Classification (NCBI taxonomy): domain Eukaryota; kingdom Viridiplantae; phylum Streptophyta; class Magnoliopsida; order Ericales; family Theaceae; genus Camellia; species Camellia sinensis. Next base: position 2,127,160 of record NW_021025139.1, on the reverse strand, counting down.
AAGGCGATCCCTAAAGTGTTGGTTATGAAGTTAGATATGACTAATTTTGGTCTTTGCTGAGGCTTTACTTGACAAGTAGACCTTAGTTACCATCTTATTGGTTAATCATCATCATGATTCCCTGGGACCAAACCATGAAAAAGTTTTATTTTAGGACAATAATACTTAGGATTGTAAATGGTTCGTTTCAATCGTTATTAAGAGTATATTTAGTACTAAATCATTCCTTTCAATTTTTATGATTGAAGAACTGATACAGACCGTATGCTACGGTTCGATTTTATCAGTTCTGTCGGTGTGATATATAAAAGAAATTTACATAAAATTTTAAAAGATTTTATAGTAATTATAGAATCTTACATTGAAAATATATGAAAATTGCTCTATAAATGTTTTCATCTCTAATTTTTATCACAAAAATATATTATATTAGTTACTTCTCATAAAATGTTCAAGAAATTATAATATAAAAATATTTAAATATAATATTTGATCGATTTGATTTGTATCGATATAAAAAATTTCATAACCGAAACAAATTGTATGCTATGAAAAACATAGTAAAAACTAAATTTTCGGTCGGTTTCAATTAATCCACTCAGTTTTATCTATTTTTAGAGGAAAAAGGTAAAACTTATGACTTGAATACTCTAGTGGTGCACCTTTTTTTTTAAAAAAAAAAAAAAATCAAACGATAAATAGTGAAGGGATTATATTATAACAAAATTAAAAATGTAAATTTAAATTATTTAAATTAAAATTAAAGAGATTAAAAATATCAATAGTACTATAATTTACCCTATAAAAAATCATTGGAACCACACTAAGGCCGCGTTTGAGAAGCGACGGGTTTAACAAAAAATTCAAAAAGTTACCAAAAAGTCAACAATTCATATCAAAAAGTCAAAAATTCTCTTTTCTCTCTACTTTTTACATATCTTTTCGTAAAAAGTCAAAAAATCATGCCAAACATATTAATTTTTTTAAATTCATATTTTAATTAAACAACTAAAAACTTAATAAATTAACTTGTTCATAAACGAGGCCTAAGAAAACAGAATAACAAAGAGAACAGGACAAGACTGAAATTAGGATCCAATTTTCATCGTAGCCACGTTTACTAATTTTTTTTTACTATTTTATTGGCAAAATAAAGAATCAACAACACAAATAATATAATAATAATGATTAAAGAACAAAACTTCTTTGCCATATGGCAGGTGTGGCCGTGTTCGTTGACCTCTTAGCTCTCTGTCTTGGATTTCAAATTTTAGGATCCTCTACTGACATTGGGTTTGTTTGGCGCGGATTATAGGGGTGATTATGATTTATTTTAATTTAAAAATTTGTGTCAGATTGTTTGATATAATTTTTATTTAAAGTTTTTTAGGTAAAAGTAATTTAAATAAGGTAAGAAAAACTGATTATTTAAAAGTTGGGAAATGAGTGATTTTAATTTTTACTTTTTGATTATTAACTTTTAACTTACAATAGGCTACACCAAATAGCACCATTATAATGATAAAAAAATGCTATTAACCATACTTTTTATGATAAGAAATAAAATTATTAATTTTTATGATGAAAGTTTTAAATTTATATGTGGTATTATTAGTTACACACCATTATGGTATAGTTATAAAGGACATACTTAAAATACAAAAAAATAATAGTTGTGGTTTTTTATGATTATGTGATAAAAATTGTGATTTTTGTTATGCAATTTTTGTGCCCAAATTAATAGATGTATTCTTAAGACAAACACATAATATATCAACATAATTTTTATTGATTAAAATAGTAAGGTTTACTAAGCTTTTATAAATCTTTTAGAGACAACTAAGACAAATATCACGCTATGAATGATGTGGTGCGTTATTTTAAGATCAGCAAATAACTTCTCCATCACTGCTAATTCCATTGAACTGACAACTAGGCTAGGCTCCAGTCCAAACAATCCACCTAAATCATTTTAGAATAAAAATAGACTCTGAGTCTGACATAGCCAGCCCTCATAGCAAGCGAACAGAGCGGCCGCTTTAGATCTCGACATTTTTGCTTTAAAATAGGGCCATCACATCTAAAAATAATTATTATATGATGACCAAACACAATTATTTTATTTTATTTTTTAATACGTCTAGCTTTGGTCCAATTTATCATCAGACTAAACTGTATTGTTGGACCTGTGAGGACCCATCACGGGTTTCGTTTTGAAAATCTAAACCGTTTAATGTATAGAACTTTTCGAATACTATATGCTTATAAAAAATTACGTTGATCGGATATCGATAGTTATGTGATCAAATCAGTTTTGTATAAAAAAAATGGACGGTGAATAAATTAACGATTGACAAAAAATTGATTTGATCATATAGCTATCGATATCCAATTAACATGATATTTTTACAAGCATATAGTACTTGAAGAGTTGTACACATTGAACGATTCAGATTTTCAAAACGGGACCCGTGGTGGGCCCCTACCGGCCCAACAGCACGGTCCAGTCCGATGGTGGACTGGACCAAAGCCAGACCCTTTTTTAATCTATCAAACTCCACCTAAATCTAGCTCTCAACACCAAACTAAATAATAAAACACTTTTATTAGTGGATAATCCCCAATTGTTTTGATTTTAACCTACTAAAACCTAAATAAGTCCAATGTTTAATACCAAACCCAAAATCAAGATTGTTTTGATTAATAGAGAACTCAAAATAATTGTTTTACTTTACCAAACTTCACCCTAGCCAATTCATGAGTTTGAGTTTGAACTTTTTTATGTTTTAATATTCTCTTTAGGCTGTGTTTGGAACATTGATTTGTGTAGAAATTTGAAAAAGAAAAGGAAAATATAGATAAAATATGAATGAAATATATTTACATTTCACATACATTTTTCTCATTCCAAATCTCTACCTAAATTCATGTTCTAAACACAACCTTAAATGCCTTTAAATTTTTATCATTCTAGTTCTACTTTACTATTGGTTAACTTAACTTGAAAATTGAAATATTTAAAATTTGAATAGATTATTACTTGTTGGATTATGGATTGGATTATTTATTTAATTATAATTTCAATACAATATTTATCTATTAATAATAAAAAAATGAAAAAAAAGTTGAATAAATAATTCAATCTCAAGGCAGAATTCTAGATTTAATTTTTTTGGTAATTAGATCTTGGTTTAATTTTGTAACTAAAATGTGAGATTCATAATGTTTAAGAGATATTGTGGTGCAATTGGTTCACTTTTACGTAGATATGCTTGCGGATTGGGTTGTATTGGGTTGGGTAGGTAACCTTTCATTTACTATTCATCCAAATTTAAAAAGTTTGGAAAAAATAAATCTGCATCCGTCTGCTTAGTTAGTGGATGTAGATTGAGCGGGCCGTATAGATTGACGGATGGATGCAGATTGATTTGACGAGTTGGCCTTCACTATTTTGGGCTCAAAATTTTTTTATTATGTATTTTTTATAATAAAATGAAGGCCCAACTTTCATATTTCATAAATACCAAATACAATTATTAAATAATTTTTTTTAAACACACATTATAAAAGTATAACATCATTTTCTTAGGGGGTGTTGGTGGATTGGGTTGGGTTGGGTTGGGTGCCCTCCCATCTACCATTTGTTCGAATTTAGGTCGATTGAGAAAAATACATTCGCATCCGTCCATTCGAACCATTGAAACTGTTCATTTTATAGTGGATTGGTTCGGGTCATTCAGTTTTGGTGGGTCAGGTGGATGTTTGCCCAACCCTACTTTTAAGTATATTTTACCTTTTTATATATTTGTAATAAATAATTTTTTAAGCTGATTATTATTATTATTATTTATGATATGTAGAAATGTAAAGATCCCATATTGAGAATGAAAAATGCTTGAGACATTTAATTTATCACCCCTAAAAATCACTGTAAGGGCCACAACTGTTGACTGTATAATTTGTAAAAGCCAATCACAATTTAACACGGGGCACGAAGAGGGCAATTTAGGGAGTTAATACAAATTGGCAATCAAAGTCGGGCATGTTGTAGTTCGTATTGGTAATAATGGATTTGCATAGCACTGGAACAATTGAGAGATACAAGATGATGTGGCCTAACGCTAACTCATAAAGTTTAAGTTTAAATTCAAAATCAGGAGGGAAGCTTAACTACAAGAGTGACGTAGTGAGACGGACTGTGAGAGAGCATGTTCAGCAATCATAGGAGGACATTTTGACGGCTGAAAGCCCACTTTGACGGTTACTACTAAGAAGTATAAATAGCAGGGAATGCCCCAGAATAAAAGACCCAGACTCAGATCCAGAAACCAGTTTATTTACTTCATTTTCTGTCTAGTTTTATGCTTTCCAGTTCTTTACATTTCTAGCACTTCAATTCATGTACTGCACTTCATTTCCTAGGAGTAGTTTCAAATAGTTTGTTACTGTGAACCTCTATGAGACTGAGTTAGATCATTGTAAGTTTTCATTTACTTAATGAAATTTAGATTCTGAAATTGTTCTTCACTTATTATTGCTTACTAATTTCTCCTAAACAAGCCACCAGTAAAAGTCCTTTTCATTGAGGCTGAAAGAACTATAACATAATCGTCTGATAATTGGTTGGCAATTAATATTCTGTAAGGACTAATTGATCCTTGCTGGCATGCTTAAATTTACATTATTAACCTTCAAAAGCCAAAAAAGCCAACATATGTTTTTGGCATGCCAAGTGGGACTCTAAAATGGCTAGACATAGGAGACAGGAAGAAAATGAACACCTGGAAGAAGGTGTGGAGGGAGAGGTAGAAGTACCTAATCCAGAAGATAATGTGATAATACATCCTATGGAAGCACCTATCTCATCAGAACCTATAGTCGAACAGACCAGCACCTCAAAACATGCACCACATGTTCAAAATATTTGACAAAGCCATGGAATTAGACCATTCACTATTCCGTCTACCCAACCAATGAATCTGTGGAGAGGCTTGGTAGATGCCATGGGACAGTAGTTAATGTATACAATGGAAAGATGGGCAACATCCTTCATGGATCAAATTAATTCCCATCAACCAACTATCACAAGGCATATAGAGGAAAATTCAAATGTTCTTCAACAAAGACTGGCTATAGAAACAGCCTATGCAAATTAATGGACATACTAATGGTTAGACTAGAAATCAAAATTATGAAAGACCATCACATGCATCTCAGTCATGGTATGAGCCTCCTTCGAGGCCTTTGGTAAATCAAAATATCTCATTACCTAACAGTGAAGCCATACAAATTGGTGGATTTGGGCCAACACAAGAAAATGTCATGAGAATGTTTCCAAATCCCATGCTCGAAACCATGCTTGGTACAAGGGGGTTCACTAATCCTCTGTTTGAATTCACACCCGGGGGGTTGGAAGGGTTTCTTGTGGCTGGGACAGAAACAACACCTATTTCTCCTCTTGCAGCACCTTTCACAGGTCCTTTCGTAGGATAGGCCTAGAGAGGTCAACCATACCCCCAATAGCAACCAGTACCACAGGAACAACCAGTCCTAAATATACTTTCCTATAGACCAAGAGGACCTCAAACACATGGGATTCCAACAAACCCTGTGTTTGTTCCTCTAGTAGTAGTCCAACAAGCACAAAATATGGTTCCTAGGGACTAAATTACTGATATTGTTAGAGAAATGTGTAGACCTATAGCTCGGGGGGTTTAGACTCTTGCATATAGAAAGCCATACCCAAAATGGGTAGATAGGGTGCATGAATACCCAAGGGGGTTGAGAATACCAGACTTTGCTCTCTTTTATGGAAATGAAAACCAATCAACAGCAGAACACATTACCAAGGCCAATGTAGTGAATTTACCAATAATGATTATATGAAGTTGAGACTCTTTCCAAATCCTTTAACTAGGGCAGCCTTTGTATGATATATTAACCTTATACCTGGCTCTATCCAAACTTGGCAGCAAATGGAGAAGGCATTTCATGCCTAGTTCTTCCAAACAGAGTCTGAAGTTTCCATGGCAGATTTGGTAAGGTTGAGCCAAAGGCCAAATGAGAAGGCTGCTTAATTTATTGCCAGATTCAGAATCACTCTACCAGAGCCTGAATTTGTGAGATTGGCTCAAAATGGTTTAGAGTTCAAGCTTCGAAAGAAGTTCGATTCAACTGAAGTTTCGAGACTTAGTGGAATTAACCTATAAGGTGTCTAGATATGAATCTTTACTTGAGGAAGAATAGGATAGGATCGATGTAATGCATCATATAAGACTTATTATAGGGACCCTAATTATGAAATTGATGCAGCAGAAATCATAGGGAAAAGAGCCTATGACCTGTGAGGTGTTAATTCAGAAGAACACCACAATAGACCAACAGTTTAAAAAGAAAGACCTTCATAGGAAGTATTCTTTTGATTTAACAAAAACAGATGACATTTTTGATCATTTGCTTGCAGCTAATTTCCTAAAGTTACCAAAGAAAGTTAAGATCCCTACCCTAGAAGAACTTAAAGGGAAAATGCACTGTAAATGGAACAATTCTTGGTCTCATTCAACTAAAAATCGTATTGTTTTTCAGGATAGGATCCAAGAACAGATTCGAAAGGGGAGTTTAAAGTTTCCAGCCAAAGTAGAGAAAGCTATGGGGATTAACACCAACCCGTTCCCAGAGATTTGGGAGGTTACAACCAATGTTGGCATGCCAGATTTCCATAATGGTTAGACTAGAAATCAAAATTATGATAGACCATCACCTGTACCTCAGTCATGGTATGAGCCTCCTTCGAGGCCTTTGGTAAATCAAAATATCTCATTACCTAACAGCGAAGCCATACAAATTGGTGGATTTGAACCAACACAAGAAAATGTCATGAGAATGTTTCCAAATCCCGTGCTCGAAACCATGCTTGGTACAAGGGGGTTCACTAATCCTCTGTTTGAATTCACACCTAGGGGGTTGGAAGGGTTTCCTGTGGTTGGGAGAGACACAACACCTATTCCTCCTCTTGTAGCACCTTTCGTAGGATAGGCCTAGAGAGGTCAACCATACCCCCAATAGCAACCAATACCACAGGAACAACCAGTCCTAAATATACTTTCCTATAGACCAAGAGGACCTCAAGCACATGGGATTCCAACAAACTCTGTGTTTGTTCCTCTAGTAGTAGTCCAACAAGCACAAAATATGGTCCCTAGGGACCAAATTATAGATATTGTTAGAGAAATGTGTGGACCTATAGCTCGGGGGGTTTAGACTCCTGTATATAGAAAGCCATACCCAAAATGGGTGGATAGGGTGCATGAATACCCAAGGGGGTTGAGAATACCAGACTTTGCTCTCTTTTATGGAAATGAAAACCAATCAACAGCAGAATACATTGCCAGGTTCACAGGCCAATGTAGTGAATTTACCAATAATGATTATATAAAGTTGAGACTCTTTCCAAATTCTTTAACTGGGGCAGCCTTTGTATGATATATTAACCTTACACCTGGCTCTATCCAAACTTGGCAGCAAATGGAGAAGGCATTTCATGCCCAATTCTTCCAAACAGAACCTGAAGTTTCCATGGCAAATTTGGTAAGGTTGAGCCAAAGGCCTAATGAGAAGGCTACTTAATTTATTGCCAGATTCAGAGTCACTCTACCAGAGCCTGAATTTGTGTGATTGGCTCAAAATGGTTTAGAGTTCAAGCTTCGAAAGAAGTTCGATTCAACTGAAGTTTCGAGACTTAGTGGAATTAACCTATAAGGTGTCTAGATATGAATCTTTACTTGAGGAAGAATAGGATAGGATCGATGTAATGCATCATATAAGACTTATTATAGGGACCCTAATTATGAAATTGATGCAGCAGAAATCATAGGGAAAAGAGCCTATGACCTGTGAGGTGTTAATTCAGAAGAACACCACAATAGACCAACAGTTTAAAAAGAAAGACCTTCATAGGAAGTATTCTTTTGATTTAACAAAAACAGATGACATTTTTGATCATTTGCTTGCAGCTAATTTCCTAAAGTTACCAAAGAAAGTTAAGATCCCTACCCTAGAAGAACTTAAAGGGAAAATGCACTGTAAATGGAACAATTCTTGGTCTCATTCAACTAAAAATCGTATTGTTTTTCAGGATAGGATCCAAGAACAGATTCGAAAGGGGAGTTTAAAGTTTCCAGCCAAAGTAGAGAAAGCTATGGGGATTAACACCAACCCGTTCCCAGAGATTTGGGAGGTTACAACCAATGTTGGCATGCCAGATTTCCAAAACCTATCCTTGAAGGAATTGGAGGAGGTTAATGTACAGATGAATGTTACTAGCCAGAATTTTAAGATGGATACCAGAAGTTCAGTAGCAAATGGACAGAGCTTTGCGGACCAAAAGGATGACTCTAGTGAGGAAGCATTGGATGATGACTCTCTTAAGGTAGATGTCATGCAACGGATGTGTCCCAGATATAGGTTAAGTTACAAATGGCTGAAAGGGCTCCCAATTGATGGGAAACAATATTACAATGATGTACAGAGACACCCTAAGCCAACCAATACCTATAACAAGAGGCCATACCCAACTGGTCCCAGACAGCAGCCATTCTTGGCTGAACCACCAGCTATTAGAATGCAAAGCAAGGGTAAGAGACTTCTGCATGAATTCAGACCACCAATTACTACAGGATGAAAGGTAATTATCCTGAGAAAAGGCCTGAATTGGGCTCAAGTCAGGGAATCAGAGCCAGTAGTTGGCCTCCAAAGTCAACTTTGAACAAGATGCAAGGCAATTACCTTGAAAGAAGGCCTAAATTAGGCTCGAGACAAGGTGCCAAAGCTAGTGATTGGCCTCAACAGTTAGGTTCGAAGGTGGCTTCAAAGATTGGGAAAGCAAGTTCAGCAACTGAACTAGTGAGTTCATTGGTATCTGGGCTACCCGACTGGTTTGTCGTGCAGAACAAGCCTAAGGAAATACCTGCACAGAGAAACGTATTTGGAGACAAGGGTAGAATGATTAAACCTCCCTTGGTGGCTCCAAATAATTGGGTATTAGTCAAGCACCCAAAAACAAAGGAACCAGATATGGTTCTAGTAATCTCTAGGTCTCAAAGGAGGAAAATTCAATGAAGGTACACCCAATACCAAAAGGATCTAAAGAACAGTGGAGATAGTTCTTCATTGGCCCAATCAAAAGGCCAGGCAGAGGAAAAAGAAAGTCTAAAATTGACTCCTCAGAACAAAAGAAATGTCAGCAGAGAGCAGTTGGCTAAGGTTCACACTAAATTGAAAGCTAAGGAAAGATCTAGCTTAATGGGCCTTGAAAAGGCCTTGATGGAAAGCGACAGTGAGACAGAAGGAGAAGTTGAACTAAGCCAAAGGAAAGAAATGGTTGAAGATGAGATTCTTGAAGCCTTCATGGCTGAATAGACCTTTTTGGTCAAAAAGCCAACAGGAGCAGACCACAAACGAGTTGATTCGAAAGAAGTCACCAGTAATGTGGTACCAGAGTGCAGCATGGAAGATGCTTTCGAAATAACTGAACAAGTTAGTTTGAAAAAGAAACAAGTGCAGCCAGCAGTTTTGTTTGGCTCATTTCCTCCAGTGTCAGTAAATATGGTATATATATATTGCCACAAGAGTTCCAAGCTGAAGATGGAAACCAAGAAGGTCAGGAAGATGACCCTATTCCAGTTTCCAGTGAAGATTCACAGGTTAGCATGATTCAAGATGAGTTTGAAGTGGCCACACCAATGGAAACTGAAGATGAAAGTGAGGAAGTGAGTATTAATCTCTCATATCCTTTCGAGTATCTTACAACATCTATGGCGCAGCACGTTAAGCCCTTGTATATCAAGGCTTATTTCGATGGGATACAAAAGAATAGGGTTTTAGTGGATAACGGGGCAGCAGTGAACCTGCTTTCAAAGTTCTCTTTGAAGAAATTGGGAAAAAGAAACCCCAGATTAATCCTAACCAGCACAACCATTGCTGGCTTCGCTGGGGATAAGTAGATGGCTCATGGCATCCTGCCCATAAACTTGAGTATGGGAACCAAAGATTGCATGACAATATTCTTTGTTATAGATAGTAATGCCAAGTATAATGCTTTACTTGGTAGGGATTGGATCCACACCAACAAATGTGTGCCTTATGCAATGGAGAGACAGAGGAGATCAACGTACACCCTCGACCCTTTATCGCTTGCGTTGATTTTGCAGAGGCCAAGTTATATACTGAAGGAGTGACACCACTCAATATATTGAGGAAACCTGATAAAACAACCGAAGTGACGATTGATGAGGAAGTAGCACACCTGAAGCACTTAGTGCAGGAGAGTGCTGATGAAGAGTTTGTCACCAAGGATGACAATGATGCCTGGTTGTAGGTAAGAAGATGAGACCCAAGAAGCCAGACCCTTGGCTTTAGTCAAGCTTTTAGCATTGGACATAAAATCAATAGTCCAGAAGTTTCAGAAATGAGAGAGGGAAGCCATAGTGGTTAGCCGTAATCAGGGGCAACAAAAGGTCAGGCCTTTGACCCTTGGTAAGTACTGTGCATTAGACATCGAAACAAAAGTTTGGGAAATAAAGGAAGAAGAAGCCTTATGGACAGATTTCGTCTATAAGGGAGAAGGCAAAGATGTTGAACCAGAGAAGGTGGGAGCAGAACAAAATAAAGAAATTGCTTCGAAGGCTGAAGAAGTTGAAGGAGAAGCATTAGTAAGTGCTTAAGTACAAGACCCCTTAGAAAAAGTCAATTTAGGGGAAGGTTTTGCACAACAACCCACTTATATTAGTCCTTGGTTAAGTTCTATTGAGAAGAACTATTGTGTGGTCTTATAATGAACTGCCAGGATTAGATAGGTCATTAGTGGAACATAGGCTCCCTATGAAGCCTAACTTCAAACCACACAAACAGAAACCAAGACAGATAAGCCCTGAAATGGTTCAGAAAGTGAAAGAGGAACTTCTCAGGATCCTTAAAGCAGGCTTCATTAGAACAACCAGGTATGTTGAATGGTTGTCTAACATTGTGCTTGTGGTTAAAAAGAATAGCAAGATGAGGGTATGCATCGATTTTAGAAATATGAACTTGGCAACTCCAAAAGATGAATGCCCCATGCCTATAGTGGATCTATTGGTAGATAGTTCAGTAGGACACATGATTTTGTCTATGATGGATAGGAATTCTAGTTACAACTAGATCTGCATTGTAGAAGAGGATGTCCACAAGATAACATTCAGGTGTCTTGGGAATATTGACACCTTCGAACGGATAAAAATGCCATTTGGTCTAAAGAATGCTGGGGCAACATATCAGAGGGCAATGAATATTATCTTTCATGATCTTATTGGAGGATACCTAGAGTGTTACATTGATGATATTATTGTAAAGTCCCAGTCTATGGAGGAACAATTGGTTCACTTGGTAGCAGCTTTCGAAAGAATGAGAAAGTTCAAGTTAAAACTTAATCATCTCAAATGTGCTTTTGGTGTATCAGCTGGAAACTTCTTGGGGTATAATGTGCACAAGAAGGGAATACAGATTGATCAAAATAAAGCCAAAGCCATCATTAAGGCCAAACCTCTATCAAGTAAGAAAGAAGTAAAAAAAGTTCCTTAGTCAAGTTAATTTTCTCTGAAGATTTATTTCTAACACTGCAGGGAAAACTAAGTATTTTCTTCTTTGTTAAAGTTGAAAGATGAAAAGGAGTTTTTTTGGACAGCAGAGCATCAAGCTGTTTTCGAAGGAATTAAAGCCTACTTGGCTAAGCCTCCGGTGTTGATGTCGCCAAGGAACGACAAGCCCTTGAAGTTATACATTGCTGCAGCTGAAGATTCATTGGAAGTTTTCCTAGCTCAGGACAATGAAGAAGGCAAGGAGCAAGCAGTTTATTACCTTAGTAGGTTTTTAAATTCTTGTGAATGTAAATACTCAGCTGTAAAAAAGTTGTGCCTTGTATTGTACTTTGCAGCAATAAAAATAAGATATTATCTTTTGTCTACTTTTGTCTTAGTAATTGCAACCACAGACTTGGTTAAGTACATATTATCTAGACCTATGTTGAGAGGAAGAATTGGCAAATGGATATTAACTTTATCAGAATTTCATCTAGAATATGTCCCTCAAAAGGCAGTAAAAGGACAAGTTTTGGCTGACTTCTTGGTAGATCATCCATGTCAAACAGAAAGCCAGGAGATAATGGATCTTGGTATGGTTAATGTTGAGCCATGGCAGATGTCGTTCGACGGATCAAATGCCAATGATCTGATTGGAATTGGTGTTGTAATTAAGTCACGACGGCAGGTAGAAACCACACATGATTTCAGGGTTGATGAAATTACTTGTTCTAATAATCAAGCTAAATATGAAGCTTTAATAATGGGACAAGCTCATGCAGTTGATATATTTGGAGATTCTCAATTGGTAGTCAACCAAGTGAAAGGAATTTTCAAATGTCAAAGTGCAAGCATGTTACCATATTATGTTGTTGCATTACATTTACTTTCTCAATTTCAGATAACAAATGTGACTTATATCCCAAGGTTCATGAATAACAAAGAAAATGATGTAGCTTAGAAGGCTTCAAATTTCAAAATGAGGGATGACACTCAATTGAACATAAGTCAAGCAACATATCAAAAATTAATACCACCTTTAGCTAAAAGGAATGTTATGTTGGAAGTCAATCATAATGACTTACAAGATCAAGATTGGAGGCATCCAATCATGCAGTACTTATTGGTCCATCTTCAAAGGCCAGCAGAAAGATTAAATTACAGTCTATGCAATACATAGTGTATGGTAATGCTTTTTACAAAAATGGAGCAGATGGGTTGTTATTGGAATATCTAGGGCCAAAGGAGGCATTGACAACCATGACTGAAGTCCATGAAGGCATTTGTGGTGCCCATCAGCCTGGTGTGAAGATGAGATGGTTGCTTCAAAAGCATTTCTACTATTGGCCAACCATCCTTAAAGATTGTATAGAGTATGTAGAGGTTGCCAAGCATGCCAAAAGTATAGCATAATAAGACATGTATCAATAACTGATTTGCATACAGTTGTGAAGCCTTGGCCATTTAGAGGTTGGGCTATGGATATGGTAGGGAAAATACATCCACCCTCTTCGAAGCATCATTGTTTCATCATAGTGGCCATAGATTACTTCACTAAGTGGGTCGAAGCTAAACCATATAAGGCTGTGGATCAAACTAAAGCTATTGGATTTATTATAGATTTGATTCATAGATTTGGCATCCTACAGACCATAATTATAGATAATGGGACTGTATTTGATGGAAAGATGGTAAAATCTTTCATAGCAGAATTTAGAATTAGTCTTATTAATTAAACTTCTTATTATGCACAAACAAATGGTCAGGCAGAAACATCCAACAAGTCCTTGAAAAAAAAAATACAAAGAGTTGTGGAAGACAATCCTAGGGATTGGCATAACTTGTTTTTGGATTTTTATGGGCTTATAGGACTCCTCCAAGATCAAGTATTGGAGTTACTCCTTATGCCTTAGTATATGAGCATGATGCAGTGTTGGTTGTGGAGATTAACATTAGGTCGTTGAGGGTGAAATGCCAAGACTAGTTAACTTCTGAGCAATATCATCAGAGCATGTTTTTGGAATTAGAGAATATAGATGAAGGTAGAATTTTGGCATTAAATAATATTCTGTTCCAAAAGACAAAGGCAGCCAAAAGCGATAATAAGAAGGTTAAGCATATTAGCTTTGATGAAGGTGATTTGGTGTGAAAAACAATACTCCCAATAGGAATTAAAAGCCATAAATTTGGTAAGTGGTCACCTAATTAGGAAGGACCATATCTAGTTCATAGAGTTTTTCCTGGGAGAGCATACCATCTCAGAAATCTAAATGGTTATGTATATCCCAAGAAAATCAATGGCAGGTATTTGAAGCCTTATTATCCAACTGTGTGGAAAACACAAGTGTGAGAAATGCTAAACAAAAAAAAGCATGAAAACACTCAAATATTAAATAAGGATTTCATTTCATAAAAAGTTAAGTACATGCAGCCATAGATTGGCCCAAAAATCAGTATAATGCTTCAGTTGTTCCCTTATAACTGATTCTCTACTCCTAAGGGATGTGAATAACTGAATGACTGTAGCCATGTCTTGCCTACGGTCAGCTAGCCCTTGATTGATAATCTGTAGTAGTTTAATCCAAGGCTAGGTTAACTGCTGCTAACTCTTCTTCTAATTAGGCCTTTTCCTCCAAGAACTAAATGTGAAACTGAGAAGCAGAGGAATGTTATCCCTTTAATTCAGATACCTCAGTATGTATATGGGAAGCAAATTCCTTGTCTTTCAATAGCTTCTCTTCTGCTGCTTTAGCAATGTGGCAAATGTTGACATAGAAATCTATGGTAGCTGCTGCTTGGGATAAGTGGCTTGAAATGGCCATATTGGATTGCTCAATGACTTTGCAGCATTGGAGGAAACCATTCTTAAGTATGGGTCTTTGTAAGGCTTTGACTAGGATCCTTGAAAATGATATCACTAATTCCAAACAGGTGCCTAAGTCTAATGGAGGCAAGGAAACTCTGCTGATAGTTGAAGAGCTCTCAAAAATTTCCAAGAGGGAGTCAGCAAGGACCAATAGCTTAGCTTCACTACTGGCTGCTGGAGTGGTTAAAGGTGTGTCAAAAAGGCTAGTTAACCAGGCTTCAAAATGTCTCTCTCTTCCACTGACATGGAAGGTACAGAAAGGTCTAGAAGAGATGGTTGCATAGGGATAGGAGAAGGGGTTGAAGTGTCCCTGTCAGTGTTTATAGTCCTAGCCACCAGCAGATCAAGGGAAGAGGGACTGAAGTTGGATGGTGGTGGTGGACAAGAAATTGGTAAGCTACCAGTATCTTTTCTAGAAGCACCAGTTATCATTGATAAGGTGACAAATGGGGTCTTCTCAGGTGATGAAGGAGTGGCCAGGATTGTAGGGAGAGTAAATTGGACTGAGGTAAAAGTTGGATGAGGAAGATATGGAGTTAAACCCGGACTTAAAGAAATAGGGATGGCTTGCCTCAAAAAAGGTATGGAAAGTGTAGAGCTGGGAAGTGGAGGTACTATCTGGATGTGCTCTACACTTAAAGGTACTTCGGTGTTGATCTTTCTCCTCCTTTTCGAGGCTACCTCTAATGGCCTTTTAACTTCAGACAGGACAAAAGAAGCCATTGTCGATGGAGGAGGAGAAGGTGGAGTAACTGTTGCTGCAAAACAAAAAATAAGAAGTAGTTGTAAGCTTTATTGCTGAAAACTTGGGAAATGAAATTACTAGAGAAACTAAAGGGAATTACCAGCTTTAGAAATGGCGGTGGTAATGGTTGGAGAACTGCGAAGAGCATAATGTTCGGCATTTTGTTGCCTCCATGCAGTTTTCCTTCGAAGTGTATCAGCAGTAGTAGCTTCATTCCTTAATATCTGATGTTGCCTCATTTTCTCATATCTCTAGAAAACCACCAATTCATTAGATTTCTCCCTCTCTACTGCCTTGGTGGCTGCCTGATGAGTAGGGTCATCAATGAAATCAAAAGGGGAGACTATTATTTTCTTCCTCCTCTTAAACAGTGCTTTTTGTTCCTTTTCTGTAGGAACTTCAGGTACCTCCTCCTCTTCAGGATGAAGCACTGGTTTCTTTTTCTTCTGTTGTTATTGCTGCTTGTCTTTAAGAACGCTTAGGGCTTGAGCCCTCTGAGGAGAGTCTACTTGTGAAGCTCCTTCAGCAAAAAGAAAACTATAAGTAGATGAACAAGGCATTATAAAAAGAAGAGAAAGGAAAAGTGGAAGTGCATGCCTCTCTTCGAAGCAACCCTGGTGACTCTAGAAGGAGGAGGAGAGGCAGCAGGAGCAGTCTCTGTGGCAGCAAGAGTAGGAGTTAGGATAGTAGGAATAGTAGAAGGAATGATGAGCCTAGTCTCCTTGGACTTGGCTTGAAGCACATCTAGTCCCACTAACAAATCTTGAGGAGGGATGGCCAAGTGCACCTCCATATTGGCCGTCAACCAATTCTGGTATCTTTTCAATGTATTGCCTTGAGGAACGAAGGGTAAGTATTCAAAATCAATCAAGTCTTGGATCAACTTGGAGGTTGCTTCCTCCAATCTTGACCTTGAAACTTTCAGTTATCTGCTTATAAGATTTGAGTTGGATTGGCTGCAGAGAGGGATAGGAATCACCTGAGTAAATCCAAAGTGCCTAGCAAATTGGGCAGGTCAGTAGGGCTAAAAATACACTTATAAGCTTTAGGATTCACAGTGCCAATGAAAAGATCCCTTGGAATTAGAATGGAAGCCCACATATCTTTGTGTCGAGGCCTAGAGCAGGACTTGTCACCCAAAAAGGCCCTCAGCCAGGTTGGTCCAATGTTGCCTTCGAATGAATAGAAAAAGATGCTAGAAGGGGAAGTTGGAAGTCGATAGAAAAAAGAAAAGTAGAAGGCAAAATTGGAAGGGTAAAGAGAGACCCTGGCAAACTTCATGCCATAAGAGGTAGGGTCTAGTGATAGAAATCTCAGGTATTTAGAGTGCAAGTCAGTGAAGTATGCAAAAAGCCAAAGTTGAAATATCCAAAATGGGCCTCTTTGATTGGGTATCCATGGGATTTTCACAAAATTGGAAGCAAGTTCTGTAGACATGACCCAAAACATATGGAGCTAAAGCTACCTTTTTATGCAAAACAAAAGCTTTAGCGAGAAGGGTAAACTCATGCATAATCCTCTAAGAAGAGGTACATAAGAGGAATTACAAAGCCAATACAATAAAAAGGAAAAGAGTTCCCTATTAGTTACAGGACATTTCCTTTTGTTATCAAATTTGACAAAGTCACTATATGATGAGTTCAAAGGAGGAATAGAAAAAGAGACGTTAAGGTCAGGATAGTCTAGACCAAAGGGAGTGCCAGTAGGGGATAACCCTAAAAAGTGGCAGATGTCAAGGACTGTAGGGGCCATTACCACATCTAAATTGGAAGAAATTAAAAGTAGGGTTCCAAAAACAAAGTGCAACATGTATTAAAAATGGATCCTCCGAAATAGTGAACCTGGATAGTTGAAGGGCGTCGGAGAGGCAAAGTTCTTGGAGATCCAATGACTTAGCGGGAATAACTCGATTGTACCATTCTTCCCATTCTGGCCTTACTGTGGGCCAGCAGCGATGGGGTCGGTTCATCCTCCAATTTTCCCAATCCAGACCACCTTCATAGAGAAGGCAGCGATTCTCCAAACGCGGGTATAAAGCAGGAAGCTGAGCATGAGCCTTCCTAAAAATGGGTCCAAGCACATATTCCTATTGCTAATGTGCCTATCGATAGCACTTTGTTTGCCAGCATTGTATTTCTCATAGTCTTCAGCAATGACCCTCTTCAAAGCTATGGATGGACTCACACGCTCCACAACTAGTACTTTCAAGGAGGAAGAAGCCATTAGCAGAAGATTTCAGAGGACGAAGCTGAGAAAAAGAGTAAAGAGGAGAAAAGAGCAATAGAAATGAAGGGTTTGTGTTTTGGGCGAGCAAGTAAATTAAAAGTGCGAAGGGAAAGGGTTTTTTTAAACCTTTATGTCCAAAAGATGCCCAATCAGTCTAAATGGGTAAAAAGACTCGAGATAATTGTTTGGCTGATTTTGGAACCTAATGGGTCGTTGAACATACCAAAATTAAATACTAAACTACACCAAATTCTTTCAGACTAATGGCAAGTCCAGGTATCGATCCACAGGGACAATTGTGAAATTAAACTAATTTAATTGTTAAATTCCTAAATTAATTTTGATAAAAGATTGTTTGTTCATAGCCTAAATTAATAAAAAAATAAATTAAACTAAGGAATTAAATTATCAATAATAAATGAAATTGGGTTTACTGAATTGACGGAAAAACTAGGGCAAAGAGTCCACCACTAGCCACGTAATTAGGGTTTCCAATCGAAATCAATTATGCTATGGTTTGAACGGATTAATGCTTTGCAACTACAAGCCCAAAGCATTTAACAAGAAGATCATCACATTCAATGTACGAGCACGAACCATCTCAAGTAATACAAATCGTTCACTCTAAACCAAGGTAGTGATACGACTCGTTCCTCGTAGCATGGTTCGTCTCATACCTTGAATGTGAAGGAATAGAAAACTCATGTATGGATAACATTCAACAATCATAGAAAGTCAAATATTTGAAGAGATAATGAAAAATATATATAAGAAACTTCTAAATCACCATACAAATGTTCAAACCTTTACATAATTAAAAATCAAAAAGAAAACTAAATAATTACATGGCTAGGGTTTCATCAAAACCCTAGAAAAGGAGACTAGCCACTCATGGAGGAGTGGAAGGAGGTAGATGGAGAAGAAACCACCATGGGAGACATCCTTGAAGCTTTTTGTTTCTCTTCCCTTCCAAACCCTAGCCTTTCTCTTTAGGTCAAAACCAGTTCAAAACCCTATTCCAGCCTTTTCCTTGCCTTTTCTTTACTTCCAATCTCGTCCAAACAGGTTTAAAACGTCGGTTTGACTTTCTCAGAAAAAGTCAAAGCACATGCGGAAAAGTCAACACATGTGCGGGAAAAGTCAACGCACTTGCAGAAAAGTCAACTCTGTCCAAATTCTGTCTTTTTGCCCATTTTATGCTCCGACGATGTACAACCTGATTGACATTCAACACACATAAAGTATACAGTTTGACCAGCAAGTGAAGTTAAGAGATTCTAATTAATGGCCTCAATGATATACATTTTGGCCTTAATCACATCCCCCAACTTACTACTTGCTAGTCCTCAAGCAAGTAAAAAAAAATAAAATTAAACAAAATCTATCTATTTCCTCTTTCGTGGAAAAACGGTTTCATTTAGCATATGCAACAAGCCTTTAAACCACAAGGTTACCCCAAGTGGACGAGTAAAGTCTCGTGAGGGTTTCCAGAAATGATACCCACAAACATTAACATATTCATATATACTCAACAACAAATGACCACACTACTCCATCTAACAATCAACTTATGTGCCACTACAGTGTGATATTGAGACATCATGAGTCATTAAAGGCACAGTGGACAAGCATGAAGAAACCTATTGAGTCGAAACCACAATTCTGTTAATACAAAAGTAAAG
The DNA here is from genome assembly GCF_004153795.1 of Camellia sinensis. Lineage (NCBI taxonomy): Eukaryota > Viridiplantae > Streptophyta > Magnoliopsida > Ericales > Theaceae > Camellia > Camellia sinensis. Next base: position 2,108,032 of record NW_021025139.1, on the reverse strand, counting down.
TTCCCTATACTTGTGCATGCTAGTAGACAAGTCATGAGTACCCTCAGTGTAAAGTGCAATCTCCATATTAGTTAACTATCCACTATAATAGCCCAGTGTAACTCATAATAACCCAACATATACAGAAAAACTAACCTGTTGCAGCCAAGATTCTCAAATTTTTTTATTTTATATTTTTTATGACTGTGCAATGTCCTGATCCATTAAGCTTTCTAATCAACCCACGTAGCAAGTTTTGGGCTAATGACCCACAAACCAGACAGTTTTAGGGTATTAGGTGTAGAGACACTCCTACCGGCTTAATAACTCGAGTTGAAAAGGTTACGAATCCGAACTAGTCATTCTTCTTATTTTTCCTTAACTGTGCAATGTCCAAGTCCCTTAAGCTTTCTAATTAACCCATGTAGCAAGTTTTGGGCCAATGACTCCCAAATCTGACGGTTTTAGGGCATTAGGTGTAGAGATACCGCTACGGGTTTAATAACTCGAGTTGAAAAGGCTACGAATCCAAACTAGTCAAGTGGTTTTTTTTTTTTTTTTTTTTTTTTTAAGAATCTTGGCTCCTCATTTATTCTTTTCTACAACTCTAGCTATTATCAATGATGTACACCAGGGATTATAATAAAAAGATCATCGCTATGATAGTGCGTTCATGTGAATTAAGGCATACTCATGACAAGTGTATTAATACCACAAACACAGACAACTCTCCTCGTGCAAACATCGCATGCAAGTATCTACCCAATAAACCTTTTCATACAAGTCTACTATGCTCTCCAATTAACATATGCAAATATCATCACCCTACTAGCAAAAAGTCACATCAAGTGAAGTAATGCAATCAAGTGAAACAGGTATAAGCATGAATTATGAGCCAAATAGAAATACACAAAAGAAAATATAACCCTCATCCCCCAACTTGAATATCACATTGTCCTCAATGGAAAAGTACAGAGAAATGAGAGAATATTACCAGAATTGTAGGTGCACATCCAGGTAGGCAGAGAGTAACATATACACACTTCATACTTTTTTCTTTTCTTTTTTTTTAATATATAAAAACGAAATTAATTAAATGAATGAATTAAAATGACATTAAATTAAATTAACTAAACTATAAAATAAACTAAACTAAACTAAACTATAAAATAACTAAACTACAAAAGAGACTAAAGTATAGAATAAAATAACCTAAACTAAACCTTTTTTTTGTTTTGTTTTTTTTTAGTTAATAGAAAAAAATAAAATAAAATAGAATGAAATAAAAATTCAGAAAATAAAATAAAATAAAAACTAAACTACTTAATAATTAAATGGACAACTACATCATAGAATAAAAATAAAAAATGAAATCACTAACTAACCAAATGGAATTAAAAATAAAAATAAAAACCAAAACAATCCACAAACTAATTAAACTAATGAAACAATTTAAACTAAACAAATAGAGCGAATAAAATAAAAAAAAAAAACTAAATTAGGATTATTGTTAGCACCATGATTTCTAAGGTTTTTATTTTTTATTTTTTGAAAAATTTTTGTTCCGCACTTGCCCCGCACCTGCTTATTAAGCAGAGGGCAAACATGAATCTCGCAAATTTCCCGCACGTGCGAGGTCAAGGCCGCACATGCGGCGATTTCATCCCCTCGAGCTTTTTTTTTTTTTTTTGCCAGCAATGGAGCATATCGGCTAGAAGACAGTGATGGCAAGGAGTTGCCAAGACCCTAGAACACTTGCAATTTGAAGTTTTTCTATCATTAGTTTTTGTTTTTTAGAGATTTATATGATTAGTCGGAATTTTAATAAAACACTAGCTTGACTTTGTTTTCATATATTATTGTTGACACTTGTGCGATAAGACTGAAAAAGTCTTATAATGATGTTCCCATGGTGAATATGACGAATAACTTAGACTTTCCATATGGTAGAGTTGAATTAAGCACTCGCCATATGGTAGAGTTGATCTAAGTTTGCGATGTTTTCCGAATGAAACATGACGAATAACTTAGACTTGCCATATGGTAGAGGTGAATTAACACTTGCCATATGGTAGAGTTGAACTAAGGTTGCGATGTTTCCGAATGAAACAAGACGGATAACTTAGACTTGCCATATGGCAGAGGTGAATTAACACTTGCCATATGGTATAGTTGAACTAAGTTCGTGATGTTTCCGAATGAAACATGACGAATGACTTAGACTTGCCATATGGTATAGGTAAATTAACACTTGCTATATTATAGAGTTGAACTAAGTTTGCGATGCTTGTGAATGAAACATGACGAATAACTGACACTTGCCATATGGTATTTTAAAAATAGAAAAAGACCCAAATGGACTATAGATTATTATTATTATTTTTTATGAGAAATGTAGACAAACAAAAAATAAAAATTAATTGAAAAAGCTATTTCACAGCTTATTTAACAAACACTACTCAGCAACTTAAATCTATAATCCAACAGCTACACCAAACAGATTAACAACTTTTAATTAAAGTCATAATCTATAATCTATTAAGCTATAATCTATAAGCTGTTTTAACAACTACACCAAACGGGGCCAATATAGCACATAAGAACATAACGGAATGCCCACTGAAGGTATAATCTTCACGCGAAAACCACGGGTTCTACTTTTCTCCCTAACTGTGTTTGTAACTTTCCCTATTCTCCAACAGGGTGACACACTAGATTGATTCGGTATCCAGAATCGAGGCGCATAAAGCTACCTTAACCTATGGGGCTACCATATAGAGTTCAAGCCGAAGTAGTTTTGAAGCAATCTCCACACCCCTGGGTATTTAAACCAGACTCTAGTCTCGAAAATCCCCAACCTTTGTGTTCTAGGCATTGCCATTCGAACTCTAGTTTCCACCGTCTCAGTTGGTCTCCTAGGAACTCACTACAAACACGGTTAGGTGGCTATACCAGACCGTCAGATGCCATTCAGGCACGGCTAACACCAAAGGAATTACACCTTTAGAGGATTTAAAGTCTTCTAGATGGAAATAAAGCATAACGAGAACAAAGAAAAACAGAATAACATAGAAGGGAAAGAAAAAAAATAAGAAAACAATCTATCAATCATAGTAAAATGGGTCCATCAAAGCAATGGACTCAATCATATCCCCATTCCCAATCCCTTCTATATATAGTTTTAATCTTTGGCCATTCACTTTGAAAGTGCGGCCAGTCTTTGGATCTCACACCTTAACAGCGCCATGAATAAATGCCTTAACAACTACAAAGGGGCCATCCCATATTGATGTTAGCTTATCCGGAAAGAGTCTCAATTTTGAATTACAAAAGCCACATTTTTTGGTCGGGTTCAAAGGATTTCCTAGTAATGTGCTTGTCATGGAATTCTTTAGTCCGAGCTTTGAAAACTCTCGAACTCTCATATACATCATTCTGGATTTCCTCCCAAAAGTAATACCTGACCTGTGAAAAGAATCGGTCTTTGTCTTGCTTAGACCAATTATGCGGAATTTGCCCAATGGCCAAGTAATTCACAATATGTGCAAACCACGGGGGGCTCGCATGTTACAGCTCAAAGAGTTGTTCGTCCAGAAATGAATCATGTAAAATGAGTGTGGCCGGGAGTGGCTTCAACTCAAGTGTAGGTGGTGTGACCAAAGATGGTATGGTAGGCTCTCTCGACAGAGGAAGAAGTGACTCAAACCGGGCTTTCCATCGAGGAAAATCCGGTGTAGAAGAAGAATTAAGCAAGACATTCACCTCCTCAACTGACCCATCAATATCAAAATTTTCAAACCCAAAATGAGCTAGACAAGCCTCTAAAGGGTCCTCTACAAAAATGGAGGGCAAAGCCTCCTCCACAATCTCATCCACAACATCCACTAATAAGCATTCCTCTCTCTCATGAGGTTGTTGGGATGCTTGGAAAACATTAAGTTTTACTTGCATGTTGCCAAATGAAACTTTCATAACCCCAGTCCGACAATTGATGCATGCATTGGCCGTAGCCAAGAAAGGTCGACCTAAGATCACCGGGATTTGTTTCTTAGAACTGGCTACCGGTTCCATATCTAACACCAAAAAGTCAACAGGGAAGTAGAACCTATCAACCTTAACTAGCACATCCTCAATCATGCCACGTGGCACTCTGAGGGACCGGTCAGCCAATTGAAGAGTGACAGTAGTGGGCTTCAACTCGCCAAGCCCAAATTCCTCGTACACAGAGTACGGCAATAAATTGACACTAGCTCCTAAATCTAATAAGGCCCTATCAATGAAATGGTCCCTTATAATGCATGCAATGGTTGGGGCACCCGGGTGTTTAAGCTTAGGAGGTGTGTCGTTCAACAAGATGGAGCTTACTTGCTTCGCGAGTAGGACCTTTTGGGACACATGTGTCCAATATTTATGCTTTTACGTACAAAGGTCCTTCAGAAATTTGGCATATGATGGTACTTGCTTAATCGCCTCTAACAGGGGGAGGTTGATTTTTACCTGTTTAAAGACATCCATCATTGCCTCCATAGATGCCGCCTTCTTATTAAAAGGGGACGGTGTATCAAGGCATTTGGGAAAGGTGCCTTAGGCACATATGGAGTGCTAGGGACTAAGTCATCCTTCTTAAGTGTTTCCCCCTCACCCTTGCTCTCATTAGGTGTACCCCCGTGGTCACCATTCTTAACTCTAGTTGCATCTGGCGCAACTGACTGAGGCTCTAACTCCCTACTACTTCTCAAAGCAACCACCGCCTGCACTTGCTCATGTTGCTTACCATTCCCACCCGAACTCTCTGCCTCGTATTGTCCCTTAGGATTGGCCATAGTTTGACTTGGTAATTTTCCCTCCTCTCTCCGATTCATGTTGTTAGCCATTTGACCCAATTGGGTCTCTATCTTGGCAATAGAGTGAGTGTGGGAGTGAACTATCGGTGCTAACCCCTTAAGTTCTGAGAGAACTTCCAACACCTGAGTCTCAAAGGCAGAGTTGCCTTGAGGAACAGGCGGGGTTTGTGGTTGCTGGTACAGTTGTGGGGGTCGATAAGGTTGCGGTGGTCGGTAGGATGATTGGTTGGCAAAATTATTGAAATTCTGCCTTGGTGGTGGAGGATTAAAAGAAGTGCCTTGTGAAGGGGATCTCCATGAGAAATTAGGGTGATTTCTCCATCCCAGATTATATGTGTTGGAGTATGGGTCATTACCCGGGTTGGAGAATCCTTGAGCCACATTCACATGCTCTTGGACTAACTCCGGAAATTGTGATGCCGAAGTGCACTCACTCAAGTCATGAGCAGGGCTCACACATATAACACATGCCTCATGGAACTGAGGTTGATCTTGCTGGGTAGGGGCATGTCCCGTAGCTAATAAGTGGTCTACCTTGCGGGATAGTGCCTCTACTTGTTAGGCTAACTCTAAGTTTTGCCTGACCTCATAAATGCCCCCTCTTTTCGGGGCTCCAACTACTGGTTGCCGGACTTGCCGGGCTGCGGAGGCATGGCGAAGGGAATTATCACTTAGGTTCTCAAACAATTGCCATGACTCGGCATCATTTTTAGACATGAATGTCCCACCACAGGACGAATCCACCATTTGGTGATGCGGCTCAGTTAAGCCATAATAAAATGTTTGAACAAGTTGCCAATCAGGCACTTGGTGGTGGGGACACTGTTGGAGAAGGTCTTTAAGTCTTTCCCACGTCTCATGGAATTGCCTCGCCATCCATTTGAGCAAAGTTTGTGATGGCGCGCCTAAGTTGGTTGGTTTTACCTATGGGAAAGTACTTCTCCAAGAACCGTTGCTGTAATTGGTCTCAAGTTGTGATTGAATTAGCAGGTAAAGAATTTAGCCAGTGTTTGGCTTTATCCTTTAATGAGAATGGAAACAATCGCAACATTAAGGCCTCATTTGTGAAATTCTGGATCCTCACTGTCGAGCAAATCTCCAGAAATTCATTCAAATGCTTATAAGGATCATCATGAGTTAGTCCATGGAATGATGGGAGCATTTGTATGGTACTGGACTTAATCTCATAATGAGCAGCAGTGGTGTTGGGTAATTGGATGCATGATGGTGATGTATATGCAGTGAGTGCAAAATAATCCTTAAGGGTCCGGTTAGGCACATTCGGGACATCAAGATTTGCCATCTCTAATGGCTCAATGTATGAATACGAATACTCAAGCCTAGGAACATGGGCAGAGGCCCTAAGTCTCCTAAGGGTCCTTTCTAGTTCAAGGTCCAAACACCACAATTCAGGGTGACAAGAACGATGCCCGTGCATACACTACCCACACACACACACAAAAAGTTCGACTCTGTGCACTAAGTTACGAAAGCAGAATACTAAAGGAGAAATACTCACAGCGGTTCAATGAAAACGCTTTACTCGTCTTGCGGATGCTTGACGTGTAGACGTTGTCTACAACCTCTATTTGAGCTTTACCTTTTGTTTTAGCACTTTGGTGCTTTGCTTGTGAGTGTTTGCTTCTGTTTACTCACTTTAGTGCTACGTTTTTTTTTTTTTTTTTTTTTTAAAGCTCGGCTGCGCTCCACTGGCACTTTGATGATAGCTCCAATTTCAAATGCTCTGCACACTTAGCAACACAAAAGCATAAAATCCTAAACGAAAAATTAAAATAAGAATGTAACTTTAAATTAACTAATTTCACCAGAAGTCCTCGGCAACGACGCCAAAATTTGATGGGTCGTTGAACACACCAAAATTAAATACTAAACTACACCAAATTCTTTCAAAATAATGTCAAGTCCAGGTATCGATCCACAGGGACAATTGTGAAATTAAACTAATTTAATTGTTAAATTCCTAAATTAATAACAAATAAATTAAACTAAGGAATTAAATTATCAATAATAAATAAAATTGGGTTTACTGAATTGGGGAAAAACTAGGGCAAAGAGTCCACCACTAGCCACGTAATTAGGGTTTCCAATTGAAATTAATTATGCTATAGTTTGAACGAATTAATGCTTCACAACTACAAGCTCAAAGCATTTAACAAGAAGATCATCACATTCAATGTACGAGCACGAACCATCTCAAGTAATACGAATCGTTCACTCTAAACTAGGGTAGTGATACGACTCGTTCCTCGTAGCATGGTTCGTCCCATACCTTGAATGTGAAGGAATAGAAAACTCATGTATGGATAATATTCAACAATCACAGAAAGTCAAATATTCGAAGAGATAATGAAAAATATAATAAAGAAACTTCTAAATCACCATACAAATGTTCAAACAAGGACTAATTTTGAAAATATGCTAGAGAATGAGGTGGGAACTCTTGAAGGCACCACCCATAAAAGATTTGAAATTTATTAGTTATTTATTTTAGTTTTCTTTATATATTTTGTTCCTATTTCTATGTGAAATTTTAAATTAGAGTGATATTATTATTTTGAATTGATTTATTATAATTGAATTTCGT